>CM053403.1:15950147-15980913 GCA_028644305.1 Xerus rutilus | reverse complement strand
GGGGTGCGAAGTGGAGTGTCAAGAGATTGAGGGGATGGATGGCTGTGACGGTATGGGGGAGGTTCGTCTTCTGGGTCAAATTCTGGAGTAGATAGAAATTTGGATGAATCTGGTTTGCAAGCTAGGAGGACATGGTGGGGCTTACAAAGGGTGCAAAGGGAGGGGTTGGCTCGGAAAAGGGAGGAGGTTTGAATAAAAGGGATCTCCGCCCATTTTTTCCATCGCTCGCAATAGTTATGTAGATCTCTAAGGAGATCAGGATCTAAGGAACCTGTAGGTGGCCAAGAGTGAGAGTTATCCAACTGGTAGGTGGGCCAATCCTGAGTACAAAGTTTTATAAGTTTCTTTGGTTTAATATCAGGAAGAAGACCAACAGTGGAAAGATTTTTAAGGAGGCAATACAATGGGGAGTCTGCCGGGAGGGAAGATTTTGACCCCATCCTGTTACCTGGAAGCGTCTGTTTAGCACAACTTTTAAGGCATCCCTATAAAGCTATGAACAGACAAGGATAAGACCAAAACAGGTCAAGACAGGTCATCACCCAAATCGTCTTGGGTCTAACCTCTCCCAGAGAGGTGAGGCCTGGATCAACCTAGCGCCAGGATTTTCAGAAACTTCTCCTGGAGGAGTCGGAAAATTTGATCCGGGGTGGACGGAGGTGAACAGGGAGGGATCACGTTACTTCCAGCCGGCAGAATTCGAGCTAAAAGGAAAGGAGGGAAGGAAGGGAGGGTAAAAGGGCCTGAGGGATAGAGAGTCTAAGAAAGAGGGGTGGAGATTTTGGAAGTCCACCATAACCATGAAGGTCGTGGTGGGGTGTGGTCTTCCCTTTGAGACAGTCAGAGGGCCACCGAACGGTCACGGCTGGTTACCTCTGAGACTTTGCCTGCAAAGTTGCAATCTCCTTGAAAGGGAAACTCACCGAATGAAGTTCATGGTGGGCGCAGAGAGGTGGTGATCGAAAGAATGGGCCAAGGCTGTGAGGGTGCGGTAGGCAGTTCAGGATGAGGGGTCTCAATAGAGAGCATCCCCCATCTGAGTCATGGCACCAATGTTAGGGTATCGGCCAGCCACACGACACACCTCATGCAGCCAGGAGATCTTTATTCAGGGGGGTGGGCGCCCAGGAGGAGGAAGGAGGAAAAAGGGCAGAGGGGACGTGGGACAGGGAATTTATAGGGCCCGCTACAAAACGCATGGCAAACTATGGATTGGTCACTTCAAAACTGGCGCGATAGATGAGCAGTGGTGATCTTCTTTGATGTAGTAACCTGAGCGGCCAGGCTTTGTTCTCCCAGGTGGAAGATTTGGGAGAGGAAGCGCCTGGGGCAGGGGCTGCATTAGGCTTTTAGGGAAAGGATGCTAAAACTGAGTATAAGGTTTTTTTTTTTTGGTACCGGAGATTGAATTCAGGGGCACTCGACCACTGAGCCACATCCCCAGCCCTATTTTGTGTTTTATGTAGAGACAGGGTCTCACTGAGTTGCTTAGCACCTCGCCATTGAACTCACGATTCTCCTGCCTCAGCCTCCCTAAATGCTGGGATTACAGGCTTGCGCCACCATGCCCTGCTATTACAAGTTCTTAATAGTTTTCCCAGTAACTATGAAATTCCATATATTTCTTTAGCTGTTCAACTACAGTTGGACATTCTGCTGCAAATTTTGTGCTGTGACAGAATAACAGGTTAGAAATATTTTTCTTGCACATATTTTTGCTGCATTGATAATTATTTTCTTGGGACAGGTTACTGAAGTATATTTTCAAGTCATAGTATGAACATTCTAAGAGTTCTAGAGCCTTTTAAATGGAATGTACTGATTGATAACTCCACAAGCTCAATGATATTCCTGTGCTTAGTAAATAGTAAGAAATAATAATAGGTTTTTTAAAAGTTATTGCTTGCCAACTTGAGAGGTTAAAAAATGTATATTTTAATTTGTGTTTCTCTATTAATGAAGTATAACATTTTCCCCTTATGCTATGTAACATGATCTGAGCTATATTTCACATGTTGTATTTCATTATCTGAATTATCTATTCCCATTCCTCATGGAATAATAATGATAGGAAGAGGAGACCCTTATATAGCAATTTCTAGGAGCCACTACTCTAAGCACTTTTGAAGATTAACTAATTTAAGCAGATAGATGTTACTGTTATCTCCATTTAACAGATGAAGAAATGAATGCATAGAGAGGTTAGATCAATTGCTTGAAGTCATGCAGCCTATAAGTGACAGAGCTAGAACTTGAAACTGAGGGATCTGGTTCCAAAGTTCAGGTTCCTAATCAATGCTGAACTGTTCTCTGATGTAATCTGAGTTTCTGTTCTTGTTGGTCATGGTGCTGCCCACTAACTCCTATACACACACACACACACACACACACACACACTCACTCACTCACACCAGGCTGCTTCTGCTTCCTAACTGCATTAGTGATGTTCAGGGAAATAACTTCTGCACTCAGTTGTACCCCAATGTGTGCTCTGCTCTTACATCAGTGGACCAAGAGGAGCAAACAACAAGTGTTATATAGCATTTATATAGGAATCTGTACATTTATCTCTATTTAGGCACATTTCTGCTTTGCAATAAAGATGGGAAAACTGATTATCCATTTAAGGAAACAATAAACATATTTCATAAAAAGATTTATCTTAAATAGGAAGTAGAAAATATTCTTTTGTATCTTGCAGACCTAGGTTCAAGTCCATGCCAAGAGGGAATAGTTTACCCTCTGGTTGAGTTGTTAGAATCAAATAGGATAATGTTTGTCGTACATCTAACAGTGTTTAATTAATGCCCTTTCCTCAATAAAATGAGATATGAAGGCTGAAATTGTGGCGCAGTGGTAGCGTGCTTGCCTAGCATGCGTGAAGCACTGGGTTCGATCCTCAGCACCACATAAAAATAAAATAAAGATATTCTGTTCACCTACAGCTAAGAAAATAAAAAAATATTTAAAAAAAAAAGAGATATGAAAAGGATAGATTTTGATTAAGTTTTTTGTAAAGTAAAATAAGTCTAATTGTCATTCTATTCAGCCGGGCACGGTGGCTCAAGCCTGTAATCCCAGCACTTAGGGAGGCTGAGACAGGAGAATCGGGAGTTCAAAGCCAGCCTCAGCAATGGCAAGGCGCTAAGCAACTCAGTGAGACCCTGTCTCTACATAAAACACAAAATAGGGCTAGGGATGTGGCTCAGTGGTAGAGTACCCCTGAGTTCAATCCCCAGTACCAAAAAAAAAAATAAGTCTAATTGTCATTCTATTCAGTTGTTGTTTTTATCCTTTCAAAAATATTCGAGGGCCTGCTCTTATACATAAGTGGCATGAGTCCTGCCTTCCATGGGCTCATGATCTATTGTGGGTCATTAGTCATAGTCACCACAAGTAGAGGGCTCTTTGCTCCACTGAGCCTTTGTTTCCTCATCTATAATACACAGATCTAATAAGGATACATATAAAATGCCTAGCATAGTTCCTGACACATAGTCAGTGCATAGTAGTAGCTGCTAATCATGCAATATCATGCAGCCATTAGAAATGATTCATAGAGAATTCTAATAGCATGGGGAAATTTCCTGTACTGTAATCTTTAATGAAAAAAGCAAAGAGTTCAAAATAATTTTTTTGTAAAATAATCACATATTGCTTTAAAAATCATAGAAAGGGATGGAAAATGCATAAAATATTAATATTTGTGCATCTATTTGTAGTGTAATAGGCACTAAAGAAACACAGGTAAATAAGATCTGATTCCTCCTTAGGAGAAAGTTTTAATAAGGGAGACAGACAGTCACAATCTAGTGTGGGATGAAGTGGAGGGAGAAGTCAAGGGTGCTGCTCGGATTATTGTCATGAAAAAGGGTAGATGATGGTATCATTCACTGAGAGAGGAGACAGGATTAGACCAGAGAGGATAGTGATTTGGTTTTGGACAACCTGTTGTGACCATCCAAGGTGGGCATGTAGACAATGGATCTGTAGGTATGGGTGAGCTGGAGACGAAGGTTTGAGAAGATTTAATCTAGGAGTAAGGTTTCAAGCTTTGGGAACAAATACGAGAACTCTGGGAAAGTCTGAGGAGTGAACAAGAGCCTCAGATCTTGTTTGCATCCGGATGGTGAGATTCTGAAAGACAGTCTTTCTTTCTTTCCAGTCTTTTCCTTTTCCTTCTTTCTTTTTTTTACTTCCTATAATGTAAATGTGTTTCCTATAATGTAATGTAATTGTTTCAGTTACATTTAGGTTTGGCCACATGTGCCAGCAAACCCAAAATAAAAATGGCTTAAACTAGAATAAAGGTATTTCTCTTACCTAAAAGAAATCCAGGAAGCAGTAGCCTGTCTAGGGCTTGTGTGATACTCCAGTGCCTGGTCCAGAATTTTGTCCTCTTGTTTTCATGTTCCACAGTCCTTAGTATTTTTTTCTCATCTTGTGCTCTAAGATGGGTACCCAAACTCTTACCTCAGTTGGAAGTAGGGTTGAAGGAGGGCACATCCTTTCCATTTAAGAACATTTCCTGGGAGTTGAACTGACAGTTTGCTTATTTGTTGTTGGCCAGAATTTAGTCACTTAGATATATGTATACATATAAATGTATATATGTATGTATATGCACATATATGTGTCTTCATATATATATATATATACATACACACATATATATGAATATGTACACACACACACATGCTGAAAGCAGATTGGGAAATGAAATCTCTATTTTAGGAAGTCAAATGGCCTGGAGTTCAGTTCGTGATGCTAATGACATCTTGTTTTTGCCTCTGCAGCAGCTGAGACTGACTCATCTGAAGAGACTGGTACAATAATTTCCATTAGACCATGCATTTGTCTCTGGTCTAAATCATAGAATAAGCCAGGGGGAATGGCATGCATCTTAGTCCCAGGTACTCAGGAGGCTGAGATGGGTCATAGGAGCAGGAATTTGAGACTACCTGGGCTCCACAGTGAGACTCTGTCTCAAAAATTATTTTTTAAAATTCCTAAGTATAGAGGCACAATAATATAGTCTATATAAAGACCGTACATGATAATGAGATGGGAAATACTTGCCCCTTTTAGAAGATTCAGTGACTGTAAAAAGGGGGAAACTGTAGTTGTGAGGATTAAATTAAAAATGGAAAGACCTGGATTTATGCCCAGCACATACTAGCCACTGAAAATTTCTTAGGTATTATTCCTATTCCGGGCATTGCCATTTTAATTATTCCTCCAGATGTGCTTCATATATCACTTGCTTTATGAAGCCTTCCCCAATTTTCCCTTATCTTATTTGCTTCTCCACTGTGTACCCACTGAAGTTAATGGCCCACAACATTTGAGCACCTACTATGTTCCAGGCACTTTTCTAAGCATATTACAGGTGCTGTTTCATTCAGACCATCAATATGTTCTCATTAGTATCCCGGCTTCCCTCTGAGATAGATCAAATTCTTTAAAAAAAATTTTTTTTAGATGTTGATAGACTTTTACTCATTTATTTGTATGTGGTGCTGAGAATTGAACCCAGTGCCTCACACATGCTACACAAGTGCTCTACCACTGCACCACAACGCCAGCCCCCTAGATCAAATTCTTAAGGGTCAAATACACCTTTATAGGAAAAGTGAGTACTACCTAATAAGTGCTATGTAAAAATGTTTTTCCTTTCCTCTGTGGAAAAAGATGGAATCTCCAAATTAATGTAATGTCCTCATTTTACAGATTTGATCTCTGAGCAGATATTTACTGAGTGATTACTATGTGTGTGTGCTGTACTGAGGGCTGGGAACATGGTGGTGAGTGTAAATAATAATCCTAGCCCCTGCTCACCTGTGGCTATTTACACTTAAATTAATTAAGCTTAAATAAAGTAACTCCAGATCTGTATTTGCACTAGCTATCTTTTAAGTGCTCATTAATCACATGTGGCTAGTAGCTATTGAGTTGGACAGTACAGATATAGAACATTTCCATCATCTCATAAAGACCTGTTGGACCATGCTATTCTAGAGAGGGAGGCTGATATTGATCAAATAATCCTAAATAAAAATACAATTGCAGTTGTGATATGCTAAGTAGAAAGAATGCATGGAAACATGGGAACATTTCGTAGGGGGATGTGACTTGGATGGCTTCCTCAAGGAAGATACGTTTGAACTAGATTTGCTGAATGCTGGGAGCTACCAAAGCTCTGTGGTGAGAGGATGCACGGTAATTACAGGGACTGGAAGAAGCTAATGACAGGGGTTTAGGGGCTGGGGGAAGGTTTTGGTGAGATGAAGAGGTGGAAGGACCACAGAGGCCCTTGTTGAAAGAAGATAAAGAAGCTGAGAGGCTGAGTGACTCAGCTCTCCAGTTACTTCAGTTCTAGTTCTCTGGTTTTGCTTTAGTCTGTGCTGCATAATAAAGGATTTTCAAAGGACTTTGTTTCTGCAGTGATCTCCTTTCTTTCCTTTCCTCATTGGAACTTGCCACATTTCCCTCTACTGGATTATTCCCTCAGTATAAAAACACACTATAATAATTTCCTCCTTAGATAAACTAACGAAAACACCTTTATGGATCCTATTTCAGGTCGCTTACCTTGAAAGTGTTTGATACATGTACTACCTTCATTTCCTTATTTTCTGTTTCTTGTTGAACTTCCTCGGATTAGAATTTCTTTCCCCTCTTATTTTCATAAAAATCCCCATGACTCAGGATTTCTTGCAGGATTTCTCAGCAGTGCTTGATGTAGTTGATCTCCCTCCTTTTTGGAGCTCTTTTTATTGGCTTGTGAGACACCCTACTGTCTTAGCTCCAGTCCTCTCTCCAGCTCACTCTGGGGCTCCTTTGCTGGGTCCTTCTTTGTAGTTTGAGTGTGCTGGGCTCTGTCCTGGCTTTCTTCATTATCCTAAATATATTAACTTCCTGGTAACTTCATCTAGAGCCATAGGTGAGAATTAATTTTGCATGTCTACCTGGCCAGGCTATAGTTGCCAACATGTTTGGTCAAACACTAGTTTAGATGTTGCTGTGAAGCCATTTTTAAAGTGTGACCAACACCGAAATCAGCAGACTTTGAGTAAAGCAGATTACCCTTCGTGATGTGTATGGACTGTATCCGATTAGTTGAAGGCTTGAAGAGAAAAGACAGATGTCGTGAAGAGGAAACAGCTCTGCCTCCAGACTGCTTGCTGCCTGGATTTCTAGCTGCTAGGCCAGCCCTGTAGATTTTAGATTTGTCAGCCTTCATAATAATGTGTCAGTTCTTTAAAAATCTCTCTTAATTGGGCACACTGACGCACATCTGTAATTGCAGTGTCTTGGGAGGTTGAGGCAGGAGGACTGCAAGTTTGATGTCAGCTTCAGCAACTCAGTGATGTCCTAAGCAACTTAGTGAGACCATGTCTCAAAATTAAAAAAAAAAAAAAAGGGCTGGGGATGTGGCTCAGTAATTAAGCACCCCTGGGTTCAATCGCCCTTACCAAAACCAAAACAAAACAAAACAAAAACTCTTTACACACACACACACACACACACACACACACACACACACCCTACTACCCTACTGATTCTGTTTTTCTGGAAAACCCTCATACACATGGCATTAAATGTCTTTTATTGACTCCTAAATTTTTATTTCTAGTCCTGCCCTTCCTGAAGCTCCAGATTTATATACCAACTGCTTATTCAATGTCTCCTCTTAGATAACTAATAGATCTCTGAAACTAATTTGTTCCAAAATACTGCTTTCCACCTCTTCCCTATTCTCCCTTTCATTAAAGAATGTCGCTATTTACTCAGTTGCCAAGGCCAAAAATCTGGAGTCATCACAGATTCTTCTCTTTCTTTTATGTCTCTCATTCATCTGCAAATTGCTTTACTTTCAAATATATTTTCTCATCTTCCTCATCCAACCTAATCCAAGCCTTTATCACCTCTAGCTTGGGCCACTGCAGTAATTTCTTCTTTTTCTTTTTTTGGGGCTGGGGTGGGGTGGGGGTTATGGTAACTGGGGATTGAACCCAGAGGCCTCCTGAGCTACTGGGATTACAGGTGTGTGCCGCAGCAGCCTGGCCACAGTGTCTTCTTTATTGGTCTCTGTATTCTCAAGTCCCGATCCCTGTCCCACCCTCCAGACTACAGATTTGAACTAGAGGGGCTGGGGCTGGGGCTCAGGGGTAGAGCACCTGCCTAATGTGTGAGGTACTGGGTTTGATTCTCAGCACTGCATATAAATAAATAAAATAAAGGTCCATCAACAACTAAAAAAAATTTTTAAAAAGATATGAACTAGATCATTGCCTTCTCCTCTTTCCACACTCTGGCTTCTTACCACATTTAAAACGAAATGCAAGGTCCTGACTATGGCCTTGGGAATCCAGTCTCTGAGTGTTCTTGTGACGTCACTACCTACCACTTGGCTCCTTCCTCGCTGAGCTTCAGACACAGGGTTCTTTGCAGATCCTTTGAAAACTCAAGCAAGCTCCCAGTTTACTGCCTTCTTAACAGCTTGTGTCCCCTGCTCAGATTCCCCCGGTCACCTCATGGCTTGCTCATTGTCCCTGCTCAAGCATCATGTTCTCAGGACTTTTCTTACCGCTTTTGCATTCATTCTCAGAGTGCAAAGAGCTCTTTCAAAACTTTTTTTTTTGGTTGGTGTTTGTGAGGGGGACAGTGAAACAGGCGGTAGCTATGGGGCTGTGCACAGGGTGCAGGGTGTCACGGGAGGCTTTTTTTTTTTTGTTACCAGAGATTGAACTCAGGGGCACTCGACCACTGAGCCACATCCTCAGCCCTATTTTGTGTTTTATGTAGAGACAGGGTCTCACTGAGTTGCTTAGGGCCTCGCCGTTGCTGAGGCTGGCTTTGATTCTCCTGTCTCAGCCTCCCAAAGTGCTGGGATTATAAGCGTGAGCCACCGCGCCTGGCTTCATGGGAGGCTTTTTAAAAATGAGAAAACTACAAGCCAGGCACTGTGGCGCACGCCTGTAATTCCAGCACTTAGGGAGGCTGAGACAGGAGAATCAAAGCCAGCCTCAGCAACAGTGAGGTGCTAAGCAACTCAGTGAGACCCTGTCTCTACACAAAACACAGAAGAGGCTGGGGATGTGGCTCAGTGGTCGAGTGCCCCTGAGTTCAATCTCTAGTAGCCCCCTCCCCCCAAAAGAGAAAACTACAGTGTTTGCATGAATGATGGAAATGATCAGGTAAGAGAACAAGATATGGATGAAGCTAGAGAGAGGAGTTAATTTCAGGAATAAAGTTTTTTAAATAATAATTTCATTTTATTTATTTATTTATTTTGTGGTGCTGGGGATTGCAGTTATTTATTTTTATGTGGTGCTGAGGATTGCACCCAGTGCCTCACATGGGCTAGGCAAGCTCTCCACCACTGAGCCACAACCCCAGCCCAGGAGTAAAGTTCTTGAAGATTGAGAAGGCAAGAAAAGATGGGAAGCCATACACAGTGGGGAAGCTGGCTTCCATTATAGCATCAGGAGTAAAGGCAGGGGTTTCGTTGGTTGGTGGCTGAGGGGAAGTATGGGTGAATCTGTGAATGAGTCTGTTTTTCTAAAGTAGAAAGTCAGTTATGAACTGGGGGCAACATGTAGGGATATTAGAAGTTTGAGAAAAAAGGAATAAGCATTTTGGAAACTGGAAAAACAAATATACTAGGGATGAAAAGGGTCGCTGGCAGGGCTGAGGACTCGTTTGAGGTCTGTGGTCTTGACTAAATTGAAATCACTTTTTTTTTAAGGCATAAACTTTATTAATTGAAACACAAGAAATAAGACATTTCTAGTGAAGTGTTAGAAGAATTCAGGTATTTTTCCTAGGAAAAGAAGTCTTGAATTGCTTCAGGTTTTGGTTCTCTGATGCAAGCAGTCATTCTGATAATTATTTTCTATACAGCACACCTGCCCTGATGTCAGTAGCCTCTGTGTCTGATAGTACTGGCCCAGGTGGTTGGCTCACTATTGCTTTCAAAATAATGAAAGACCTTCAATACTTGCTTCATGGTACCAGGGGAATGTGCCATGCCAGGACCCAAGTGGGTCTTAGCACTTGAGTGTGGTGTGTGATTGAGTTGGGGTCAAGGTAAGCAGCTGCCATTATTTTTCTGGGTGCTAGGTGTCTGTCATATTTGTATAGCTGGCAACTTGTTGCCTGGAGTTTAGACTGCTTCGTTCCAGTGTAGTTTCCCAACTTGCAGTGTAACTGTCAACAAACTGGCCTCATCTCCTCAGCACCATCTCTGGTGTGTGGACTGCAAGCGGCCTCCTCCCTGAGCGGTGTCATTCCATGTCACTGGCTCCTTTCTGCTGGCCTGTGTTCCGCTGAGTCAGTCATGTCTCTTTTGTCCATTCTTTTCTTCATAAATAGCTTCTGTTTTTGGAAGAAATTCTTGCTGGTTACAGAATTCTAGATGGATTTTTTCTTTCCATGCGCTAAATGTGTTCATGTGCCTTCTGGATCCTCCTGCAGATGTGAGCACCTGAGACGAATGATTCTCAAAGTTCCGCATACATTGAAATCACTTTGAGGGCTTATTGAAAACACAGTCCCTTGTGCAGCACCACACTCCTGTAATCTCAGCAACTTTGGAGAAGCTCAGAAGGCAGCAAAGCTCTGTAAAGACGTCCAAAGATGATCTGGAAACACTGCTAGTGCCTCCTTTCTCCTTCCATTGCAGTCCAGGGGAAGCAGCTCTGGGGAGCGCGAGGCTGAGCCTAAATTGAAATCATTTTTACTTTCTGTGTTTTCTCCAGCAATGTTTGCTTCCCAGAGGAGTGCAGAACATGTGGTCTGTTAGAATTAACAAGGGAAGTGTGGACTTGATCTTGAGGGCCCTGGAGAGCTGAATGTTTGAACAGAGATTTGGGTGTCCAAAAGACTATACTTGCTAAGTGGTGGTGGTGGTGGGGGAGGCTTATTATAGGTAGAACAGTGGTTAATGCAGTAGGACCCTTGATAAAACACCTGCATAGATCTGTTTTAGCTTAGATGACAGCTCAGGAATGCAGAGGGTTTTTCCTAGCATTTTCTGAGTACCTATGATATACCAGATTCTGCGAAGATTTGATAAATCAAACAAGGCTTTGCTTTTCCCAAGTGCTTGGGAATTTAGCAGATGTGTAATTATTATTAGGTATTTGGGGACTCAGAAGAGGGAAGTAATGATTAACATTGGGTAGAAATCAGGGAATCCCTCCCAGAGGAGGTGACATTCCAAATGAGCTTTGAAGCACTAGGCTTTAGGGAGGGAAGTTAATTCTAGACAGGGAGACTCACAGGAGGGGTTCAAGGTGTGATGCCAACAAATGCAGCAGAAGCAGTGGGCAGAGGTGAGGCTCTTCAGCCAGCAACTCACACAGAACTGACAGAGTTTTCTGTGTCTCATGGCCAGGGGAAGGCACTGCAAGAAGGGTCTGAAAGAAAGGTAAAGGTGTTCTTGTTTATTTACTTTTGTGGGTCTGGTTATTGAACCCAGGGCTCAAAGCATGCTAAACATGTACTGTACCAATGAGTTACAATCTTCCCAAGAAGCTGTGTTTAAAATGGTGATTTTTTTAAAAACTTAAAAAAATAACTAGGGCTGGGGTTGTGGCTCAGTGGTAGAGCACTTGCCTAGCAAGTGTGAGGCACTGGGTTTGATTCTCAGCACTGCATATAAATAAATACATAAATAAAGGTCCATCAACAAGTAAAATTATATTAAAAAAATAAAAGAAAATAATTACATGGAACTACTCTGGGGATTTGTGCTGTAATTTGTTTACCTAAGAACAATGTGAAGATAAAATGACTCATCTGGCCTTTGCTAGTGTGCAGTTAGAAAACATTAACTATAATAATCACCTTGAATTGTCTGTCCATACAAGATGAAGTCTTGTCAAGGCTCCTGAAATCCATCATCATTGGTGTTTAGTACATTATTTCAAGTTAAATAATTTAAAATTCCCTCCCAATTCTATCATGCTTTTGCAACAAGCTGTAGTTCCTATGTATTTTTAAGAATGAGAAGTTTACGTTCCTGGTTCATGGGCTGGTGTTGTATAGTTTAAATGAGATGAGGCATATAAAAAGGTTCATATAGAGCTTGACTCAGGAGGAGCCAGGAGTGCAGGAAGTGTGTTTCCTTCCATTTTCCATTTTCCACTCCTTAATTACACTGTTTCCTGAATACCCATATACTAAGCCATCTTCAGATTCGGGTGAGATGCTCACGTACTCACACACACAGGAAGCGCGGCTTAGTGTGTGTAGTGTGTGTAGCGTGTGTGCGTGCGCGCCCGCCTACCCACTCAGGTGCGGGCTAAGGCTAGCCTCTGACTTTCACCTGGGAAGGGGCTGGAAGGAGGTGCCAGCTCAGGGGAGGCGTGGCTTGTCCCCGCAGTTTGGAGCCAGCAGCCCTTTCACCTCGGTGTACTTCAGTCTGGTGTCATCCAAAGAGGTAGGAAAGACAAACACTGGTTTATTTATTCAGCAAGCATTCTCGGCCACCGACTAGTGAAGGTGCTGAGTAAGAACACAAGCAAGAGCAGGGAGCGCAGCGGGCAGGGCTCGCTGTGGGCAGGGGAGCCAGCGGAGCCAGGTAAATCGCCAGGTTCAAGTGCGCTCAACTTTCTTTAACACAAAATAGACAAACTCGAACTTGAGCGTGGTAAGGAGGAAGTGCACGAAGGGGAAATTTAGTGCTGCTGAGAATGTGTCACTTCAGGATTAGTCAGGATGAACTGGATGTTTAACTTCCTTTAGGGAATTACCCAAACGGACGAATCCATTACCCTAGGGCAGTAGGTGCCCAGTTTTGCTGTCAACTGGTCACAGTTCTAAAAGCTAGATGCCCGGGTCACTCCCTTAGTAAAGACGACAGACTGGGGTGGGAGCCAAGCGCCAGTATTTCTAAAGATCCTCACGTGATTTCAGTGGGCAGCAGAGTTCTCGAGCCCGTGCCGTAGGGCATAGTCCAGCCTGTGCAGGTGACACGCGCTCTTCCTCGGTTCTGGTTCCAAACGTTCCTGTAGTTGTTTCCCCCGCCAGGCGTGCGTGCGCTGGGGGCGGCTCTGGGAGGCAGGTTGCCGTGTCGCCCAATTAGGAGCTCTCACTCTGCCCAGCCATCAGCACAGGTCGCCGGGCTGCTCCGGGAGTGGATTTTGCTTTGTCATTCTGACTCTGGCGGTTCACCCTCCCGCTCGGAGCAGGGCGTGGCTTCTCGTAGCCACTGGGAACCAGCTGCCCAGTCGCCGCAGCCAGCTTCGGACGGGCACTGGTGCCCGGCGGAGGTGCGGTCCCCGGAGAGCTGGCCGTCTGCACGGTTCCCGCGTTCCTGTGAGCTCCGCGTCAGCGGGAAGCAGAGCGCGCCTGGCGCCGGGGCATCCAGGCAGGTGAGCGCGCTGGGGACGGTTTGCGGCGGGCTGAGAGCCCCCGCCCGCGGTGCGTCCCGCGGTTCATCCAGCGGGGAAGCGGGGGAGGGCTGAGAGGGACCGCGGCTGGAACCGGGCGAGCGAGAGCGAGCTTCTTGGCCGCGTGCATTGCCGCCCGGTCCCGGAAAGATGCACGCGGCGGGCCAGGCTGGCCCCCTGTCGGCCGTGGTTTCCTTGCTCGGTGTCTTGGTAGAGGAGGTTTGCAGACTCAGAAAACGGGTTTTTGTATTATTTCTGGAGCACGAATTTTGAAATGTAGATGGCAGCGTGCTGAAGGGTAGATGGGCAGATCCTCGACAGCATTAAGAAAGTATAACCACATACGAACGTCTTTCCAGGAATTTTCACACCATTTAATCCTCAGGAATCTGGAGAAACTGGCAAAGCACGTGTAAACGCCGTGTTTTGACAAGTGGCGTGCCCATCATGACACTACGAAATGGGGCAGCTACGACTGCCAGCTGGCTCTTATTCAGTGAGGCGGTGCTGGCTAGTGGTTGGGAGCACCGACCACACGGTCTGGGTTTGAATCTTGCTCGTGCTGTTGACTGCTGCTGGAACTCGGGCAAGTTACTACTTAGCGTTTCCGTACCTCGGTTTCCTTATTTATTTGTGTGATGGGCCTGGTGATACCTACATCAAAAGTACTAATTGTGAAGGTGAAATGTTAACACATGCGAAGCACCAGGCCTGGTGTCAGTGGAGTCCGTTTTGAATCCTGCCACTAACTGATTTTCTGCTGAGTTTACCCGTTTGTGAAATTGCATCGTTAGTTTCTGTTCTCACCTAGAATGTTGCTGTATTGCTTCAGGATTCCTTCTAAAAAGCCGCCAGAAGCTGGGCGCGGTGGCGCATGCCTGTAATCCCAGCACTTAGGGAGGCTGAGACAGGAGAATCGCGAGTTCAAAGCCAGCCTCAGCAATGGTGAGGCGCTAAGCAACTCAGTGAGACCCTGTCTCTACATAAAACACAGAAAATAGGGCTGGGAATGTGGCTCAGAGGTCGAGTACCCCTGAGTTCAATTCCCGGTATAAAAAATTTAAAAAGCCCCCCGAGTTGGCAGAATGTTTATTTCACCCAGTGGTTTCAGATTTGAAGGGAAGTTGAAAGTTGGATTTTGGCATCCTTACAGGTGCAAACTTCAAAGCAAGATCAGCGTGGGAGGTGTTGAGAAAGCGGAGATAATTGTCTTAAGGTGGGTTTTTGAAGCTTTCTGAATTCTGGATTTACTGGAAAAGCAGGCCGTTGAACTTGAGCTCAGCCTTGCGGGGCTCTGGCCGGGGCGGGACTCTGACGTCCGCGGCGGCCTCCAGGCCGGTCCTCAGCCGCGAGCCCGGCGCGGGGCGCGGACCCCTGCACTCGCCGCGGGCCGCGGCCGCCGGAAGCCCCGCCCCTCCCGCCGCGTCGCTCCGCGGCGCCGAGCGCACGCCCGCCTTGGCTTTTGTACCACAGAGGACCGCGGGAGCCAGCGAGGAGCGGCCGCCGACTGGGCGCTGCAGGCCCGAGGGCCCGGTGTCCTTGAAGCGGGGGCAGACGCGCGGCCATGGCCCGCCCTTGAAGGTAGGAGAGCGCCGCGGGGCCCGGGCCGCCGCAGCTTCCTTCCCGAGCCGAGGCCGCGCGGGCCGCGAGGACGGCGCCTGCCCGGAGGGCAAGCCGCGCCCAGTCGGCGCACGCGTGGCCCGGCTGGGTCGGCCGCGGCAGCCGGGGCGGAGCGGAAGGGAACGTCAAACCGTTCTCAAGATGACTTTTTCCCCCCCGGCATTGGGATTGAGCCCAGGGGCGCTCTACACTGAGCCGCCTTCCCCAGCCCTTTTAATTTGGAGACAGGGTCTCACGGAGTTGCTCAGGCCGGCCTCTAGCTTGCGGTCTCTGGCCTCAAGTGGCTGCGATTACAGGTGTGTGCCACCGGACGGGATAACTTCCAAAGGGGCCTTTGTCTTCTGTTTTCCTCCCTCTACCCCTTCCGGTTAATGCAGATAATTTTAAAAGTTTAGTGGTAATGTAGTCTCTTACATTGTTTAGGGAAGTCCTTAGAAAAGGGGATCAGGAAATGCTTATCTTCGTCATCAGACTGGCCCCTATGGCCGCCTTCTTTAATTCTCTGAGGGCTGAGGGGGACCCAGAACCCCAGGCTCGGAGGAAAGCAGCCAGGAAACCCCTGGGTGAGTTGATTTACCCTCAGGAGTCTCTGTTCTAGCCCAGAAGTTAACAATTGGGTGCATAGAAAGGAAAAAAGAAATCTTCCCTTTGGCTGGTGGTTCACGCAGTGAGGGGTGGGTGGGTCATACAGCCTGCAGTATTGGAAAAATGCTTGGAGGCTGAGTGCAGGTTGAGCCAGATAGAACAGCCTGGTGGATGTTCCTCATCCTGTGTGATGATCACCAGGTTAGAAAGCCTCCTGTAATCCCATCACCTTCATACATTGTTTTGATTTTTGGAGATTGTCTTTTTGTCCTTAAACATTTGTATCTATATAGGTTTTTTGTGGGGAAGGGGTGATCAAACCTTATGCCTCTGGCTTGCTAGGCAAGTATTCTACCACTGAGCTACATTCCAAGTCCTTTTTAGTTTTATTTTTGGACAAAGTCTTGCTCAATTGTCTGGGTTTGACCTCCAACTTGTATCCTCCTACCTCAATCTCCCATGTAGCTGGAGTGCGTGCGTGTGTGTGTGTGTGTGTGTGTGTGTGTAGTTTTTAAGAAATGGAACTCATATTTGAACATTTCCTTTTTTTGAAGTAAACCTGAGGCCTGCATTAACTGTAAAAATGCATTTAGAAGTATGCATCCTTAGAAGTAACATTAACAAGTAGTTTGTATTTTTTTAACTATAATTTCCTCTAAAAGACTTATTTACCGTTTTGGTGAGTGAGTTTAGAAAATGGAACTGGACTTCAAAGACATAGCTAATTACTGTAAAATAATTAAAGGACATAAAAAGGCTTTTAACTTTAGTTAAAATAATTACATTACTCAGACTTTTAATTTCCAAGTAAGGTGAGACAAAAGTCTATTAGTATATCTTCTGGTCAGTTTGTACTTTTCATCTGTGTCATTAGTTTACATTTACAAAGTTATATAGGCATTTTATTTTTATATAATCCTTTTGATGCTCCTGGTTAAACATCGGTGGGAGTAAAATAATAATTTTCACAAGTTTTGGAACTCACTATATTGATGTGATCTGATGTTTTCAACTCCACATGATCACAGTTGATTTTAGACATATGATGAGGTGTGTGATACTATTAATGAAAAGCATACCACTCATACATACTTTTAAAAGTCCTTTAGCAAATGTCTTAAGTAAAGTTACCATTCTACTTTTTGTATCATTTGATTTAATTTTTGGTTTCTGCTTAATTTTGGTTTTTGCTAAGACACAAGATAGGGGCTATTGGCTTGAAAGGTTTGTGAACTTCTAGTGTGCGGTTGCTTACATTAGGCCTAACTGCTGGGTTTTAAACATCTTCAGGGAACACTGAAGTGGACAAAGGCTTGTGGGGTTAGTGTTATGATCCTGAAGTCCATATCTTAAAAAAAAAAGTTAAGATTTCATATTTTAATTGCAGTGTAAATAATGGATAGGAAAGTAATCACAATCCCTGCTTCTACTTTCTCTTTTTAATATAGTTTCTTCCCTTGTTCCTCATCCTCCCCAAAAAGACAACAGCAGCAAAACCTACCTTGCTTTTCATAGTGAGCGTACTGTAGAGAAGAGTCCTTCTCGGAGGAACTCATGAGCCTAAAGGATGAAGGCTTCTAGAAGTACGTATCTGAAAATGCAGCCTGTGGACTACCTGCACAGAGTCCTCTGCAGTGCTTGGGAAACATACACGCTGGGGCTTTGACTAAGTTCTGAAGTAGACCCTCTGGAAGGGGCTAGGAAGCTGGCTTTTTTGTTCTATTTATTTTAAATAAGCCTTTTCCTATTTCTTGTGGGAAATGAGCTTGAGGCTACTTTAATGTATAAGGCAATTTGATCAAGATCAGTTGACATAATAATTATAATTGGGGAAAACAAAAGACCCTTTGTCTTTAATACCCTCCAAAAGTGAGAAAACAGCAAATGGGAACTCAACAAGGAAATAAGCTTTCTATTGAACACTTTGCCATGGAACAGAGTCAGGAAGTAAGCTGTTAGTCTGTGTGTGAAATTGGAGTTAAGAGGCTACCTAAGAACTATGAATAGAGTTCTTGGTGCTCAAGGACATCTGGTTTTCATAAACATCTTAGTTTTTAAGGCAGGATTACAAGTATTCCTTTAGGAAACTTACTGTGTGTGCATCAGTGTTTCCAGAATTCCAGAGTTTTGAAATAATTTGTGTAAATGCCCTTTGGTGGTACTGAGAGGTGAAGCAGAGTGAGTGAAAAAGTACTTAATGGAATACTAAGAGACGTAGTTAAGACTGCAGTAGTTTGAGGTGATAAGCTAAGGTGATGAGACTAACACAACATGGGACTTTATTCCTTTAGGGCAGTGATGATGGACACAAAAGCAACCCAGGATTTTAACATCCTAGTGAATTGTGTGGCCGTTTGCAGTGGGAGCCTGGATGTGATCATGTTGCAGTCAGATGTGGTGGCCCATAGTCCTGCCTTACCAGTAGATGCTGAAACAAAGGCAGGTCTCAACCTACCTTCTAAAGTTACCAGAAACCAGACTCTTAGCTGAATGAACATAAGGAAATGAGTAGTAATTGATTAACCCCCCATTCCCTCTCTTTCTCGCTACTGTACCAAAACTGACAGAAAACTCAATTTCTTTCAGTTCCTTCCTTTGATAGAGATCATCTCTCTCTGGAGCACTGGTAGTAATGGAACTGTTTTTGGCCTGTTTATGACTGAGGCCTGAAAGAGGGTTGGAGGATTGCCTTGAAGGTGAGGGACGTGAGCAGATATCTGGTTTACCTTAGAAGAAATAAGGGTAAGCACTACTGACATTTAAAAGAAGCATAGGTTGTTATTATAAATAAATGTATTTCGTGCTGATGATCATAAATTTTGCTGATTGTGATTCCATGTTCAGACCCAATGTGCCCTTTTTATCACTTCGACCAAGTGATGGTGCCAACCTCTTTTTTGCTGTCAATTCTTTCACAGCATCACTGTTCTGTGGTCCAGGCTTCAGAGTTCCTCTTGCCTTTCCAGTCTGTTTACTCACCAGGGCTTGACTCTTCCCACACACATCTGCCTCGTGCAGCTGTTAAGTTTTGCCTGGGCCAAGGGTACTCATTTCCTCCTGCCTACACTATCTCAACAGTCTCCAACTGGCCTCCCACTCTCAACTCCTCCCCTGCCTATCTGCTGCCAGAGTCATCTCCCTAACTGCCACTTCCCCATAGCCCAATCTGCATCTGGGGTAAAGAGTACACTCCTTAGCTTGGTATCCTGTGCCTTCTGGGTCCTGGCCCCAACCAGCTTTTCTGGTTATTTCTTGCTATACTCCACCTACTGCAGGCTCCTGTAACACTGTTGTCTCTAAAGTCCCCCCTCTTGTCCTATTCTTAATTTTAATTCTTGACGTCTCTTTTTACTCAAACCCACTTTTCCAAGTGTCTCCCAGTTCCCAGTACAAGACCAGATTTGACCATTCTTTCCCTCTGCTGTGTTCCCACAGCACTTCCACAAATCCTTATCCCAGGAAAGGCAAGGGTGAAGAGCTAGGCTTACTGTGTGCCCGTGGTTGGAACGGTGTAGTGCTCATGTCTAAGTGGATATGCCTGCTGTGTGGAATGCCTGTTACACACTAGATTCCAAGTCCTCACAGCAGTCCTCTGAAGCAGGCGGTAGTGTCAGATAACAGAAACGAAGACCTTCAGAATTAAAGGAGCATGCCCTGATCACAAGGCTAGTGAGGTGGCAGAGCTAGGACCGGAACCCAAAGATAGGCCTGCCTGTCTTCAGGGCTCACTGGTTTGCTTACACCTCTGGCACTCAGTTTTTGGTTACTACTTTTGTGCTACATGCCTGCCTACTTGATGTGATGGTATGCTCATGTTTCGTCTTGATATTCCTGGCATGGTTCTGGCATACAGGAGATGTTCATTCATTAGAGGCTTGTGGAAGGAACTTCATTCCATGGTGTCTCCTAATTTAATTACTAAATTTAATTACTAAATTAGGAGACATTGATACGTTTTCCTATTTCCCATGCATTTTTTGTTTTTGGTACTGGAGATTGAACTCGATGAACTCAGGGGCACTCTACCACTGAGCCACATCCCAGCCCTATTTTGTGTTTTATGTAGAGACAGGGTCTCACTGAGTTGCTTAGCTTAGCACCTCGCCGTTGCTGAGGCTGGCTTTGAATTCACGATTCTCCTGTCTCAGCCTCCCTCAGTGCTGGAATTACAGGCTTGCGCCACCATGCCCAGCTCCCCATGCATTTTTTAACACCACATATACATTTTAGCAAAATATTTGTTGAGTGAATAGACAGAGGTAGGGGCAGACTCACTTGAGGGAAGAATTTCGCTGTCAGGGTTCTGATTTCATTGAAAATGGGCTATCAAACATGAAGCTCTAAGTTGTTCAGAAGATTCTTGGTAGCACATAGGGAAGCAGTTCAGGATTTTTGAGAAGTTTTGTGACAGGAACATTGTCAGATTTCAGCATTTTATGTGGAAGTATCCAGATACTTGGGAAGAAAGTCGTGTCAGGTCTCTTTAGCTACTGTTCATCAGGCACCTGTGTTGTCAGTGGGGCTTGGTAGTGAGTGTTAATCTCTTAACACAAATCTGTAGAGCGAATTACATATTTAAATCAAATACATTTGTGAAGGGTAGGGGGTGGGGTAGCTCAGTGGTAAGAGTGCTTGTCTAGCATGCACAAGGCCCTGACTGAGTTCAGTCCCCAGAAAGCGGTGGATACAGAGACTTGGTAGACAGTAAGAAAACTCAAAGGCTGAAGAAAATGACGAAACATGTTTTTTTAAAATTTGAACCCAAGCCTCCAGAGCTGAGCTCCTTCAACACTGCCACCTTTAATAGCCACATACCTAGTGCCCCTCCTCAGTCTGTCAAAGTGATGCTCATTGCTAACTTCTGAGGTGTGGTTGGGGCTTTCTCCTCATCTCAACACCCTTGTTTATGCTGCTGGAGCTTGGCATGTCACTAGCCCTGAGTTTTAAATGTCATTAAGTGTGTGACTTAACCACAGATTAAAGGTGGCAGTTTTTTATACTTCAGTGTGTGTGTGTGGGTCCGTATTATTTAGTGTGGTCTGGCTTTCATTTTAACTTTTACTCTACAAATAGTGATGCCACCTTGGGCTGGGATGTAGCTCAACTCAGTGGTAGAGCTCTTGCCTAATGTGTAAGACCTGGGCGCTTTCCCCAGCCCTGCTATAATAATGTCATTTTATTTGGACAGAGTAGTTAAAGTCTTTTTTGGATACTGTACTTGAAAAAAAATTGTGCTGGATTTTAAGGAGCTGTTCATGAGATAAACAATTATTAATAATAATAAGTAATTATTAAGTAATTTTGCATATAAACTCAGATTCTTTGTGATCTGCTTCAGAGTATCTTGTGGAGAAATTAACCTTCAAAGTTGTTTACATATTTTCAGTAGTAGGTTTTAACTTTTTGTTGTATGACAGATATCTTTTCACTGGTATTTGTTGTAGTGGGATATATTCCTTTATTTCTTTTTACTGATTTAACCTTTAAATTTTTTTTTTCCTGTTTCTAAAGCAACAATGAGGAGTGAAGCTACTAGTTTGCATACTGAATTTTTTTCTTTTTAGTAGCTGATGTTTATTACACATTAGCTATTTTGGGGATAGTTTACACTTTATTAAGTACCTACTTAATAGTTGAAAATACTGTCTGATGTGTCACATATTCTCATTCAATACTTTAGTAATTGTACGATATAAAAATAGTAGCATTCCCATCTTATACATGGGGACATATACATGCAAACATAAAATTAAATTAAGATAAAAGAGAAAACGTACCTCACACCCTACCTACTGTCTGTGGTACATGAAATCAGAAGTTTTAACACATGTCGTCATAACTCATTATTAAACAGCTACCTTGGTGGGTTAAGAGGAGAGAAGCTGCTGTGAGAAAAGGTACAGAGAAGTTTTGGGAGATAGCCGATAGCAGGATTCATGCAACTGTTAGACTGTGGGACTCAGTCTGGTTCTGGCATTGGCTCAAAAAGTCTCATAAAAATCCATTTGCTGCCGAGCATGCTGGCACACATCTATAATCCCAGTGACTCGGGAGGCTGACACAGGAGGATCACAAGTTCAAAGCTAGCCTCAGCAACTCAGTGAGACCCTGTCTAAATAAAATACAAAAAAGTGAGCTGGAGATGTGGCTCAGTGGTTGAGTGCTCCTGAGTTCAATCACTAGTATCAAAAGAAAAAAAAATCCACTTGTTGTAGTCTTGGAGTAAATCACTTTGAACTTCTGGGAAAGGGACTGAAAAATAATATGGAAGAAAGAGATGGAAGACGGAAAATGGACAGCCAGTTGAGCCTTGGGTTCTTTAGAGAGGAGAGGAAAGGAAAAACCAAAGGAAAACTGCACTTGTGCTTTCTATTCCTAGTCCTAGAAAAATTTACCAGTATAAACTGAAATTATGTGTTGCCATTTCTTCCTTTTAAGTTACATTTGTAATAATTAGTAGTAATTGGATCTTAGGTTAGAAAATCAATTTTAATGATTTAAGGATTCACAAGTATAGAAATCCCATTTAAGTGATTGAGAAAAAACATTAAACTTGAGATGGTTTTATTTGGTAGCAACACTAAAATTGTGTGCACCTTTGTAAAGACAGACTTTAAAGGCTGTATATAATACAAGGCTGCCTTTTTGTGGATGATCTAAATTATGTGTTACTAAGGTTCCTGGGGACTGGATATAGCATAGAATGAATTCAGCACTAGGAAGTGACAGCTTTTAATAACAATCATTCTTTTTTTTCTTTATTTTTGGTACTGGAGATTGAACTCAGGGGCACTCATCCACTGAGCCACATCCCCAGCCCTATTTTGTGTTTTATGTAGAGACAGGGTCTCACTGAGTTGCTTAGCGCCTCGCCGTTGCTGAGGCTGGCTTTGAACTCGCGATTCTCCTGTTTCAGCCACCGAAAGTGCTGGGATTGCAGGCTTGCACCACCACACCCAGCTAACAATCATTCTTATTTTGATGTGCTCTTACTCTGAGCAGGTTGTCTGGGCTGTTATCTTCTTTAAAACATCCCTGTAAATGGTATTAGTGATACTTTCTGAGTAGTTGGGGAGTTTTCCAGATTTTTCTAAAGCATTTTGGAATTCTGTCTTCCCTCCTCTGAAGCAATAGGAAAGAAAAAGGTGTGTTAGAATGGGAAGATTGTCTTCTTTTGGAGTTCTTGACTATAGATTGCTTTTATTGAATTTAAAGTGGATGAAATACACTCCACCAAATATAATTCACTGTAAAAGCAAATGTTTTTGGATTTGGGTCTTGGAGTTTTGTTTGTTTGTTTTTTTTGGTACTGGGGATTGAGCTAAGGAGCACCCGACCACTGAACCACACCCCCACCCCCATTTTGTGTTTTATTTAGAGATAGGGTCTCACTGAGTTGCTTAGAGCCTCACCGTTGCTGAGGCTGGCTTTGAACTCGCGATTCTCCTATCTTAGCCTCCCAAAGTGCTGGGATTACAGGCGTGTGCCACCACGCCTGGGTCTTAGAGTTCTTAACTACATTTTCACCTAAGACTTAAGACAGGTTTAAGTATTAATTTGTGACTGGCCAGGTGGAAAGAAGATAGCCTTTTGATGATCCTAGATCTTTGTTCATTTGTTTTAGAACAAATGTTTAAGACACTTTTCTGAAACACAGTTGACTTTTGCCTTCATTGTGTAGACTCTTACTTCCACTAGTCCTGTGAAATTGATCTTTGCTGCCAAATAACTTGGAACAGTACTTACTGGAGCGTACATTACTTATTCAGGTAGCACATACTCAAGAGCATCCCTATAAGATGCTCTTAAGTATGTTGTTTGGAATATTTAAAGTCAAGTTTTTGTTTTTCTGAACCTCACAATCTGATAGGGCGGGATAATACAGTATATCCATGCACAGATAACCATAACTGGTGTTTCTGAAAAGTGCATGTTTTTTCCTGAATTGCCCATACTTTAAAAATTTGCGAATGAATTGTAATGTAAGGATTTTATAATACTAGGTTTTACTGTTAATGCACATGCAGGAAACTAGACCAAAAGAAAAACTGGTCTAGATGCACAGGAAGAGAAGGTAGTGCCAATTTGTTTCCTTGTTAGTTGAAATTTGTGATTGCAGGGAGCAGCATGGAGGCCCACTTTTCTTTTTAAAGGGGGACCCGTTGCAGTTTTGAAAAGATTTTTGGGAGTGTGCCTGTCCTCTTTATGTAGTCCTTCCATTGTCCCTTACACATTTCTACTTGTGTGACTAATAACCTGAGTTCCTTCATGAATGGCACTTGAACTTCCAGTGAGCCAGTGGGTGGATTTTCCAAAACATACTTACCCAATTTATAGACTTCACTTGCATATCCTTATAACATGTTTAAAATCCTCATAGCTTTGTTTGCTTTTTAGGTGGCTGTTAACCTCTCAAATATGTTTCGTGGAAAGCCCTACCTATCCATTTTCTTCCACTCTGAAGCACTGGAAAATGGGCAAGATGGACATGAAGGTCGCTTGAGTAATGTGCATCTTGCCCATTTTTACTCAAACGTTTGTACCCCACGGAATGAGGTAAATTGGTAAATTGCAGGAGATTTGGCTTTTTGAGGGCTAGCAAAGGTTAATTAACCCGATTACGTTTGTGTAATTTACAGTCACCTTGCAACTGTGAACTTACTTTCACCTAATTTTAATGACAGTTCTTCATTTCAGAGCCCTTGACCTTAACTTGTCCTTACCAGCAGTTTAGCCACACTTAGGTTATTAAAAACAAGCACTAAATAAAACCTCTAAATCACAGAAGGAAGTATGTGGACCTCACTTCTATGTATGGCAGGGAGGGATTTAATTATAAAGCGCAGGACCTTTTGTACCCTGTACGTTTTTCATAGGTTGTCCAGGTGTTTCTTTGAGAGTTAGGTTATATTGTCATTGCTGAAAATGACATACAATAGCTGCCTTTTGAATGGGAATTATTCCTGTGCGAGGCTGTGGGGTCCATTATTGCGTGCATTCTCTGCCTTGTGCAGGCCAGTTGGCCCGCGCTGTCCGGTGGGCCGAGCCTGGGGCGAGGAGCGGAGCTGCGGGAGGGGAAAATGAGCTGAGGGCTGAAGGAGCAGGCCCGCAACAGGTCGGTTGCAGCCGATTGGCGTGCAGTGCCGGCGGGGCGGAGCCAGCCCACCGGGAATGAGCTGGGGGCGGGGTGGAGCCCTGGTAGGGGGAGTGAGGGGGCGGGGCGAGCCGGAGCCCAGGTCCTCACTGCGCATGGGTGGGCGTCCTCCGCATCTCCAACTGCCCCTTGGATTTCCGCCCGCGTCGGGAACATTCTGAAGGCGGTTGGCTGCGTGCTGCTGGTTGCCGACATGTCTGATGAGAAAGGTTCCCTGAAGGCAGATGAGGAGCCAGTAGCGACTGTCACCGGCAGTGAGTACGCGGTGAAGCAGGTGGAGGAGAAGGAGGAAGAGCCGCTGAAGATGGAAGTGGTGGTGGGGGTGGACAGCTGCTCTGACGACCTCAGCTCCGGGGAGCCTGAGCTAGACTCTCACCTCCTGGGGCTGACGGAGGACGAGGAGAAGTGTCGGAATATCCGCAAACAGTACCGGCAGCTCATCTACAGTGTCCAGCAGAACCGCGAGGACATAGTGAACACGGCGAGCGACTCCTTAACCGAGGCCCTAGAGGAAGCCAACGTCCTGTTTGATGGAGTGAGCCGAACAAGAGAGGCTGCCCTCGATGCCCAGTTTCTTGTTTTGGCTTCCGATTTGGGTAAAGAAAAAGCAAAGCAGTTAAATTCTGATATGAGCTTTTTTAATCAAGTAGCATTTTGTGACTTTCTGTTTATATTTGTGGGCCTAAATTGGATGGAAGACGAGTGTGATGAGTTGAGTGGTTGTGATGACAACCTCTCTCTTTCCTTTTGGGAGACGGTACAGAAGGAAGCAACATCCTGGATACTGCAAGCTGAAACGTTCCACTTTATTTTTGGTTCATTCAAGTCTGAGCCTTTTGTACGAAAGCCCCGACTTGAACATCACAAAAAATTTCGCAAAATGGAAGGAAATGGGGATATGCCTACAAAGTTGAGGAAGTTGGACCTGAGTACCAACCAAGAAGCAACAGAAAAAGAAGTAGAAAGAATCTTGGGATTGTTGCAAACCTACTTTCGAAAGTATCCTGATACTCCTGTGTCCTATTTTGAGTTTGTGATTGATCCAAACTCTTTCTCTCGTACAGTGGAGAATATATTCTACGTTTCTTTTATTATAAGAGATGGCTTTGCAAGAATAAGGCTTGACCAAGACAGGCTGCCAATATTAGAGCCAATTAATATTAACCAAATGGGCGAAGGAAATGATCCCAGTTCCTTTGGCAGGAAGCAAGGAGTTATATCTCTGAGTTTACAAGATTGGAAAAATATTGTGGCAACTTTTGAAATTTCAGAGGCTATGATCACAAACTCATATTAGATGTTTGTTCCTAGTATAGGAATCAGTTTTGTTTTTCTGAAGTTATCTTAAAACAGTAAAATCTGAACAGAAGTGCACACATTTCTTGTAAAGTAAAATATTTTCAAATATTTAAAATTGTTCTTCTGTGTAATGTGTTTTTCTTGGTAATTTATGAGGCTGTGATCTGTTATTAAAAATTTTCACTGGCATACTTAATGGGAAAGTTTTTTTGAATGTTCTATTAAAACTACATTAATAAAAATTTTTGTAAGTTCTGGATTTTGTAAACTAAAATACATTGGCCAACTTGCAAAAAAAATGAGAATGCTACCTTGTATTGTTTAGCTTCCTCTGTCATAGTGAAGCAAGGAGAATCTCATGAGGGGCTTTATAACCAAGTTGGGGTGAGTGGGTGAAAAGTTGTTCAAGAAAAATAGAGTAGTAAATATGCAGTATTACGACTTAAAAAGTCAGATGCCATGCTTCACTGCAGAGAATGGGTATCCATAATTCTAAGTAATTTCTCCTGTAAGTTAACTCAGCAAATTAGTGTGACTACTGCTCAGTAGACAAAAGATCAAATAAAAGGCTGAAAGGGGAATAGGAATTAGATGATGGAAACAGCATTCTAAGCAGGAAAGTAATAAGGGCAAATGCATAGAATTTTGGGAAGTCATGGCATAAGAGAACCTTTAGATTTAGGGGAAACTAATTCTGCTTCAATGTGAAGCTTTGCAAGAATTGCATGACTTCATCTGTCAGTATCCTTAGAAGATTTTGTCCCACAAATTCTTCTAACATGCTTATTTGTAAGCTTTTTCTACTTGGTTAATGTCTTCTCTGGCCCTAGTTTCTCATTGTGGTACCTGCTAGTACAGAGTGTCCTTCAGAATCAGTGATGTTTTATCATGCAACAAACTTGGAAATTTGTCAATAGAGCTAGAAAATGTCCCTGTTTAAACTATGTTAGTTTATTCACATCTTGGTGTGAATGCCCCCTCCTCCTTTGGTGCTTCCAGTTGTTTCAAGAGTATAAATTACAACCTGATTTGGAAATTACTGGTGAAAATTAAAAAGCTTTAGAATGTGCTGTAAGCATACCCATAAGTTGCCTTCTGTCTTTAGGAACTTAATCTTTGGTAGTGGAGGAACTTGGCCACTAATTGGTAAGTGGGTAAATGACTTAGTAGTCTAAGTCTAGTTGGTACAGGAAAGGGAAATCCAAAGACTACACAAATGATACCAAGAGAGGAGGGAGCTGATGTTTGGGGACCACTTTGTGATCAAAGGTCCTGCATCAGTACTGACTTAACATTTTTGTTATCCAACTTGGCAGATTATCTAACTGTAAAGCCTAGGTTTTTGATTTTCCAAGTAAGAATAATACCTATCTCTTAAGATTGCAGTAAAGTTTAGATCAGAAAATATTTGTGACAAATACTTTGAAACAGGAACTACTAGGTAAGGTGCAGTGAGAAAAGTAATAGATTTGTAATCCTACAGACCTAGGTTTAATTCTTGGCTGGTGGGCAGTTTTCTTAATTTCTGAAGGCCTTCCTTAGGCATGAAATGGGAATACCTAACAATAGAAGACTATTATAAGGATTAGATGAGATGTAATGTACATAAAACTTCCAGCATAATATCTGTCTCATTGTGGACACTCATTTTATTGCCCCCTTCTCCAGATAACAGGGTCAACAAATTCTGGGGCACCACCATTCACTTTGAGTCACCTTATACTTTTAGATCTCTTGTCTTCTGGGGAATCCTTTGCCAAGCAACTGCCAGGCACTGCTCTGGGACTGGAGAAAAAGTGGTGCCAGAAAATAGTGTGTTTATGTTTAGAGGGTATATTCATGTCATTGCTGTACCCACACATTCAGTGAGTATAAGCAATACTGTCTTACGGTTCTGGAGGTTGGATGTCCAACCAAAATTGAGTTGGCTGAACCAAAATCAAGGTGTCAGCAAGTCTTGTTACTTCTGTAAGCTCTGAGGGAGAATCTTATTTTTTGTCTTTTCAACTTCTGGAGGCCACCTGCGCAGAAAACTTTCAAAACCAGCAGTTCAGTCTTTTTTGTGATCACATCTCCAGCTACTGTAGTCATTTATCTGCCTCTCTTTTATAAGGACTTTTGTGATTACATTGAGCCTGCTGCGATAATTCTAGAATATCCATCTCCAGATTCTTAGTCACATCTCCAAAGTCCCCTTTTAAAGGTAACATTCACAGGTTATAGGGATTCATGCTCTGATGTTGGACTAATCAGAGGAAAAGACAGCAACATTTTTGTTAATAACAGGTTGTACCAAAGAAACACTGCATGGACCATTGGTTGAGATGCTCTCTCAGAAAGATAGGCTAGAAAAGCCCCTGGAAGGAGGTAATCAGTGTGGAACCTATCAATTTACCAAAATGCTTGATACAGAGTAAGGATGAAACATTACCGTGGCTCTAGATGTTGTAAGTGCAAGCTAACGGAATATCTAGATAATTCGTCATGGAGAATCAACTTCCCTTCTAATTTCTACTTAGAGGAATTGTCTCTCCTTCCCTGAACAATGAGGTGGGTTTTTGATTTGCACTCACTTTGGTGTTACTGTTATTTTCTGTCCACTACCATTGGTTGACACTGACTCAGAATTTCCCTGGACCAGGGTTTGGCAAAATTTTTTCTGTGAAAAGCTAGGTAGTAGTTTTTTTTTTTTTGGTACCGGGGTTTGAACTTGGGTACTTGACCACTGAGCCACATCCCCAGCTTTATTTTGTGTTTTATTTAGAGATGAGGACTCACTGAGTTGCTTAGTGCCTTGCGGTTGCTGAGGCTGGGTTTGAACTCAGCGATTCTCCTGTCTCAGCCTCCCAAGGGATTATAGGCGTGCGCCATTACGCCCAGCTGCCAGATAATATTTTAAACTTTGTGAGCTGTGTGGCCTCTGTTGCGATTTAATCAATTCTGCTATTGAAAAGTGTAGACAATTTAGTCCCAGTCACCTAGTCTCAAGAATAGAGCAAACATTTTAGCCCAGGTCAGATTTCTGCCAGAGCCAAGCAGAGTGGAAGGAAACATTAACACAAACCTATGGTGAAGATAGATATCCTGTGCAGGGGAGGGGCTAAGGATTTAATATTCTAATTTTAAAGATGTTTGCTACATTTAAATTGCTTCCAGTGTTGTATTGTCTTTTGGAGAGTGGGGGAGCAGTGTTTGTCTTTTTTTTTTAATCTAGGAGTTGAGTAGGGGAGGCATTGCTATGAGAGGCAGATGTAAGAGAAAGAACACTTAATACATAAGCCTGGCCAAGAAGTGGAACATGCCTCCAGGCAAGGTGTAGTGACCTGTGGTGGTAATTCTTAAAGTGTGGCTTTGGGACCCAAGTAGACTTTGAGGTCAAAATTGTTTTCATAATACTAGATGCCATTTGCCTTTTCACTCAAGTCTGCCCTGAAATTTTCCAGAGGCTACGTGATAGGTGGTGTTGCAGTGGATAGTAGAGGAAGGAAGCAGTGATGACTTGTTTTTTGTTAAGCCAGACATTAAAGAGAAATTGAAAGATATTAAAAAATGTCACTCACTGATTTAAAAAAAATCTTCATGTTAGCTTACAGTGGGTATATTAATTTTAAATTTATTAATAAATTTTCTTAGTTTTAATCTCTAATGTAGTAAATCTTCATAGGGAAAATGCACATAAACAAAAATTCTTGGGCATCCTAAATACTTTCAGATTGTAAAAGGGTCCTGAGATTGACAGGTTTGAGAACTCACCCCCTCCAGTCAGCAGCCATTGTTTCTAGCAGTTGTAGCTGGAGGAGAGTGGGGTGTTTTTGCCTCTCCTTACCCTTCTCTGTGTGCTGCCTGGAGGAACTGCCCTCTACAATCTATCTTTATGTTTCAAGTGGGATACCATTTACCTGGAACTGAATGACAACAATTTTAATTTTAAATTGGTTTAAAATTTAAAAACAATGTTCAGTTCTAGGGTCAACTAAATGCCTGTGTTACTGATTTTACTTTACAGAGCTAAAAATGTTCATGTTGCTCAATGCCTTCTTTATATAATTTGTGCACTGGTTGATACAATTTGACTGTAAGCGTGAACTACAAGAACCCAGGTCAGCTATAGAATTTGAGTCCAGCACTGATGTTACCATTGGTGAGGGATACTTGCAGCTTTTTAGCATAAGGATACATTTTTTTTCATTTGTTCAACTAGCTTTGTTGGGAGCAGGACTTTCCCAGAACTGGTAGTTTTCATTTAGACAGCAATTGTTCCACAATCCATGCAGATAAAATGAAGTAGAGATTAAAAATGGTTATTTTTCAAAAACGTCCAGCTGTGTTTATTTGCTTACACTTTTAAACCAGCAGGTCAGCCTCCTGCTCTGTGAGGCTGAGGGACTAGCACTTGTTATCTGAAGCTCATACTGGTCCTTTGCTCTGAATGGCTGTGATTACCAACTTGTTTTCCCCCACAGTGCCCTGCATTGAAGGAGCAGCCTTGGCCATGATGCCAATTGATGAATGCTGGCTGTGCTTACCAGCTTCTTGCGTTAGGCCTTTTGTGCAGACTGTCAGGGTGGTATGGTCTTGTCCCCACTGTTGCTGGTTTCCAGTTACTGTCCCTGCAGTCCCTGAGTCATCATGTGTGCCTGGCATGCTGCATGGGGACACCCGCAGGGCTGAGCTGCCGCCACCACATTCCTCTACTGCACTCCTTTCC
>CM053403.1:15853187-15949647 GCA_028644305.1 Xerus rutilus | reverse complement strand
AGGAATAATGCCTGACGTAATTTACTCTGCAAGTGGTGTGTTTGATGGGCGAATGGGTTTGGTCCTCTCAGCCATTATAGGTTTAGTCGCCAGCATATAAAGCTTAGTCCCTGAGAAAGGTAAAAGGTACTCAAATGAACCTGACTGTTGATTCATTCACCTAAAATATATTTGGAGACTTTATAAATATCATGAACTTTTTTGTGGACTCCTAAAATGAGAATTGTAGGAAATCTGATAATTTTGGGGGGAAAAAAACAAAAACTTATCTACCTAGTATTCTGCCTTATAAACTGAATTAGTTAGAACTTATAAATACTTTCAAAGATCTTACCTTTAAGGTTACAAGTTGGGTGAAGGGGTGTAGCTGTCCGTAAACCGGATGTACCAGCTATGTACCACTTGAATGGCTACATTTTTTCCCCCAGGTTATTGCTTAATCTGTTATTGTTTGAGTAGAATTATGTAAGAGGATTCTAAGGTTTCTAGCCAGTTCCAACCATTTTATAACTGTAATCTGCTTAATCTTTAAAGCTACTCTCAGAGAGTATCTTTTCTTTGATACTGGGGATTGAACCCAGGGGAACTTAACTACTGAGCCACATCTCCAGCCCTTTATTGTATTTTATTTAGAGACAGGGTCTCTCTAAGTTGCTGAGGCTGGCTTTGAACTCGCAATCTTCCTGCCTTAGCCTCCTGAGCCGCTGGCGTTATGGGCATGAGCCACCAAGCCCAGTCTGAGTATCGTAATTTTTATCCTGGAGTTGAATTAGTCATGGTATATGAAATACTCCTGTGTCAATATTGGTTATACTTTGGGCATTATAGCTTAATAAAACAGCATGGATATTGGTAGCCTGTTGCTCATTTATTATATTAACTTTTCAACTCATTTTAGTAATTTTGTTTTCCAGGAGGCAGCCAAATATGACAAGAAGGTTATGGTCTTGGATTTTGTCACTCCAACCCCTCTTGGAACTAGATGGGGTAAGCTCCTAAAATATTTCAGAAGTGGTTTTGTAGAAGTCAAGTTTTTCTCTACCAATGATCTAAGTAGCTCCTAAAACCCAATGAAACAAACAAACAAAAACAAAAACCCACCTTCTCCCACCTTCCCCCACCTTCATATCTCTTTCACTTGAGCCAAGTAAAAGTTGACTTGGGTTAAATGCTAAAAATTTAGGTTCTTTAGCACAGCCAAGATAGAAACCTTTTCCACAAGCTATACTTTATGGTAAACATTTGTGCAGTTTAATGTATTTATGGGGTTAATAGTAACATGTAAACCTTTAAAAACTTCCTCTTTTAAATCTACTACATTCAAACAAAACCTAGAATCAGGATGAACAGCCTTGCTGCTTCTGTCTTGAGGAATTTTATGTTTATTATTTGTTGATTAAATAAATACTGATAATTTAAGAACCGGTGCCCTGGGGATACAGCTGGGATTTTCACAGTGTGAAAGAAATTCCTGCCCTTTTGGAGCCTATATTTTGGTGTGGAGATAAGACATAAGCAAGAACTTTATAAATTGTGATAAGTAGTCCTGAAAACATTTTTATAATGGAGCAGAGAAGAACTGGGTAAAGGAGTTTTGACTTTGAGAAGATTATCAAGGAAGGCTACAGAAGAGATGGCAGTGAGACAAGGCCTAAAAAGTAAGAATGAACCAACTGCACCAGAAGCTGAGGCACACCCTCCAGGCGGCTGCTCTCTGTTTCAGAGTCGTACATTCATAGGCCCTGAGGTACAGGAGAGCCTTTTGTGGTTTCGGCCTGAGTGGTAGGAGCTGGAGGTAGCACGAGGGCTTTGTAGGCCAAGATGAGGACTTTGAACTAATCAAAGCATAATGGGAAACCTCTGAGGAGTTAAAGGCAGGAGAGTGATGTAGTAGGTAAATTCTATGAAAATTACCTGGCTGCTTGCATTAGAAGGAGGCAAGAAGCAGAAATCTAGATATGGCAATATCACACTTTCTAATTTATCCATTTAGCAAAACTTAAATGTCGATCCTGTTCCAGGCGTGTTCTTGGTGCTAGGTATGTCTCCTGCCCTGCAGAACTTACCTCCACAGAGACACTCTGGGAGTGTTCTTAGAGGGCATAGCTCTGAGCTATGAGGTCCACTGCTGTCTTGCATGCTGATCGATGTCATTTTGGCAACCTTTCCACCTGCCTGCATCTTATTTTAATGGAAAACAAGCTATCACAATGCTGTGTTAGCTTAAAGATACTGTGCCTTTTTGAAGGGGTAAGGGTGAGGGAGATGGGACATGAGTCCTCTGGAGAATCCAGTGAAGCCTCCTTTAAAAAATGTACATAAGCACCAAATTTTTTGTGCAGTTTCAGACCCACTGCAGTTCAGCCATGCTTAGCATGACCACCCTTTGTCATTTCTGCACATAGATTGATGGTAAGTATAGGAGTGTGTGCCCACAAAGTAAAATTTCAATTTTCCCATTATTATCAACAGTCAATTAAATCTTTTACATCTTTGTAGTATGTAAAAAGTTTGGAAGTTTGCTTTTTTTTCCGTTTGGTTTAGGGTGTTACTGTCTTTGGTATGTAAAGTTCTCTGAACTTTGAAATGTTGTGAGATTCAGGAATAGACTTAGGAAGAGTATTGGCCATATTAAGCATTAAAACATGTCTTGTTGAGTTGTAATTATCATTGACTTTTTCTTTGTAGGTCTGTAAAGCAAGCATAAACTGATTTTTAAATGTTGTCACAGGTCTCGGAGGAACATGTGTGAATGTGGGTTGTATACCTAAAAAACTGATGCACCAAGCAGCTTTGTTAGGACAAGCCCTGAAAGACTCTCGCAACTATGGCTGGAACGTCGAGGATACCGGTATGGGATTGAGAAAGCTCTTCTTCTGTTTGTGCTTTTGGGAGTTTGAGCTACCATCTGGAAATGTGAAGCTAGCAAACACCTTGGAAGTTGTTCTTACTGTGTGTGTGTGTGTGTGTGTATTTTTTTTTTTTTTTTTGGACAAAGTCACTGCAATTATCCTTTGTCAGATAGCTACATAGTATGGTAAGAACAGATACTGTACTTTTATTTAATATAGTATTTCTAAATAGAAACCTAGAATTCTTCCAAATGAATTTTTACAATGTAAGAAATCATGCAGCTCTTAGGAAGGGGTAATGTTTTGGAGGGAGCATTTAAACTTTGTTGCATTAAAACTACTTAGAGTGCTCTAGAAACCCTAGACAAATGAAGGAAGGAATTCATGATGTTAGAAATTATGTTGGTAGAAGAGTAAAATGAGGCCTAGTACAGTTACATGAGTTACTCAGGTTTTCTTATGTCAGTATCACCTGTTTCCTGGGACCCTTACAAGTCTGCTTTCTGTCCACGACTTTTGGAGACTTGAGGCTGTACTTGAGAGCTTCATTTTTTTGGTTCTGAACCCCATGTTATTTTCTCTCTTCCAAAGAAAACAGCAGTTGAGTAAACTCAACTCAACTGACCTAGGAAGCACGAGTTTAATACCTAATTGCCATCTCTCCCTCCTCCTCTCCAAGTTGCTCCCTCTCCTGTCTGGATGCATTCATTCACGCTTAGCCTGCCTGGTAGCACCCCGTCCCCTCCTGGACACTGCTGTTAATGCATCCAGTTAGCAACATGGTTTCTCTTCTGTTTCTTGATTAGATATATTTTTTCTTTTTTACATTTTAGAAATTCTTCTTATGAAGGTTGTGGAATAATATTAATCTGTAAAGGTCTAAAGTTTGGAAAAAGTATGGTTGTTTCAGGTGAATATTGATTTATGCAGCTTTATCATTTCCATGTGCTGTCATCTTCCTAGTGAATGTCACTACCTTCTGGATCTAGGCAAGTAACCGCTGGAGAGATAGACAACACAGGCCCGTTAAGTTTTGTTAATTCATGTAGTACCCAGTAATCGGGTTTATGTGTAGTACTTGTTGATGTTAAACTTTAGCTATCATCTCTTAAGAAAAAAATGTAGTTAGTGGAACAGGATTGCTTAATGTAGTTAGGAATGTAGGAAAATATATGTAATGTGACTTTAGAATCTTTAAAGGCTACTGGTTACTGATGTGAAAAAGAAAAGTATAGGCCACTGCTGAATGGGGCCAACTAAGAATAATTATAATAAATTGAGCATTCAGGTAGAGGATGACAAGTAACCTTCAGATTGACAGATCTTTACAGCAAAAGAGTATTTCTGTGGCTGCAATTTAACAATAAGATAAGGAGCCAATACTAGCACAGTTCAGACTGACACAATTAATACCAGTAAACTCCATTAATTTCCTGGGGTTTGAAAACTTGAACCAAATCAAAGTTGTCTGTCCTTATATAAATTATTTGTCCAACTGATTTAACCATCTTACCTCCTTTTTTTTTCTTCCCTCTTCATGTCTTTAAAGATAGAAATATGTGATTTTCTATTTTAACCTCCCACCCCCTTTATTTGTCAGCAGTAGCAACTCCAGGGTCTTTGAGAACAGTTGAAGAACTGTGCTGTTCTTTCACTTTCATCAGAGAATGCTTGCTGCCTTCAGCTCTTCTCATTAAACTTTTGTTCTGAAATAAGAATGGTGTACTGTGCCCATCAGGATCTACCACTGAGGGAGCAGTGCTTATCCTCCCCTCCCTCCTTTTGGTGGTAAAATAATTGTGGTGAGGAATAAAGTAGACGTAGATAAACATTACTTTATTTCACTAGGTCTTAGGGCTAGAAAGAAACTTGGAGGTGTATTTTTCAAATGAAACCAAAACCTTTAGAGAGGCTGCTGATTGGTGCTTCCTCCCAAATAAATCTTGAAGTGTTATTTTATATTTTTAGGGTAGGAACACATCTAATCTCATGTCCTTGATCAAACAAGAGCTCTCTTATTTTCTAGAAATGCTGTCTCAGACACCACAGATAGCCCCTAGCATCCTGAGGGATGAGAGGGACCTGAACCAAGCAAAACAGCTCAATCCAAGGACCAGGAGAGTGACAGGTCACCCCACAGCTGGCAGATCCAGGCCTGGAATCTGCCTTTTTCCTCACTTTCAAACTGGAATACACAGAGAAAGTCTTAGACCCTAAAAAAATAATTTTAAAAAATCATTTTAAGCTCAGTAATTCAAGCTGGATGAATTGGTCCTTTTTGGAAGATTGATTGGCTTTATGTTGCTTAGGGTTATCCATTTGAGTTCTTTTATGCTCAAGAATTAAATGTGTCTTTTAAAATTGAAGTATTTGAGAAGGTTTAGGATCTCATTATTATTATGTAGAGAATAAGATCATTAGTTCACATTCAGGGACTTGCAGAGTTTTTGGATATATCCTCCCCGCATACCTGGTGTTTTACATGGCACGTGACTGCTGCTAATGGGCATGTGACCTTGGTCATCCAGCCTTTATTTTGCTCAATATATAATGGGAGTAATTCCTGCTCCTTCAGGTGCTTTGAGGCTCAAGTGAGAAGATGTGCCAGACATGTTAAAAGCTATTAAGCAGTTCTGTTAGTCTGTTTACTGTAGTTAAACTAAGGGTATGGCTTGGCCCTCTGTAGTGGAAGAGAGTAAACTAGGAGATTTGACTAAGATCAAGCTGCTGTGGGCAGAAAGGTATATTTAGGTGCAAATGCATTCTGCCTGGCCTGCTGTAGAATCTGCATTCTAGAGGCTTAGCAGTGCATTTTGGCTAGTAGAACAAGCCAACAGTATCAGGAGGCCTAGGAGAGGTGCTGAGGATGTACCAGTAGGTGGACACCCAGTGTGGGTGTGTAGGATCCTGGTAGTGTTTGGGAACACTGATAGTTGGTGGGTATTGGGTATTATCAGAAGGCAGTCACCCTAGAGAACTGGAGTTCGAGGTATGTCCCAGAATCCAGTTACTACCAGTAGCATATAAAGTGGGAATTGGGACTTTACAGGACACTCAGTTCTCAGAATGGACCATAAGACCAAGATCATGGAATCATATCAAGTGCTTTGATGCTGAATCCCAAACTGGTGGCCAGAACTTTTAAATTCCTTTCATTTGAATCACACTAGACATTGAAGGTGAGAGTGGCTATATGCTATGCCACAAGTGAAGGAGCCTCTGTGGGGAAAGGAGATTTGAGGATTTTGGAAATCAGATTGGGCCTGAGCGACAAAAGGAAGGCTTTACCAGAAGTGTTGGCTCTAACCAGCCGGGTGCGGTGGCACACGCCTGTAATCCTAGCACTTTGGGTGGCTGAGACAGGAGACTCGCGAGTTCAAAGCCAGCGCAACTCAGTGAGACCTTGTCTCTACATAAAACACAAAATAGGGCTGGGGATGTGGCTCACTGGTGGCCACCAGTTTGGGATTCAGCATCAAAGCACTTGATATGATTCCATGGTCCTGGTCTTATGGTCCCTGAGTTCAATCCCCAGTACAGAAAAAAAGAAGTGTTGGCTCTAATCATTGAATCTGAATTTCAGTTATCGAAATCATGAAATTTATTGGTACGATTATTTAATTCTAACTATGTCTTATTTTAGAATATGGTATTTCCTGTAGGATTAGCAGAGTATAATCCATTAGTAGTTATACACTTACAAAATTTCAGAAATGATTTTTCCCTTTGACCTAATTTATTGTTTCTCTGTGGGGTGATGTTACTTGCAATTTGAGCTGGACAGCTCCGAGGTGTAATGATGAATATATTGAAGAATAGTTAGCATCACTGGTTGTCTTGGCATTAAATATTAGGTGCATCCCTAAGTCACTGTGACCACCCGTGATACATGTCTTGTATTCACTTTAGATATAGTACTCTAGTTAAGAAGAAAGAGGAACATAGAGATGGGTAAAGTGTTGGTTACTCTTCCAGTTAGATGGGGAGAGGTATGCTATTGTCCATTCCTGATAGACAGACAGGCAGGCTGGTCCAGGCTCCCTGCAGCATCCTCCACCCCCAAGTACCTAGTCCTCTTGGCACCATAGCTGTGGCTTCCTGAACTAAGGCTGATCTCTCAAGGTTTGCTAGAGTTCTCAGACTTTGATTGTCTGAATTGAATTTCCATGATCTCTTCTCTACTGGACTCCAAACCAGTTTTTATGCTGATCTTTTCCACTTCCAGAGGCTGACCATTGGGTGTCACAGATCTGGTTTCACCATTTACTATGTGACCCGCTACTTAACCACGAAATTTGAGATTCATATTCTTCCCTTCCTTGAGAGAAAGTTTTTCAATTTAAGTTGATTTTCTTTCCCAAGACCTCTCTGCCTTCTGTTACTACCAGAGTATAGTTTATCTGTATCTTATTATTTTCCTAGTTATCAGTAAGGTATTATTTAATGAACAACAGGATTGATTTATCTATTAAATCAGAAATTTAATATTTTAGTGCCTCAACTCAAAGAATTATAATTTAATTATGACAATGAAAAAACTTTCTCTGAGATGAGGGTTTGGGGGCAACAAAAATAAATTCTTGAAGAGTCTCAGCCGGCTTTTCCTGTAAGGGGTCAGATAGTGAATATTTTAGGCTCGAGGGGCCATATGCCTTCATGAGAACTACTCATCTCCATTACATAGTGTGAAAACAGCTCCAGACAATATGTAAATGAGTGTTGCTATATTTCACTAAAACTTTAGTTACCAAAAAGATGACAATTTTATTTGGCCCATGGTGCCATAGTGTGCCAGCACGTAGCATAAACACTCACCAGTTTAGTGACTTCTCACTCTATCAGAATCTCTTAGTTTGTTACAAATATGGTCTAAGCCTCAGCCACACCTTCTACTCAAGCAATCAGCATTTACAATCCAAGGTTAAACACCCCTTAATTTCTAGACAGAGAAGAAAAGAGTTTGCATTATGGCTATTTTAGTCTTGAGAATTTTCAGGAAGTCTTGCATTAATTTTTTTAAATATATGGTGGTCTTCTAAAAGGGAAAGAATATTGATGATGAAAAAGTAGCTCGTGTGTTTAAAATGAACGACCTGTCCTTTTAGACTATAGGCTCTGCTCTTTTTATCCCACATGTGTAGTTCTTGAGGAACTCATCTTTGTTGGGCAGTTGAAAAGCTAAATGTCTTCTTTTCTTACGCAGTTAAACATGACTGGGAAAAAATGACGGAAGCTGTACAGAATCACATTGGCTCTCTGAACTGGGGCTACCGAGTAGCTCTTCGGGAGAAAAAGGTTGTCTATGAGAATGCCTATGGGCAGTTTGTCGGACCTCATAGGATTAAGGTAATTGTAAAAGCAACATCCCCTGTGCTTTTTTAAAATTTTTTTATTTTTTTAAAGCTTTGGTTGGTGATAGGAGAAAAAAATGTTATAATATTAAAAGCATTATAATAAAAGTGCAAGCTACTGTGACCCAGTTTGGTGATTTTGTCTTCTGTGGGGTGTGGTGGAGTGTCAGCATACTGGGTTAGATTACCTGGATTTGAGGCTTGGCTGTGTCACTTGCTAGCATTGTGACCTTAATATCTCTTTCTTACTGAATCATCAAATTTTTATGTGACTCGAATGAAACACTGAAGAACAAGTTTTTGTTAACTCTGAAGTTAATTCTAAGAACTAATTACTTATTAGAGTTGATATGTTGGGTTCTTTTCTAGGCAACAAATAATAAAGGCAAAGAAAAATTTTATTCAGCAGAGCGATTTCTCATTGCCACTGGTGAAAGGCCACGTTACTTGGGTATCCCTGGTGACAAGGAGTACTGCATCAGCAGGTAAGATTAGGTACAAGCATTTTTAAAATTTAAAACTGCAAACATTGTTTTTTCTGCCACTTAAAAGTTAATACCACTGCTAACATACTTGTATTTAGATATATACTTATTTATATTTGAAATTATCTTTGCATAAGAGTAGGTAAAGTATGTAATTTATAAAACCAGATAGATGATTGTAATTTGAAAAATATGGTACTTATGTACGTACATTGGTTTTGTAAAGGAGGAGCATAGTGTTCTTTAACACTTGCAAAGTAGGTGCTAAGAGAATGAGAGGGTGACAGCCTTAGACAGTGAGACCCGGGTCCCTGTTCACTGCAGTGGTTGCAGTGTCTTGTGGAAGGCTTCTGAGTCGCGTGTCAAGCTGGGAGTTTGGCTCTGTGGTTCACTTTTGCCTATCAGGTGATAACACTGCTGATGTTGTTTAAGAATTTTAAACCATGAAGTCGTTAAGTCAGGTTATTGGTAACCATGCCCTCGTGGGTACTTTCTGCTTGTGGTATACATTGCTCTTACCATTCAGGCTCCCTTTTTTGGTAAGAGGATTTTATCCTTTCTGCAGCCCAGGTGGCAGATGTTGTCATTACTGTCTTGGATGTGCTGTTGTAGTCTGTTTGGGCTGCTATAGCAAATACCTTAACTTGGGTAGCTTACAAATAACAGAAATTCATTTCTCATAATTCTGGAGGTTGGGAAGACCAAGGTCAAGAGATCAAGGCATTGGAAGATTTAGTATCTGGTAAGGGTCTGTTGCCTTGTTTATAGATGATGTCTTCTTGCTGAGTCTTTACCTGTTAGAAGGGGCACAGGCAGCTTTCTGGGGCCTCTTTCATCAAGACACTAGAGCTCCACCTTCATGACCTGATCACCTATTAAGAATACCACCTCTTAACACCATATCATCTTGGGGGCTAGGATTTCAACATGAATTTTGGTGGAGGAATGAGCACAAACCCTCTCCTACTCCTCCCTCCCCTTCCCTTCCCTGTCTGTTTTTATCGACATGGTCTCACTACATTGCCCAGGCTGGTCTCCCAACTCCTGGGGCTCAGGTGATCCTCTACCCTCAGGCTCCTGAGTACCTGGAACTACAGGCCCATGCCACTGTGCCCAACTTGCTTTCAATATATGTGTGTGTGTGTGTGTGTGTGTGTGTGTGTGTGTGTGTGTGTGTATGTATACACACACACACACACACACACACACATATTTTTTTTTGGTGGTCTTGGGGATTGAACCCAGGGCCTTGTGCATTTGAGGCAAACAGTCTACCAACTGAGCTACCCAATCCCTTGCTTTTCATATTTTAAAAACTTTCTTTTGTACCAGGGATTAAACACAGGGACCTTAACCACTGAGTTACATCCTCAGCCCTTTATTTTATTTTATTTAGAGACACGGTCTCACTGAGTTGCTTAGGGCCTCACCAAGTTGCTGAGGCTGACTTTGAACTCAATCCTCCTGCCTCAGCCTCCTGAGCTGCTGGGGTTACAGGCATGCACCACTGAACCCAGCTAAAAACTCATTTTTAACAATGCTTTAATGATCTCTTTTATGACTTATGTATTCTCAAGTATAAGTTTTTCATCAGGTTTTACTCTCTACACTTTTTTATAATTATAAAAAGATTTTGAAAAATTTTCTCACCTTTCTCTCCACTTTTTTTTTTTTTGATACAGGGATTGAACTCAGGGGCACTTAGCCACTGAGCCACATCCCCAGCCCTATTTTGTATTTTATTTAGAGACAAGGTTTACTGAGTTGCTTAGCACCTCGCTTTTGCTGAGGCTGCCTTTGACCTTGTGATCCTCCTGCCTCAGCCTCCCCAGCTGCTGGGATTATAGTTGTGCGCTACCGCGCCTGGCTCTCTTCACTCTTACTAATGGATATTCCAAGTGAGAAATAACACAGGCTTTTCATCCTTTGACAGAAGCTGAAGGTGGGGTTTGGGTTTGCAACTGTATGTGTTATACACAGTTAAATCATTTGACTGTAGGTTGGAATGGTGTCAGGAAGTACATGGTTTGCTCTATTTAGCAACTGGGCTTGAGCTACTCTGAAAGAAACTAGCAAGAAAGGGAGAGTATCTTAAGATTTTATAAAAACTTACTATATGTGTAGCTAATTGAATGTTGATAATATTAAAAATTTATTATAAAAGTAAAAATATTGGATTTAGTCAGTATTCATATATGAACAATTTTTCTGTACTTCCTTCCTCACTCACCCCTTTAAATTCTTTCAGTGATGATCTATTTTCCTTACCTCACTGCCCGGGTAAGACCCTGGTGGTTGGAGCATCCTATGTTGCTTTGGAATGTGCTGGATTTCTTGCTGGTATTGGTTTGGATGTCACTGTTATGGTACGGTCCATTCTCCTTAGAGGATTTGACCAGGAGATGGCCAACAAAATAGGTGAACACATGGAAGAACATGGTATCAAGTTTTTAAAGCAGTTTATACCAATTAAGGTAAGTGGGGTTGACTGTGGGTATGATGATTCTGTACTCATGATAAAAGGCAAGCAGAAGGTTAGGGCTGGGTGGTGGAAACATCCTTTGGGCATTAATAAACCGTCAGGAATACTGATCTCTCACCTTTTAATTACTGAAATAAACTTGTATCTGTCTGCCCACTGCTTAAATAGCTTTGCTCTTATTTATGGGTGAATAATAACTTCCTTTGTCAACTCACTCTTTGGTTCTTTCCTGATTAAAACTTCCCATTTTGCATTCTTTTATAATATTGTATTTGGTTGTATAATATTTTATAATATTGTATTTTGTTTCATCATATGCACCAGAGATTTAAAAACAAGGATTCAAGAGTAAGCTGACTTTGTTTTTCCTTGTGAGACATTTTCTCTGGGTCTGTGATGTAGTTAGCATATACACTGTATCATTCTGGCTTCCCGGGAAACAGTTAATTTCATTTCATTTTATGGGCTTTTTTTTTTTTTTTTTCCCAATTTGATCTTTATTTCCAAAGGCCTAAAATATGCCTATTTATACCTATGACCTTGTTAACATTACCAGAATGTTTTGATGTGTCAGAGTGACAAAAATCATCAGTTAGTGATAGTTTCCTTTAGTGCAGGATACAACTGTTGTTTTCAAGTTTAAAAATTTTAGCTGTTTGTTTTCCCTTTCAGTGAATTAGGTTGAGTTCTTTGTATGTCCACGGGTCTTTTTGCTTATAGGTAAGAATATGAGCCTTAGGATCAGAATGACCTGGATTCCAATTCTGTCTTGTCAGTTTCTTTCCACATGACTTGCTCATTTAATGTCTGTGAGCCTCAGATTCTTTTGTAAAGTGAGAAAGATAATGACCTCTGTCTTGGAGTTCTTGGTGAGAATTACTTTAGCTAATTTTTAAAGCAATTGGAATAGTACTTGGCATAAAAGAAGTCTAAAGGAATCCATCTCAGTACCGTTGCAGGGATTGTGTTGCAGATTTCCTGGGAGTTGCCAGTTTTTGATTATTCTAGCTGTTTTTTAGGGAATAGAGGTATAGATGGCTGTGTTTGTGTTAGGGCTGTGATTAAGAAAAAACCGAATCTGTGTGTTATGCTGGTAGAAAAGTTGCATCTTCCTGTGTAATCTGTTAACATTTGGAGAGTTGTAGACCCTTTTGAAAACCTGATGGACTGTGCCTAGTTAAAATAGTGTTACCAAAGTGTCTGGGTATTGAATTATTGCTGTGCTGTAAAGTGCTGAGTGGAAGGAGCCTTTTGTGAAGAGGTGGGAGAACAGTGCATTTGGTTAGAGGATATAGTGTATACAAAAAGGCTCTGGGGAGAAAAATTGATAGAGTACGAAAGTGAGTAGGGTAGTGGTGGGATGAGGCCCTTTGCCTGCCACTTCGAAACAAATATAAGCTGTGGACTAATTGAACTCCTCCAAACATATGAACATTTTAACTTCAACAGGAGAGACTTTTCTAGTACATTCAAGAGATTTAACTGTATAAGAAAGGAAGAGAATTCAAGAAGGAAATCTTTTTTTTTTAAATATTTATTTTTTAGTTGTAGGTGGACAGAATATCTTTATTTTATTTTTATGTGGTGCTGAGGATCGAACCCAGTGCCTCACGCGTGCTAGGTGGGCACGCTACCACTGCGCCATAACCCCAGCCCCAAGAAGGAAATCGTTATTGTTTATTGATGTCAAGAATAAAATGACCTTTGAAGAGTGCTCCCAAACAGAGTGATTATATTTTAAAGGTGGAGTAGAAATTGCAGGTGGTTTTATTGACTTCTCTAAGGAAATATTGTACAAAATCCCATGTTTTGGTGGTTATTCAGAGACAGTAGGTTAACTACAGACTTGAGGAAGCTGCCAGGTGGTAGTGCCTCTATATCATTGTTACCCAGACTGGGTTAGCCTTGACACCTACATGTAGTAGGTTGGTATGTTCATTCTCTTGCTGTAGCACAGATATGTACCTTCTAACAACCATTGAAACACATCTCTTTGCCACTGTGTTTTAGAGCTTTCTAGCTGTCATTTAAATTATTAAGGATCTACTTCAATACCTGTTCTTGTTGGCAGTGATGTGAACATCTGGAGTCAGAAGGGAATCTCTGAATTTGAGCAGCAGTGACTATTCCATGGGGAAAGGTTCTGGCTGAATTATGAGATAGGAACCTGGGAGAAATAGTTGAGGTACTGGTGTGATTTTAGGGACTGGGGTGTACTTTCTGGTTTTCTTACCCACTTTTCCCTCTGAATTTTACTATTTAAGAACTGTTTGAAAAAAGCCCTTTCAGGAAGCAGTGTTAAGCAGTGAGAAAGAAGGGGATAAATAGAAGAATCACATATCATCCTAATGATGTTAAGATGAGGAAGTCGGAATGTAAAAGACCTTTTAAGCCAGACTTTGTATTTCAACTTTGGGTTAGCCAGACTGACAGGGAAGATAGTTATTCATGTTGACATGAACATCTTTATCAAAACTTTATCACTTTTATAGGTTGAACAAATTAAAGCAGGGACACCAGGCCGACTCAGGGTGACAGCTCAGTCCACCAATAGTGAGGAAATCATTGAAGGAGAGTATAATACGGTAAGGAGGTGCCCAGGGCACTATTTCATCAGAAAGCAAATAACATGCTTCTTGGTATCTGTTGTGCATTTACAGTGGCTCCTTCTTGTAAAATCACTGATTCTGAGGCTGTGCTAAGACATCTTCAATACTTCTGATAGTACAGTTTGTTCTGATGCAAGGATGGCTTTTCTCTATTGTAATTTAAAATATTATGATATTGTTATTAAATGAGTATAAAATATTAAATATTAAATGGCCATTAAAATATTGTTATTAAATGGCTATAAAAAGGTATTGGATGTTTTTGAAATGAGCTAGAATTTCTCTGTACCTTTTACCTCCCAACCTACCATTTGGAAAATAACTTTATCAGTCATGGAGTATGTTGTCTTTGTCTCTAAACTTGGCTGAGTTTATTAAGGCATTAATTTTTTTTTTCTTTTTGGTACTAGAGATTGAACCCAGGAGCACTCGACCACTGAGCCACATCCCCAGCCCTATTTTGTGTTTTATGTAGAGACAGGGTCTCACTGAATTGCTTAGCACCTCACCGTTGCTGAGGCTGGCTTTGAACTCACGATTCTCCTGTCTCAGCCTCCCTAAGTGCTGGGATTACAGGCTTGAGCCACTGCACTCGGCTCTTCTTTCTCTTAATAAGAAATGAAAAGCTATTTCTCCTATATCATATTGGAAAGCTTTTTTTTTTTCAATTGAGGATTTTAATTTGTTTTAACTTGCATTATTTTCTTAATGAAGTATTTATTACTAAGTCTGGGAAATGAAACTAGATTAGCTTAATAATCAGAAAAATATGTTTACGTCATGCAAAGGTTTTTAAAAAATATATTAATTTTTCAGGTATTGCTGGCAATAGGAAGAGATTCTTGTACAAGAAATATTGGCTTAGAAACTGTGGGAGTGAAGATAAATGAAAAGTAAGAAAAAATATTGTCATTCAGTACTATTTCACTTATTCATAACATTGATCAACTCTAGAGTTTTAGATTTTTTAAAAGTTATTCTTTAATAGTTGGATAGTTAACCGTTTTTGGTTTAGAAAATAGAAAACTCTTCAGTGCTGCTCACATTAGTGTTTACTGGGTTTGTTTTGTTTTGTTAGTTATTATAATTTAGAATTGTCTTTGTAAGATGTGTTTGTTTTTTGGTGATACTAAGGCTCAAATCCAGCACTCTACCACTCAGCTACATCTATATAGCCTTCTTAAAATAATTTTATTTTGATAAAGGATCTTACTAAGTTGCCTGGGCTGGCATTGAACTTATTATCCTTGTGCCTCAGCCTCCCAAGTAGCTGGGATTGTAGGTGTGCACAACGTAACATGCCTGGCTGGAGGTTTCCTATAGTTTTCTTATTGCTTTGATTTTCACAATAGTGGCCAGGATTGTCACTAATCATTTTGGTTTCTCTGAGCTTTTTAATACACTAGAACATCGTTCTTAGAGTCAGTTTTGGACTTCATGGGGTGAAAGGGGATTTAGTTCTATTTATTTGACATTGGTAATGGATGGTAATTTTCAACTAAATGGATTTATAGGACTGGCAAAATACCTGTCACAGATGAAGAACAGACCAATGTGCCTTACATCTATGCCATTGGTGATATATTGGAGGGAAAGCTGGAGCTTACCCCAGTGGCCATCCAGGCAGGAAGATTGCTGGCTCAGAGGCTTTATGCTGGCTCCACTGTCAAGGCAAGTGTTGTGACTGTCATCTTCCAAGATACACTTTAATAATCTTCCCTGCTTGCTGTTTAGGGGAGCATTTGGGAAATGTGCCAGATTTGAGTAATTTAGTTATTTTGGTAATGGTATTCTAGATTTGCTTTATTAAGCATATTCCAAATAATACATTGTTAAGTCTGCTATATATTTGTGACTTTATTATAAGAATTTCACTTTTGAAATCACACTAAGAATAAAAAGGAGCTTGTTATGTTTCATATATTTATAATAGTTGCATTTTGCATCAGTTTCATTATTACCATTGTAAGTATAAATTTTCTAAGTCTTTTTTGCACCTATCTAGGCTGTAAAAGGATTTGGGGATTTATGCAAAGGTTTCAGTGTACAGATTTGTTTAAACCACTGTTCAGACTTTGTTCCCCTGTCCTTTCAAAGAAAATGTCTTTTGCTCTTAGAATATTGAATACGTTTTATGCTAATGTTAATGATTCAGAGTGATTTTATTTAAAGTCGCTATAGAAAATTGAAAGCTTCTTTATGTAGCATAAGACCAGATGGCCAGGAAACAATAATATACCCTAATTATTTTTTTAAAAAGAAGTCTGGAAGAACAAATTATGAAGAATTTAGTTACCCGTTTTCCTTCGGTATAAATCATCATGGGTTAGTTATAGTAATGGAAATCTCACAGAATGATGCTAGTAAAGTTTATTTGTGACCTGGAGTCATTCTGGATTTGTAGCATAATAAAATCTAATAATTTGAAATGATGAAATTAGGGATAGAGAGGTTCTGATTGTCAAGTGACTAAATCATCAAGGGTTCCATAGGTTAACAAGACCACCTCTTTGAGTTAAGTCTTATATTCATTATTGGAGTTAATAAGTATCTGGTCAGTCAAGAAAGGGCTTTTAGAAATACAGTTTGAGATGTGTTTATTTTTATGTAACAGGAATAACCAAAGGGTGAACATGGAAAAAGGTTGCACTTAATAAATTTGAAATCATTGTGGCATAGAATTTCTTAAAGAAAAATCTGGGGGGGGCTGGGGTGGTGGCTCAGTGGTAGAGCGCTTGCCTAGCATGCGTGAGGCACTGGGTTCGATCCTCAGCACCACATATAAATAAATAAGAAATGAAAGTCCATCAACAACTAAAAAAAATATTAAAAACAAAAAACAAAAAAGAAGAAAAATCTGGATCTTTTTATTTCTTCTTTTTATTTCTTCATGGATATTCCTTCCACGTCTTGTCAGGAATCTCAGGAGAATCTCTGGAGATCTGAGAACTCTCTTTGAGTAGCTCCATCCACTTTGGTAGTCTGCTCTGTAGCTTCAAGCCACCCTGGTTTCCCTAAACTGTGATCTATGTCTCTCTAACTGGGAAAGGCATTTCATGAGTTTCCCCTCACTATATGGAAGTCCAGGAGTCCCTTTGGGCAGTAAACTGGAGCCAGCAGAGGGCCCACCTTATTTTGTTTTCCTTTCTCTTGGGGGCCACGGGTGCTGCTTCTAGTCAAGTGTCCACAAGTGTTGTCCATATTTATCTGGCTGGTTCTTTTTTTTTTTTTTTTTTTTTTTAATATTTTTTAGTTATACATGGACACAGTATCTTTATTTAGTTTACTAATTTTTATGTGGTGCTGAGGATCGAAGCCAGTGCCTCACATGTGCGACGCAAGCGCTCTGCCACTGAGCCACAACCTCAGCCCTCTGGTTGGTTCTCGTTTAACGCAGGAGGGTAGCTCTGGCTCATGGTGTACCATAACTGTAAGTGGATATCTGCCTTTCCTATTAGAGAAATCCAAGGATGTTTATGTTGTTCTAAGAGAATAAGAATTATATTTATTGTTTCTGGTATATTTTAAATATTTTACACTCTTATTTTAGAGAGTCAGAATTGTGTTTTTCATACTTTAAGTGTGGAATGTTGCTTAGGCTTCTTGTTGTCTCTGTGGTCTTCATTCCCATTTTAATGGTTCCATAATAGTACACTGGGAGAATGTGTATATTACTTTATAATTCTTGGAGATTATTTTAAAGCCACTTTAATATTGCCACTATTGATGAGGACTGCAGCAAAACTCAATATATGTAGCCTTCTCTATGAGACTATTATGCCATTACATTTATAGTAGCATGATATTATAATAACATAATCCTATAAATTTTTTAAAGTAGGATCATTGATCCAAAGGTATAAAATACTTCTATGACTCCTGTATGTATTACCTAAGGGATGTTTCAAAGAATTCTATTAATTTTTGTCACTGATAATCTCTATTCCTAATCTTATCGTTTCAAATTATCGGAGATTATCAATGCTGGATGTACCTATATTGGTTTTTGCTACTTTATTAGAGGAGAGAAAGTGGTCATCGTAGGTGACATCACTTGGCTGCTGCCATATGGATTTTTTCTTTATAATCATTCTTGCCAGACTTCTGGTCTACGAACGACTTTTCACATGAGCTGGTGGTTCTCAGTGTAGTTAGCGTCTGGGATTGGGATTTCACGTGCTTTTCATAGAAATTCATGTCTGCTTTCCTTTCCCACTTTTGAACCATTTTTAAGAACAACTGTTTTAGATTGTTAGTTTCACTATCATAATTCTCTTCCCTCATTTTGAAATAGTGTGACTATGAAAATGTTCCAACAACTGTATTTACTCCTTTGGAATATGGTGCTTGTGGCCTTTCAGAAGAGAAAGCTGTCGAGAAATTTGGGGAGGAAAATATTGAGGTAAGCTCTTCTTTCGTTCTTTTTCTTGGGCTAGACTATACTACCTTTTTCATCAAAAGTTTAAATTAATTTCAAAAATAGGGAAAAGTTGAAAAATAATGCAAAGACCTTTCTTAAAGCCATTGTCTAGACTCACTTCTTACTACATTTTGCTCATTTATTTTACATACCTTCATATTCTTTCTCTGTGTATATGTATTTTTTCCTCTGAACCATTTCAGAGTAAATTGAATGCTACTTTGTATAGTAGCCTTTGATATTTCAGTGTATTTATGATGAACAAGGGTGAACCACATTTATTGTTTTTTTTATTATTGAAATGAGAAATACAGTAAAATTAAAACAAAAAACATTTTTCTGCTTTACCTGTGTGATGATTGCTGTTTTATTTAGCATTACCCTCTTACCTACACTAACTTCACTACTCACCTTTTATCATGTAGTAAAGAATAGTGCATATTAAATATGACATTTTTACATACACAAATAATTCTTCCTAAAAGGACTGCAGCATTTAAGTCATGTAGGAAAATCTTTCCAATAAAATTTTTTTTTTTGGTAGTGGAGATTGAACTCAGGGGCACTTGACCACTGAGCCACATCCCCAGCCCTATTTTGTGTTTTATGTAGAGGCAGGGTCTCACTGAGTTGCTTAGCGCCTCGCCGTTGCTGAGGCTGGCTTTGAACTCGTGATTCTCCTGTCTCAGCCTCCCTAAGTGCTGGGATTACAGGCGTGCACCAGCATGCCTGGCTTATAAAAGCCTATTTTAACCGCCTAACAATCTTCTATTTTATGCATGGGTAGTAGCATGTAATATCTTGGTCTATTAGGAACACGTTACTAACACCTTTGTGATTTTAAAAAATAGCATAACTTCATTATAGAAAGTTTGAAAAATTAGGGAAACAGCAAAAAGACTTAATTCATGAAGAAATAACTGCTATTAATATTTTTGCATATATCTTTGTAGACTATATTAATAAAGGTTTGAATATCCCTTATCTGAAATGGTTGGGACTATATTTTTTTGTTTTCCTTTTGTAATACTTGCATATACATACATACATATATATACCTATACACACACATATATATATAATGAGATGTGGTTGGGATTGGACCCAAGAAACATGAAATCCACTTGTTTCAATTTACACACACAGTTTGAAGGTGTGGAATTTTCCACTTGGGGGCATCACATCCTCATAACTCTCATATCCTCAGATTTTAGAACATTTCAGATTTTAGATGAAAATTAGGGATGTTCAACCTCTATTGCATGTATGTGTGTACATATGTATGTATGAATTTTTTTGTTGTTGTTAGTACTGGGAATTGAACTCAGAGGCACTTGACCACTGAGTCACATCCCCAGCTCTATTTTTGTGTTTTATAGAGAGACAAGGTCTCACTGAGTTCCTTAGCGCCTCACCGTTGCTGAGGCTGGCCTTGAACTCATGATTCTCCTGTCTCAGCCTCCCAAAGTGCTGGGATTACAGGCATGCGCCAACGCACCTAGTTGTATGTGTTAATTTTGTGTGTGTATGTACATGTTAAGTTTTTCAAAGTATGATCAACTGTAGTTTTCTGTCCTATATTAATAGTAATATATATCATGGACATTTTTGCTTGTCCTTCAATTCTCTAAAAACACCATTTTTAGCAATGTGCAATAATTTCAATTTTTTAGGGATACTGTAATTTGTTAAGTCTTTTGTTTAGGTTGTTTGTGGTTTTTCACAACTATATATATAGATTAGTGAACATCTTTATAATTCATTGTTCATTTTTTTTTAAAGATAGATTGCCTATGAAAGATATTTAAATTTTGAGGTTCTTAATAAATATTTATATTTCTTGATGGACTTCCTTTGAATTTGCTATTTTCGTTACAAAAATAATGTTTGAGTTTTGAAATTTTGAAAAATGTAAGGAAAACAGGAAATTCCTCATAGATTGTAGCATAGCAGTTGTTAGCAGTTTGGGGTAATGTTCTTAATCTTCTCCCTGCATAATTATTGTGATACTAGACATTTAATTTTGCAACCCACATTTATAAAAAAAAATTGATTAAAGTCGAACATTGATAAAGTCATACATGTCATCAAAACCAGTGTACTTTTTCAAGGGTCGCTAACAGTGTGTTTTGAACCGATGAATTAGCAGTTACAGGAGAAGAATCTCCTTTTGAGTTATCTGAGTTAACCTCGGCAAGTGTGTCTGCCCATCCTCCCTTCTGTACTGTTAGTGATAATGCCAAAGGAGGAAATGTCTTTTGGAAACATAAATGAGATTTAGATGATTGCTATGATTGTTCCTGGCACATTATTTGTTTCTAAAGTTGTCATTCCTATGAGATAAACAAATGGTATTGGGTTTTCTGAGTTAGTTTTTAATGCAGTACAGTAGTTATATGGCTTTTTTCATTTCCTGTTTTCTTTGTTACTATTACTTAAGGTTTACTCTTGAGGTTGAGTAATTATTAAGGGATGAATTTATTTCAAAAAAATGCCTGACAATGAGGGTGTCTCAAGTTATTTGCCTTTTTACTAGCTCTTGTTTATTCATGAATTTTATCATTTAATGGAAGTATTAATTATTTAAGAGCTGCTGCTTTCTTTTACTATTATATATATTGTCTGAAAACATGATATTTAATGTAGTCTAAATTGTACTCGTGTATTTTCTTAGGTTTACCATAGTTTCTTTTGGCCGTTGGAATGGACAGTTCCATCAAGAGATAACAACAAATGTTATGCAAAAATAGTCTGTAATCTCAAAGACAATGTAAGTGCAATTCTTAATCCAAATCCCATTTGGCTTTTAATATATAGTTGTATTTTTTAGATTTTTAAAAAAATTATAGATGGATACAATAACTTTATTTTATTTATTTGTTCTTATATGGTGCTGAGGATTAAACCCAGTGCCTCAGACATGCTAGGTGAGTGCTCTATCACTAAACCACAACCCCCAGCCTGAATAACTCTATTTTTATTACTGGGAAACTGAAATTTTACTGCTCAGCGCCTCTAAAGTTCAGGAGACAAAGGTTGGTAAAGAAAAACAAGTTTATTCAAAGCTTGAGGAATATAGAGGAGACTTTTTTTTGTTTCAAGTTTCCATCCTTGACGACTCAGGGACAAAAACAGGTTTTATAAGAGCGGGGAGGTGGTGCAGTGGGACAACAGGCAGGAACTGTACATGTGCAGACTTGGCCAGAATGTTACAGTTCATTTCCTTGGCACCTGGCCCAGGTCAGGGGATTCTCAGTTTCCATTTTCAGCAGGAGAAAACCAATGAGATGCAAAAGAGCAGTTATGGAGAAAGTGCTCTTAATTTCAAAGTTGCTGTGCTTGGGTTTGACCACACTCTGTGTAGGGCACTACTCTAATATCTCACCTGCAGTCCCCCAGCTGTGTGCATGACACTCACGGGCAGAGCCCTTGGCTGTACCGCTGGCATGCGTGGGCATTCCCTGCAGCTGCACCAGTGCAGGGTCAGACATAAGTAGCAGGCAGTTAGTTCAGGGCATAAAGGAGCCCAAGGGACAACTTTCTGTGTTTGTATTCATAAGTGAGGAGGAGTGAAGTCTTTGACTATCTAGAAATAGTGAAAGAATAGGAGTGATGCAGATTTGAGCCTCAGCAGCTGGCACCAGAGAAAACTGCAGTGGGAAGAGCCCTTAATTGGGGTACTATTCAAGCTACACTTGGAGCCCCTGGTAACTAAGCCTGTGGGCAAACTCCTGGGCCTCGCAGAGTTTGTATCCCCACAGAAGGAGTGATTGAAAGCATCAGTGTTCTTCAAACTCTGCTGTCACACAGTAAGAAATATATTTTACATTATAACCCATGACACACGTATGTTCATACACATATTCTCTTTTCAGTATTGCACTGAACCATAGAACATGGAAATTTTAACTTACCTGGCACATTGCCTTTAAACAAAATGTCCTCAGTAAAAATATAAATGATGTTAAGGTATCTGTTCATTAAAAAGCCTAACAAGAGCTGGGGTTGTGGCTTAGTGGTAGAGCACTTGCCTAGCATGTGTGAGGTACTGGGTTTGATCCTCAGCACCACATAGAAATAAATAAATAAACGTTAAAAAAAAAAGTTAATAAGCTCTATTTTAATCTTGAGATTTGAATAGAATTAAGCCATGTGTCTTGTATAGAAACTACTGATCTAGACAGGAACACGGTTGCAGATTTTTTATTTATTTTTTTATAGAACCTAGAGTTTTAGGAGACACTTCCTTGGATCCTCTACAAAAGAAGTCATCATTGAGGCATTTAATAAATAAATATACTAGAATAATCCATAATAAATATGCCATTCGCATGAAAATGATTGTATATAACTTTTTTTTTCTTTTTAGACATGTTTTATTAAAAGCTTATTTATGGGTCTGGGGTTGTGGCTTAATGGCAGAGCGCTTGCCTAGCATGCGTGAAGCACTGGGTTTAATCCCAGTACCACATTAAAAATAAATAAACAAAAGTTTTTTTTAAATGACACCAGGTTTTAAAAAAAAAAAAAAAAGCTTATTTATGTGTGCGTATACTAGATATCCATTCTGTTGTAGAGAAAACACATGGAAAAAGCACCAGGTGTTCTCCTTGGCAGTGTTACCTGCTTCTTGAGTGAGCAAGACTTCAGTTGCATGGGGCAACTTCAGATTTACTTCATGCCAAGCAAATCCATTTTTACTATGTGCAGTTATTTTGTTCTTTTTTCCCCATTGTTATTTATTCCAATAGTATTATTGCTTGGGTGATATGAAAAATAAGTTTAACTACCAATAAACCTTTCTTATCTAAAGCAGTTGAGGTCATAGTATTTTCATAGACAAAGATGATAAGAGATGATCTATCCTTGTTGCTCTTCTGTCACGAGCAAGCTGGTGCCAAAGCATGTTTCTAGAATTTCTGACTGTCCTTGGGGCATGCTTTTACTCATTTTGAGTCAATAACCTGACTTCAGTGTCTAAATGTGCTTGATTTTAAATCTGCTAGTTTTTATTTTATTTTAACATAGAATATATGCAGATATATGTAAAGACAGGGAAAGTGCCCACAAGTTCAGATTCACAAGTTCAGATTAACATTTTTGCCATATTTGCTACAATCACAGATGTTTATAAATAGCTTAGATTTATTGAACACCTGTGTATCAGCTACTAAAAGATCTACATAATAGGTATTAATTTATTAATATATATTAGCTTATTTGATCCTTATATAATCTTATGAGGTTTGCACTGTTATTTTCCTCATTCTCTAGATGAGGAAACTGAAACACATAAAATTTAAGTAATTGTATCCAAATCATTTACCTAGTTAATGGCAGAGCTGGAATTTAATTCCAGGCAAGGTAGAGTCCCTGTTAGGCCGTCTCCTCCTGCTGCGGTCTTTTCACTCCCCCAGAGGCACAGCTATTCTGAAGTCAGAGGGTCTCTTCTCTTTGTTTTTGTTTGTTCATAATGTTATGTTTATATAAATGTCATACAGTGTTTTTTAGTTTAAGCATGTTATCTTCAGTAAATAGAACCTTGCAGCTTGTTTTTTTTTTAATTTTTTTTTTAGTTGTAGATGGACACAATATCTTTATTTATTTTTATGTGGTACTGAGGATCGAACCCAGTGTCTCATGCATGTGAGGGAAGCTCTCTACCACTGAGCCACAATCCCAGCCCCTTCTTTTTAATCTTTACTTTTTGAAATCTTCCCATGTTATTACATGTGAATTTAGTATATTTTAAGTGTTCTTTAGTAACTCACAATCTGAACTTCTGATTGTCCAACACATAACATATCACAGTACTTTGGCAGCAGAGTGACCTTTCTGATTGTTGCCAGAGACTGGCCAAATAGTTCTGCACCCAATTGCATGGCCTCAAATGTTGTGAGGAAATGAGACTAGATAGTTCAGCTTAGTCGGAGTTGGCTTTGGAAAACTGTCAGTGCAGTGGTAGAGTGCACCAGGTTTCTCTGCTCTTGGCAGAGATAGCCTAAGTTTAGGATGTAGAATTTATCCAAAGTAATTCCCAAACAGGTATTTCAGAGTTGCTAGACCTTTTCCTTTTGCTTTCAAAAGTATTTTCACACTGGAAGGGTCTAATTGCTCTTTCTACTTCTAAAACCTTAGTTAAATGATTTGTTTAGTTTAAGTGACTGTTCTTTTTTTTGTTTGTTTTTTGTTGTTGTTGTTGGGTTTTTTTTTGGTACTGGGGATTGAACTCAGGGGCACTCGACCACTGAACCACATCCCCAGCCCTATTTTGTATTTTATGTAGAGACAGGGTCTCACTGAGTTGCTTAGCACCTCGCCGTTGCTGAGGCTGGCTTTGAACTCGCGATTCTCCTGTCTCAGCCTCCCTAAGTGCTGGGATTACAAGCGTGCACCACCACGCCTGGCTAAGTGACTTTTCTTGAGCCTCATGATTTCCACGGATAGTTTATGTGACATTGAGACAGCCAAATAGAGGACATGAAGACCTTGCTGCCCTGTGGTACCATTATGTTGAGCATTCAGTGGTTCAGGAACTGCAGGCATCTGTGCTTTCTGGTTTTCCCTCGTCCTTATCAGGCCATCTCGTCTCTTCCTCCTGCTTGACGTGCACATCATGCTCTCCTTATTGGCCCATGCAAGGGAGTCTTCAGCCTAAACAGTTTGTGGTGCCCAACTTCAGTATGAGTCTATGGCTATTTCTGACGTGAGGATTTTAGAATAGACCAGGGAAGTACTCAAGGCTGTACAGGAAAAGAAGGAGCTACAAATCGGCATGTTCTTTTTACTTTATTTTTTTAATCTTAGGAACGAGTTGTGGGCTTTCACGTACTGGGCCCAAATGCTGGAGAAGTTACACAGGGTTTTGCAGCTGCGCTCAAGTGCGGACTGACCAAGAAGCAGCTGGACAGCACAATTGGAATCCACCCCGTCTGTGCAGAGGTGGGTCACCTACACTTTTTCCCAGAAGTTTAAAAATGTACATCATGGGGCTGGGCTTGTGGCTCAGTGGTAGAATGCTTGCCTAGCATGTGTGAGGCACTGGGTTTGATTCTCAGCATTGCATATAAATAAATGAATAAAATAAAGGTCATCAACATCTAAAAATATATTAAAAGTAAAAAATAAAAATGCACATCATTACCAGCTTAAGTGGTAGGTCTGGGACTCAACAGTGTGTTCTTTCTGCTGCACCTGACCTACTTCTGTACCTACTGACCTTCGATAATGTTTGAGAATACCTCTAAAGAAGACCTTGTCCCTCAAAGTGAGTTTTTTCTTTTTTTCAAATATTAAAAATGAACTGTCATGCCATTAAATGGTAAAAAATTTAAGAGAATGACTCATAAATAAGTACTTTTAATCACTTATTTATCAAATACCGAGCTTTTTTTATGGCAATCGGTTAATAATGCCATTCAAACTCAAAAGACCCTCTATCTTAGTTATCTACTTTGAGGCTAAATGATATTGTTTATGCCTTTTGCTTTTGCTATCAAAGAATGAGATTAGAAAGTGATGGGACTGGAAATTGACCACCTAGGCCTCTGGGTGTCAGTGTTTCTTCACTGTCAGTGAGTGATCGTCCAGGGGTTAAATGTAGTGGCACTCCACAGGGATGGAAAGCCCAAAATGTGTTTGCATTGGAAAACTACTGGGAGGTGGCAGCACTGCTGTGGAGGTTAAAATCATACCTGTTGTCTGTGTACTCTAGCTAGTGGTATCCAGGGTGTGAATTGTGCTTACAAACACACATGCACAAAGGTGTGTATATCTATATTAGTGCTGGATTTCTTTCAGCAGCTGGAGGACTGGCCAGTTTCTCCTCCTGATTGTACCTGCACAGCTGAACTTTTTACTGAGTGTATGAAATGTCAGCTTTCAGACATGGGAAAGTATCCTGGCTTCGTCTTCCTATTGAGAATGGTGTCATACTCTAGATTAATAAGCACTTAGCTGGGTTGGAAACAAAATATTAACATATTTAGAGATCAGGATGTGATTTATACAAAGCTGTTATTTTTATAAAGGAAAAAAAAAAACTAAGCTTCCAAAAAATATAAAAATGGAAGAGTCTAGATTAATGCTCTTTAAGAATGTGTGATGTAGCCGGGCGCGGTGGCTCACGCTTGTAATCCTAGCACTTAGGGAGGCTGAGACAGGAGAATCCCGAGTTCAAAGCCAGCCTCAGCAACGGCGAGGCGCTAAGCAACTCAGTGAGACCCTGTCTCTACATAAAACACAAAATGGGGCTGGGGATGTGGCTCAGTGGTCGAGTGCCCCTGAGTTCAATCCCTGGTACCAAAAAAAAAAAAAAAATGTGTGATGTATCTTTTATTCAGTGTAATGACTCAGACTATGTGTATGGGGAGGGAGCCAGTTAACTTTGCATTTTTGAGTGCATGCTAGTTTCCTAAAGCTATTGTAACACAGTGCCACTCACTGGGCTGCTTGAAACAACTGACACTTAGTTTCTCAAGGTTTGGGACACTGGAAATCTGGAATCAAGGTGTCAGCAGGGCCGTGTTTCCTCTAAGGTGTCTAGGGAACAGTCAGAATCCTTCCTTGCTTCTGTTAGCTTCTGGGAGTTGGCGTGGCGTTACTTGGCTTGCAGATGCATTATTGTAGTGTCTGCCTCCAACTCTGCATGGCCTTATCTGTGTCTGTGTCCAAATTTCTTCCCTCTTACGCAGACAGAGTCATTGCATTCGGGCCCACCCTAATTCAGCACGGCCTCATGTTGGTTCCATTATATCTGCCAAGACCCTGTTTTTAAATCGGGTCCCATTCACAGCTCCAGGGGGTTAGAACTTGATCACATCTTTTAGAAGACAATATTTAACCTGCAGCTCTGAGGAGATGTAAAAATAAGTTGCCAGTCCAAGATCCTTGTAAGATGCAGCATTCATCTCCAATATGGATGAATGAAGAGATTTCCCAGCTTGCATAGAATAATGTCTGATTCGTGTTTGAATTCAGCTCTTGGTGGGCTGGTTGAAAGATAAGGGCTGCTGTGTGCTGGACCTGCCTGCTTGGTCGTGTTGTGCAGCAGAATGCACAGCATCGTCTGGCAGTTGACTGTCAGCTGGGAGAAAGACACAGTGAAGAGGCAGGAGGTTGGCCAAAGGCCTGTCTTTCTTGGTACCCTGCACATTTGCTGTTGGACACCTTCATCTGTTGGTCCTCTTAAGACTTTGAAGCCCAAAGGCTGAATGTTCTGATACTTTGCTGGCACTTTGATCACTTGGATTTATGTTTTTTCCAAATTGACAACTGGTTAATAAGAAAAAAAGATATTGAGTGATTCTGTGCACCTGTGTGTGAAGCCACATGTGGAGCACCCTGTTGGCACTGGGAGCTGGCAGGGATTTGTGACAAGCCTAAGAACAGGTGAGGCATAAGAGTGAAGTTGCCATTAGAGTCCAGGGTGAGGATCCAGGACCAAGGTGAACAGGGCAGGGTACCTGAGTGGGCAGTTTCACAACACTTCCAATACCAGCTGTCTGGGGGTGGGGTCCTGACACCAAAGGCCAGTTCTCCAGTTCGCCAGACACCAGCTGGATATCCTGCAATGTAATTCAGTTTGAGGTTCGCATTAGATCCCACAAATTAAGGACTCTGTTTCACAAAACTGTCCCAACTTCAGATGCCAATCTCAAGTCTAGGCTTATAGTATTTCTGACCATCTAGTGTTCCAGTCTCAGGGGCTCCCATGATCCTCTCCTCAGGCTTGAAAAATTGCTAGAACGGCTCACCAGACTCAGGAAGACAATTAACTTTCATTTACTGGTTTATTACAAAGGCTGTAACTTAGGAAGAGCCACATGGAAGAGTGGTGTCAGGCCAGGCAGGTGGGGGGAGTACAGAGATTCCATGCCCTCTTTGGAATGCCACCACCCTGGCACCTTGGTATTCAACCTGGAAGGTCTCCAGGACCTTTGTGCTGCTGTGGATAGTGGGCTGGAAAAGGCAGGTGTGGTAGCAGATCCAGTTATGTGCTGTTAAAGGGGCAGATGAGAAAGGAGATGTGGCCAGACTGGGGAGGTGGTGGTGGTGGGAAGTGAAGGTCCTTGGTGTGTTTGGGATTGAGTGGGTAGTACCGTCAATTGGTTGGAAATGGGATGAGGCAGGATCTGAGAAAGTCTCAGGTTGTGACGGTAGCAAGAGTAGGTTTTAGGGGAACAACAGCAGGAGCACTGGGGCTTGTGAGGGTGCGCCGTGCACACACTGCTCTCCCGTGTCAGCTTCCTGTGGCCTTTCACAAGCAGGGGAGGGTGGCAGCAGCTCCACCTGACAGAAAAGGAAACTGACGACAGGTTAGGACCTGACCCACAGTCACCCTGCTGGGCAGTGACAGCTGGGGTCCACACCCGGGCAGTCTCAGCTCCATGGCCCCACACTGAGCAGTGATAGTCTGCCTCCCTGGACTGTCCTGCCGTGTTTGTCACCGAATTGAAAAACTGGAATGATTTCTTGCGGCAGCGTGAATGTACTGTCAGGTTACAGATCAGAGTTGTGGTCTCACTCAGCAGATGCTTCTCTTTGAGACCTGGCCACGTCCGTCTCTCAGCTTTTTGGCTTAGTTTCCACATGAAGTAAAATAGGGACAGTATCTGATTTACAGAGTTGGCTAGAAGCACTGTGTGCCAGGTGTCCGGGAGAGTCCTGGCTTTTGGCCATGGGCAGTAGCTGAATCTGTGAGGTATTTCTTTTCCCAGGGCACTGGGCTCTACTGAAAGGCCATTGCAGTGTTTGTGATGGAAGGTGGGGGGGAATGGCTGTTCGAAGAAGCTCCTGGTGGTGTGTGTGGTTTTTACCTCCAGTTATAAACTCTGCTTGCTTAGAAACTAGAATTTGAAAGCCAGGCGCGGTGGCACAAGCCTGTAATCCCAGCACTTAGGGAGGCTGAGACAGGAGAATCACGAGTTCAAAGCCAGCTTCAGCAACGGCGAGGCTCTAAGCAACTCAGTGAGACCCTGTCTCTACATAAAACACAAAATAGGGCTGGGGATGTGGCTCAGTGGTCGAGTGCCCCTGAGTTCAATCCCCAGTACCAAAAGAAAAAAAAGAAAAGAAACTAGAATTTGAAAAACCAAAGCTTTCAGATCCTAACTATGGAAATCTCTTTTAAAGCTTCTTGAATTTGATTGTTAGGTGATTCTTAGGGACTTTTCCTCAGTTAAATGTGGGATTCTAGCTTGGTAGTGACTGAATGGAGTCCAGGCGTGCCTAGGTAGGGAGTGCCACTCCCGCATGCTGCTGTTCACATAAGAAGGTGGAAACGAAGAGGAAAGGTTTAGAACTTTAAAGAGCACTTGGACAGTATCTGATCTAATCAGGAGAAGTTGGAGTTTAATTTTATACACCTTGTAAAATTTCATTTTCCTAGTAACTTTTTATTGAATTTCACAAATGTTAGCTCATTGATGAAGTAGAAGTCCTGACAGTTGAAGAACTAGTCCTGAGCACTGTTCAGAATAAGCACAGCCCTCAGGCTAGCCTGGCTACTTGGCAGAGTGGGATTGAATGAACTCCTCCCTGCCACTCTGATGATGTCACCTGGGAACCTGGGAATGCCTTTGGCTCTGAGGAATACTTACTTTGGAAAGTTGGGGCACATTCTTCATTTGAGACTTTGTTCTTAGAGCAAGATAATTTCCAAAGGACCACCTGCCCATGGTTCTCTTGGGATGGAGGAGGAAAGAGGAGGAGAAGCTCCTTGTTTTGACTGGAGTCTCGCTGGCGGAAGAGTCGGTGCCTGTAGTGGCGCTGCTAGAGCACGAAACAGGGTAAAACAGGGTGGTGGTGATGTATTCTGGACTTTGAGGCAGCAATGCTTGAATAGGAAACTGATTACTTGTAATTTTAAGTAGTAATTTCAACTAATCAAGTTTACTCCCAGGGAAAACAGCAGCTCAGGAGGAAAGAGTGTTTAAAAGACCCCTTTGGGATGTCTTAAAATGAATTTTTAAGTGCTGAACATCAGAATTTCTGGGGTTTTGTTTTTATAATCAGCTTGATCCCCTTGTACAAGAGGGGGTGTCCTGGGGAGCTTGTGAGGCTTGAGAGTATATGGGCTCAGCCTCCAGCAACACTTGACCTGTAAGGATCCTGTGGGTGCCAGCTGCTTCTTCCTGCTTGTTTTTTTAAAAATTAGTGTTTTTATGAAAATTTTAAAAGAGCGGAACCTGTAAAATTGGCCCCCATTTGTCTTTTCATTTAGACAGATCAATGATGACAGCTTGGCTTCCATCTTAATGTAAGCGTGCCATCAGTGTAAGAAAAGTAAATACAGCTCTTTTGGCTTCTCCCATTTCTTGATGGATTTAGTTTTGTATGCAAATCTATTTTTATTTCTAAGTCAATTCCTGAGAAATAGAACATTGGATTGCAAATTCTCAAGTCTGGAATTTGTTTAAACGTATTCCCTTGCCCTTTGTAAAAATTGCAAAGAAAGCATGTTTGATGCTGTTTTAAATTGTGCATAATACTGCCCTGCTAGCACAGCTATTTTCATTATCACATATTGTCTCCCAGTCCTCATCCATAGTCACACTTTTTTTAAACAAAAGGATTGTGTTGCTTTTCAGAAAAGTTGTACTCATTTACAATGCCATCAACATTCAGTATAAGAGCACTAAAGAGAATGTTGCAGAATTCAGTCTGAGTATATTTTTTTGTATGAAAGGGATAGCTATTTCAAGGATTTTTACATATCTTAGCTAACAAGGATGAACCTCTTACTGTAATATCACTATTTTCGAGGCAAATTGTTCATATTTTTTTCAGGTATTTATTGGTCCTAAATACTTAGATCTGATTTTTTGGCAAAAATTCAATATTTCTTCCAATATACAAATTTTTTGGCAAATGATTTTTTTGATGGTATATTGGAAGAAAAAAAGACTTGGTCTCTGTTGTAAAGCTAAGAGACCAAGAGCATTTCTCAGTGTTGTTTTTCCTATGTATAAAAGTATTTGCCCCTTTCAGAAGTGTCTTTGATGCTGATACTAGTTGGCTCTGGTGGCCTTAATTTCCTGTGCTTTTTCCTCTTTATACACTTAAGAAATCAGTTGTTTTTCAGGAATCAGTAAAGGGAGCGGTTGGCCAAAAAGTGTGTCCAGGTGTGCCATCAAGAATGCAGGCACGGAGCTGAGGTTGTAGCTCAGTGGCAGAGCACTCGCCTCGCACGTATGAGGCACTGGGTTTGATCCTCAGCACCACATAAAAATAAATAAACAAAATAAATACACTGTGTCCATGTATAACTGAAAAATATTTAAAAAAAAAAAAAAAGAATGCAGGCACTGGAGGGCTGGGGCTGTAGCTCAGTGGTGGAGCGCTTGCCTAGCATGCGTGAAGCACTGGGTTCGATCGTCTGCACCACATATAAATAATAAAGGAATAAAATAAAAATCCATCAACAACTAAAAAAATACTAAAAAAAAAGAATGCAGGCACTGGCCTGGGGCTCAGGCTCAGTGGTGAGTACTTACCTGGCACACATGAGGCACTGGGTTTGATCCTCAGCACCACATAAAAATAAATAAGAGTATTGTGTCCATCTGTAACTAAAAAAAAATATTTTAAAACAACAACAAAAAACAGGCACTCTTGAAATAAGCCAGTCCCAAACAATCAAAGGCTAGGTGTTTTCTCTGATACACAGAAGCTAATCCAAAATAAAGTGGGGAGGATTTTAAAAAAAAAGAATAGAAGAAAAATGAGTAGACAGAGGGGAATGAAGAGGAGGGAGGGAGGGATGGGTAGGGAAAGACAGTGGGGCAAACCTGACACGATTTTCCTACGTTCATATTGAATACACCACAGTGAATCTCACCGTTGTGTACATCTGCAATATATGAGTGAAAAAATAAACTATGAATAAATAGCAGAAAGATCAGTGGAGTAGAAGGAAGGAAATGGGGTCGGAGGAAGAGGAAATACTGGGGATTGAAGTAGAACAAATTATATTTCATGCTTCTATACTTATGTCAGAATGAACTCTTTTGTCATGTATAAATAAAAAGAACCAATTAAAAAATAATACAGGCACTTTTCCAAGGAAGCCATGGCCTTCAGTCTTGAGAAGGCCTGCTTGAACCCTACAGAATCTTACCAGTGTTAATGTTATAGTTTGGATATGGTTTGAAGGTCCCCCAAGGCCTCAAGTCTTGAAATTTAATCCCCACTGTGAGATATTTAGATAGTGGAAACATCATCTCACTTTGGTGTTTAGAAATGTAACCTTTAAGAAGTGATGAGAATTAGAAAAATGTCAGCATAATCAAACACCCATGATTGAATCCTGGTGACTTTATACGAAGAGGGCGCTTGGTGGTGCCTGCCTGTAATCCCGGCAGCTAAGGAGGCCGAGGTGGGAGGATGATTATGAGTTCAAAGCTAGCTTCAGCAATTTAGCACTGCCCTAAGCAACTTAGTGAGACCATCCCTTTCTATTTTTATTTCTATCAAAATAGAAAGGGATGGTGATGTGGCTTAGTGGTTAAGTGCCTCTAGGTTTGATCCCTGGTACTAAAAGAATAAAAAGGGGGTGGGTGGAGAGACCATGTAGACACACACGTATGCTCCTGTCTCTTGCCATCTGATGCCTTGTGCCTTGTTGGGACTCTGCTAGAAGGTAGCCCTTGAGCCTCCAGAACTTTGAGCTAAATAAGCCTCTTTTTTTGATAAAGTAAACCTGCCTCAGGCATTTAATTATTATAATGCACAACTAATACAGATCCCCCTCTAGTTGAATTTTGTTATAACATGTTTTTTTTTCTCAAACCAGCTTCCTCAGTGTGATCAGAAAGATCTGTCTTGAAGTCTGAATTAGACTCCAAAACAAAATACATTTCTAAATTGGAGTGCAAAGCACTTTTAAATTTTCATGCCTTGGTACTATAGATACGAGCTTGAATGGTGAGTTCTTGTGTTTCCTTGTTAGATTTGGTTTGCTCGCAGAAGCCAAGGTTATTCCTTGTTGGTGCTCTGTGGCCATCATGGATCAGGTGTGACTCAGGCTAAGCTGATGGTACAGCCTTCCTGGGCTTTGCTGGCTCAGTGACAAAGCCAGTGGCTACTCAGAAGTGATGTGTCCTTGGCTATAGCTGACCCACAGCCCCCACATTTCCTGTCGGCAGTGTGGGGCTACAAATGGTGGAAGGCACTGTGTATGTCTATTTTGTGAACTAACGAAAGTCAAATAGAAGCATTAATTAGAATTATAGAGACTTGAGCTAAATGTCAGTGTGAAGAAGAGATCAAATTTGAGAGAAAAGAAGCAAAATAAATACGAATAGTTGATCACACATCAGCAGCAGTGGAGATGGGAGAATTAGGAATTTCAGGATGCATGGCCTGGACGGCCAAGGAGTGGTTTTGCTTGAGAGGAGCCAGATCAAGGGTTACATATTGGACTTGTCACCCAAAAAGAGGTGTTTGCTAGATCTCACTGGAGAGTAGTCCAGGGAAGAGGCGATGGCTGGAGCTTGCCGATCAGGTTCCAAGGGGGTGACCAAGCAACGCTGCAAGCACCTGATGGGTAGAGCTGAGCACTGGCCCTTTTCATGTCACACATAACGTGGATGATGGTGATATTTGTTGCAGCACATTGAGGTGGACAGACAAGGCGGCTGGATTGTGCAGCCAGCCAGCCAGGGGTTCTGGCCACCTGAGTGCAGAGGCTGTGGCTGAGAGTGGCAGTAAGAGGAGGGCACAGGAGGAGCTCTGTCATGGAAACAAGAGGACAGGATGGCTGAAAAGTGTGGGGCCAACAGGGAATGCTGGGGTGCTGCAGAGGGCCTGCACGAAGTGAGGCTCAGGAGTTGGCCCTGCTTTTGGCAGTGAATCGTGGGAGAGGGGAACGCGACGGACCAGCCCATTTCCAAAGAGAAAAGGAGAAGTAGAGCCGTGGGGTGCGGAGGGCCGAGCCCTGCAGGGTGGAGGAGGGCGGAGCTGAAAAGGCACAGGTGAGCCCTTTTTAAAGCCCAGGAGAAGTGTCCTGGGAAAGGAGAGGTGTCCTACGCCTCGGCGTAGACCAACACAGCTGCCTGCGTCTTTCCACAATGTCAGAATTAATGAGCAACAGTAAATTTACAGGCCACACCACTTTCATCAGTGGCAGTTCACCAAATGCTTGTGGGTCACCTGTGTGGTCATAAGCTGGGCAACCAGAGGGTCTTTTATCCCAATCTTAATATCTAACACCTGTAACCCTCAGGTCACATCCCACTTCACGCAATTACATATATAGGTTACAGAAAGGCTAAGAAAGGGTTACAGTGGCCACAGGGGTCCCAGAGGCTGAACTGAGCAAGGGCAGAGCAGACCCGAGTGCAAAGTCGCTCCAGCTGCTCAGACCGCGTTAGGAACCAGCCAAAGAACTTGTTCAGGGCACGGAGCTGTCAAAGCACAGGAGCTTACTCTAGGCCAAGGTCCAGACAGCAGCAGTCTCAGTGTCAGCTTGAGATGTCAGCTTGGGGGGATGCATGGTTATGGGCTGGTGAAACCACAGTCTTCTAAAACCCAGAGCAGAGATTCAGAGGTTCATCACTGTGGTGATTTTCTTGAGCAAAGCTTGTGTGACGAGTGACCAGGTGACAGTGTTGGAGTGCCACCATGTTTCATCTTGGGGTGCTTCTCCTCTTATGGGTCTTGAGTGATGAGGGGTTTGCATCATTTAGTGGTCCAGTGTGTTCAGTAAACCTGTGGGCCTGGTTTTCCCAATATGAGTTTGGTGTGCCCATGTGTCCATGTGCTTCTGATTGATGTGATGAGTTCGCAGGGTCATTCTTCTTATATTAGCACAGTTTATGCCTTATGGTTGTGCCAGGCAGATGGTGGTGGTTTACTTGTACAAATGAGGTATGGAGCCATCCCACCTCAGCACTTAGAATAGAGTAGCTAGGGGCTGGGGTTATGGCACAGTGGTAGCGTGCTCACCTATCACGCGGGAAGCACTGGGTTCGATCCTCTGTCCACCTACAATTAAAAAAATAAATATTAAAAAAAAAAAAAGAATAGAGTAGCTAATCACAAACTACTACTTTCGGCAAATTACTGTGTTACAAAATGGAGTAACAAAGGTTTAGGCACTGCTATGGTGTGAATATTAAGTGTCCCCCAAAAGCTTGTGTGTGAGACAATGCAAGAAGTTCAGAGGGGAAGCAATTGGGTCAACCAGAGTCTTAACCCCATCAGTGAATTAATACCCTCATGGGGTAATTCAGTGCAACTAAGGCAGGCAGGCAGGGTGGGGCTGGAGCAGGTGGGTGTTGAGGGCCTGCCTTCAGGGTATACATTGTGTATCTGGCAAGTGGAGTCTGTCATCCCCCGTGTGATGTCTTGAGCTGCTTCCCTCCACCACACTCTTCCACCATGATGGCCTACTTCACCTCAAGGTCTAAGAAGACAGCTGGCTGTCTATGGACTGAGACTTCTGAAACCACGAGCTCCTAAGTAAACTCTTCCTTCTTAAAATCATTCTCATGAGGTCTTCTGGTTGCAACAGCAAAAAAGCTGACTAGGGGCTGGGGTTATGGTGCAGTGGTAGCGTGCTCACCTAGCACGCGTGAGGCACTGGGTTCCATCCTCAGCACCACATAAAAATAAAATAAAGATATTCTGTCTACCTACAACTAAGAAAAAAATAAACATTAAAAAAAAAAGCTGACTAAAACAGGCACAGCCTGAAAACTGCTGTCTGAACATCACTGGTAACTCAGGGCATAGCCTTCTCTCCATAAGAGGTCATAAATAGAGAGGGTCAGAGAGTCAAGGCAGGTGACTTTGAAACAAGGCCATTTCTGGCTGCTGTGGTGAAGGAAGGAAGGAGGGGGTCCCCAGAGGGGGTGCATTGTGGGGCGAAAGGCAGTGGGCCGGTGGGCCGACCTCTCTGTGGGAAGAGGTGTGGGCACCTGTCGCTGCTTCCCTCACTTTTTCTCACAGGGTTTTTGTGGTGTAGCTCTGTGAAAGACAGAGTCGCTCAGTTTTGTCTGAAAATGTCTTTATTTGACTTTCTTCTTGGAAGGATATTGTTATTGACTTAGGAATTCTAGGTTGACATTTCCCCCCAGCACTTTGAATCTGTTTTGGGCACCTGGTTGTATTGTCTTATGACAGATGGGTTTTCTCGTGGTAGACAGTTAACATTCTTGTAGATCAATATGAACCTTTTGGAGCCTGTTTTCAAATTGATTAGCATAGTCTAAAGCAACTTTTACTCTAGGGCTAGTAATACGTAGCCTTTCTCCTAAGGAATGGCTTCCTGGGATTTCTGTTGAGTGGCCCAGGGGCTCTGTGACCCTCTTGCCTACAAGAAGACAACTGGAACCTCTGCTAACCCCACATGAGCTTGGGTGGGGGTGGGTGTTACAACTCCCTGGGTGGTGTGTTCCTTGGCCACATGGGTCCTGTGTGCAGATTTCTGGAGGTGCGTGGCTCTCTCCTCAGGGATTCTGCCTTAGAGCTCTCTGGCCTCCTTGTCCTCTCAGGATCCAGTCTGTTTCTTCAGGCCCTTGAGGTGTCCGCTGTTGTTGGGACACCTCGCTTTGCCAGGGTTAGGTTAATGGCTCCAGGTAGAAAGGTTGCAAGTTTACCTTGTTGTTCTTTCTTCAGGGATCATAGTCTGTTGTCCAGTGTCTAAAATGGCAGTTGCGTATAGTTTTGGGATTGATCTGGTACCAGTACTCCATTAGGCCAGAAATGAAAATCTATTTCTAGATGTTGAAGCATTATGTTTTTAAAATCTTGCCTGTAGAAAAGTTTTCTACAGTTAGTGAAACTGTAGAGCTATGCTGTTGATAGTCTACTGTCGAGTCCATTTCTAGGCCAGGAACCCTCAGTGTGTTTCCTGCGCTGATGTGCCATAGAAATTCCAATATATGCAGCCACTTGGGTCTCTTGCTAAAAATGAGATTCCTGGGCCCTACCCCTAGGAAATCAGAATTGGATAATTCTATGATTAGTATAATTAGAGTCAGTGGCATTTCCCTGTGTTGCAGGCAGTGTGAGCAGCAGGATTCACGCACTTACATTGGGAACTGTAGTCCCTGTGCAGGCAGCCATGAGCAGTAGCGCACAAAAGCTGATTGCAGCTGCTAAGGCTCTAAGCCCACAACCACCCAATATTTGCCAAAATCTGCAACAAAATAGCTCATTTGTTCTCTCACAGGACAAGGTTAGTTGGTTCAGGCACATGTGAAGTCCAGCCAAGGGGTTGTGGCTCAGTGGTAGAGTGCTTGCTTTGCCTGTGTGAGGCACTGGTTTTGATTCTCAGCATCACATATAAATAAACGAATAAAATAAAGGCCTTTCAACAACTAAAAAAATATATATTAAAAAAAGTCCAGCCAAGTTGAAGTCACCTGCCTTCTGAGCTCTGCATGCAAGGAGACATACCAGCACATGTCCCCACAGCATGTTGGAAAGAGCACCTTGGCCACCACTTGGATGGCCAGGAAGAGCTTGGGTCAGTGACTTGTGGTGTCTTTACTATAGCATGCTGCAGCAACCAAATTGAATTTCCATTTAGTGAAAAACAGCTATTTGTCATATGTGTGAATATCAGAAATATAGAGCCAATAAAGTAGCAGAGTAGTACATACAACATGTTCCACACATCTGTGCAGTTTTTTGTTGTTGTTGTTGTTTTTAAAACTACAAAAGAAGTGCATAGGAGTGATGAGCATGGATTAGGGGGAGGGAAGAGGGCGGAGGTCCTTTGGGGGAGGGGGCAGATATGGGGCTCCCGGATCAGGCGGGGCCTGGGTGTTGGTGATAGTGTGCCTTGCTTTTGCGTGTGTACCCCAGCATTGGTGATGAGTTTCTTTGAGAGTTGAGGGCAGCTGGGTAGCTGATTGGTTTTCCTCACACTCATGCTGCCAAAATTCTCCATTTGATGTAACCTATGTTTTTTTCCCCCTGGGTTTTGACACAATTTCCCCTTTTCCCCTCTAGAGAAATACAGGAGAGTCTTGATCATAGTACTTCTCTGATTAGGTAGTCACAAGAGTCATTTTTAGTGCATGTGGCGTTACCTGTTAAGTCCCTTGCTCAGGGGTCTGAACACATGTCTTCTCCTCCCCTGCAGGTGTTCACGACGCTGTCAGTGACCAAGCGCTCTGGAGGAGACATCCTTCAGGCTGGTTGCTGAGGTTAAGCTCCCAGTGTGGACGCTCTTGCCAGGACTCCAAGCCACTGACTTGTTTCCTTGCCCAAATCCAAGGCAAAGGCTTCAGAAAGGTCCTTGGGCTCTTGGCACCTGTTCAAGGTGCTGTGCTCACCACCACCCAGGGCCCCTTGGATCCACCTCATGGGTAGGAGGCAGTGAGTGGAGGCAAGCGGCGTCACACTGGGGTCACTGTCACAGACTTGGAACTGAACTGGCAGTGCATCGGAGCGATGCGTCCATGAAGTCACCAGCCTCAAGCCCAAGTGGTGGGCGGTGATGGAGCAGCTGTCGGATTAGTTCAGCATGACCTTTACTTCGTGGTTTTCTTATTCTCTCTCAAACTGTCTAACATTGATTACGTATATTTTTCTCCATAGGGTTAATGATACTAGAGATGGAAAATATTAGCTATCAGTTTTTGTCCAAAAGCAAGTCCTGACTAGAATATCCACAGTGTCCTGCTGCCTGGAAGGCATGAGCTGGCTCACTTGGAAGCTACATAGGTCTGTCCCATGGAAGAGAACGTCCCTATGACCAAGATGTGGTGTCTGTCTGAATGCCCAAACTGGCTTATTTAGCCTTGTCTCCTTTAACGAGTTCTGTCCAAAACAAGTAAAGCTATGGTCGCCTCTTACCAGATTTGCTCCCATTTGCTATGTCACTGTTTTTTTTTAAGTTCTGTTGAGGAAGAGGAGTGGCTGACTTGAAGGAACGCTGCACTGCGTGGGACTAGGTGGTGGGGCGCAGCTCCCGCCGCAGCTCTGGCGGAGGCGGACACGCTCCCTGAGAGGAGAGTCACTGTCTGCTTTGGCTTTGCTTATTGTGCGTCAGCCTAGGTGAGCTGAGATCATTTGCAATGGAAAATGCTTAACTTGCTTAAAACTTTTTGTTCGGTGGGTTTAGCTTTTAGCTAAAACCACAAAACATCATAGTCTTTCCACACTTTGGATTTAAATCTGTGATAATTGCTTCTTTAAGGAAGCTGTTAATACATAAGTTATTATTTTTGAACACAGGTGGATGTGAAGGATTTTCATTTAAAAACCAAGTGGTTTTGATTTCTTTGTGTTGCGTGAACTGAACCTGGCGGAGTGCTGAGGCGGCGCTGCTGCCTTTACAGGGGCCGTGGCTCTGCTCACGCGGCCCTGCAGCTGGCCGAGACGGGCATTTCTCTGTCCCTGGTGGGCGTAGGATGTGTGCGGGGACGTCAGGCTCCTGCCGGCAGTTCATTTATTCCTATTTTTAAATCCCCCCAAGATGAGAGGAGCAGGCAGGTGCAGTGACGGGGCCAATCATGTTGATTCTCGGGGGAATGGAGCGCTCCGCCCTGCGAGGGTGCCATTTCACAGACTTGTCTTGTTTAGATTGTGTTCATTGCCCAAGTACTGTGACTTACTGAATTCCATGTATTTTTGTTACAAATCTTCTGGGGAAAAAAAACAACAACAATGTGAAACATTAAAAGGCGTTAATAACCCACGTCTTGTTGAGTGTTGATCTTGGGGTTGGGGCACCTCTCTGGCTTGGTGTTGAAAATGGGTAGAAACAAGCTGCTGAGCAGAAGCCTCGGCCAGGCCAGCCGTGGAGCCACATTCATCACTGCTAACGGCGCTGGTGCCTGCCAATGTCATTGTTGTGCCTGTAGCTCTGACCCGGCGGCTTGGGTCTTGAGGGAGGTGAAGCTGCTCCCCCCCCCCCCCCAGGTGGGGGGCTCGCTCTGCTGTCCCAGTGCTTTGTACTCCAGGACTGTGACCCCCACTTCCCCATGTAGTACTGGGAGGGCATGTGGCCTTTGCCTCCTCTCTGGACCGAGCAGATAGTACAGATGGACTAGCCACCACTCCCCAGCCCCTGGCAGTGCCCAGGCATGCACGTCTTCAATAAAACTCAGAAATGTTGATTATTGTGCTCGGGTTATTCATTCACATACACTGAATCATCATCTGCATCAATTAACACCCAGAAACTCCCATTTTATGTTAATGCTTAACAAACAAATCTTTGAGGTATGTTTCCTTTCCACATGGAGTGATTGCAGGCTGCTGTCACAGCTGCCCTAGTCCCTTTATCGAGTCCCATTTCTCTGCCAGGTGGGAGCCTTCAGGGCTGCAGTGTGGGTGCCTGGGAGTCACCATTTTCCACCTGCCAGTAGTGCTGTCTGCCGCTGGCCTTGTACGAGATGTCCCAAAGCCCATGTTTTAGCCTTTTCATTGCTGTGACCAAAAGACCTGACAAGAACAGTATTAGAGAAGAAAAAGTTTGGCACTCAGTTTCAGAGGACTGTCCACAGCCAGCCAGCTCCATTCAGTGCTCGTCAGTGGTGAGTGCACTGGTTAGGTCAAGGCTCCCATAGCCTGACCGTTGTGCCTCTAAATTTTCTTGGATTATCTGTTATGGGGTGGGGGCCATCCAATATCTAGATCATGACTTCCCAGCTGGCCTCTCCTCTACCAGTGACTTCCAGCCTGTAGCCAGGGTTTTGTTGCCCACTCTCGCCTGCTTCAAGTCCTTGAGGTCTTGAGACCACTAGTGCTTCCCTCACCAGACCCTGGGCCTGTCGCCTGCATCTCTGACCATACCCACTCTGTCCCAGGTGCACTGTGCACAGCTGGCTTCCCCCAAGGGCCACCTGCTCTAGATTGCCTCCACCTCCCTTCTCTGCTCCAGGGTACTCTATTGTCTTGAGCACACTTGAGATGTGTCTTCCCTACCAGAACCTGCGGAACCTGCAGAGGGTCTCCACCTCCGCCCCAATCCTGCAAAGCCTGACACTTGAAAGGCTGGTGTGATTGATGGCAAGTAGAGCCATACCACTCGTATCAGGATCTATCAGAGGTGGACACGTGGGATCCCTGTTCATCTCTTCCTATTGGGCAGGAACCTGATTTAAATATTCCTGAAAGGACAGGAGCAGAAAATGATCTGCCTTACCAATGAGACACAAAATAAAGTATAGGAGACACCATTTCATGTTGGTGGTTGATTCTATCTCCACTTAACTGGGTGAAGGGATGCCCAGGTAGCTGCTGTGACACACTTGTAGGTGTGCCTGGAGGTCCTCAGCATTTGAATAGGCTAAGTAAAGGTCCCCCTCACCAATGTGGGTGGGCATCATTCCATCCATGGGGGTCCAAATAAAACAAGGCGGAAGGGGAATTTACTCTTTCCATGAGCCAGGGCATCCGTCTGCTTCTGGTTCTCCAGCATTTGCACACAGGTCAGGACCACACCACTGGCTTTCCTGGGCCTCCACCTTGCAGGAGCTTCTCGGTCTCCCTAATCTCATGAACCAATTCCTCACGTGTATCTACACACACACTCTGGTCTGTCTGGACTGGTGTGTGTGTTCATTGCTATAGTGAAATAACTGAGGGTAGGTAAATTTATTGGGTGAAGAGGTTTATTTGGCTCACAGAGAGATCCAATGTTCCACCTGTGTGGTTCCTGTTCTGGCAAGGGCCCCCTGACTACATCAGAGCCCTCCACGAACTACATCAATCCCTTTGGATTCATGCCTCTAATAACCTAAGGACTTAAAGGGTCCTACCACCTCTTACTGCTACACCAAGGACCAAGCTTCCGAAACAAACCTCGAGGGTCACAGTCAAGCCGTAGCACTCATGATTAGATCCTCAATAGGAAATCTAAGAATGGATAGGATACACCAAGGTTTGGGAGTCACTGGGGACAGACAGCAATAGAGAATTGACACGTGGGTATTGGAGAGAGCACAAACTGGTCAGGGCCTCTTCTCTTACACTCTCCCTTTGAATCTGGGCTCTCAGCTTTTGACATTCCATGAAATTATATTTAAGACGAGAAAGGGGCTTTATTTTTAACTTTTTAAACTGGAAATTCTGCAAGGAAGCTTTTGCTGCAGCATGTGTCCTTGCTCATGCACTTGGTGTGAACGGGGCCATGTTGGCCTCTGGGCGTCCCACAGGAGCTAGAGGCTTCTGCAGGTCGTCTGAGCGCAGCCTCACTACTGAACGAACATCCTTTTGTTTGACCGTCCATCTGCGCAGCACCATTTCATGCTATTTGAGATTGCAAAGGGAAGTCCTCTCCTTCAAGTCCACTTGCAGATGCAGCAACTGAGGACTGACTCACTGAAGCTGCCTGTGCAACATCAAGGTCAAAGTGAAACAGCTGGGACCAGGAACCAGCTCTCCCTTGGTAGATTATCCTACAAGCTTAGATACCCTGCCTTGGAGGCACAGCCTTGAAGTCAGTGCAGTTGAAAACTTTGAAAGCGCGTGTTGATTCTGACCAAAGCACGGATGGGTCCTTGGCCCTGTGGCCCGTACACACTAGGTATGCAGGCAGCATGGGTGGCTGACTGCAAGTGAGGCATCCGAAGCCTCAGTATTGGTTTCCCTGGCTGTATGGTGGCCACACCTTCAGACTCTGTAGGAAAATAAGAGCTTGTTTAATAGTTGCAAAAGCAAACACCATCCAGGGTGTTCGCTAAGCCAGTGGAATAGAGAAAATGACAGAATGCTCCTCACCTCCAAGCCACACTGGGAACAGAGCACCTCAGGTAGGGTGGGGCATGTGCAGGAAATGGATTTTCTTTCATTCCTTCAGCAAATTCTATGTACCCGCTACTGTGCTAGGCTAGGCGGCAGAGCTCAGCATTGAACAAAGCTTCAAAATCCTGCCCTCAGGGCTTTTCTTACAGTGGGGGGAAGCAGGCAAACACAATCTAGACAGGTAAATTCCTCAGCGTGTTAGATGGTGCTAAGTGCCTTAGAGAAAGCTCTGAACTGCCGGCGCCTGCACCAGCACAAAGTGAAACTAGGATCGGCGAGGGAGCTGCGGATGAGAATTACACAAAGGACAAGACAAGTCTCTCAAGTCTCAAGCCTCTTTTATTCCGCTGACTTGGGTACATATATCTTAGGATGCCCTCTCACCTGGAAGCGCCACAGGGTACAACCGGATGCACCGAAGTCTTACAAAGTGTTACTACTTTACTAACCTTGCGGTTTTACAGGAATGCAGAACTATGGTCAAGCCACGTGATTGAGAAACCTGATACTGTTGCACATCGCTGTGGGAACACCCAGGCCAGCTCTCTCCCACACTGAAAGGGTCAGGCTGTGGAGAGTGGAATTCAACAAGGTGGTCAGGAAGACCCCAGTGAGGAGGTGACATTTGGCTGACACCTTGAAGGAGGTGTGGGAGAAGGCAGGCAGATACATGGGTAAAAGTGCATTGTAGACAGATCAGCAAGTGCAAAGCCCCTGAGGCAGAGGATGACTGAGATGGGAGAAATGACTTTAGTGTAGTGGAGTCAAGTGAGCAAGGGTAGAACAGGAGTCAGGTCAGAAGGGGAACGGGGTGGGCGCACATTGGGGCCGTGTTGGACTGGCACCTGTTGGAGGACTTTGGGCAGAGGAGGGACATGGTCCCACTCACAGATGACCAGGAGCTCCCAGGTGTGGGCTGAGGGCAACCTGAGGCTGCGGGCAGGTGGCAGGTGAGCCCTGCAGCAGGGAGGCTACTACCGTAACCCCAAAGGGGAAAATGGTGTCATGTGGGTGGGAGCCTCATTCTGGTAATTGGGAAGTAGGGTTGAGTGTAGGTTGGCTGCGGGGTGGGGGCGAGAGGGTCAGGAATGACTTCAGCCTGTTGGGACTTGTGACACTGGAATGACTGAGGATGGATGTATCCTTGACAGATCCTGTGGGAAGGGGAGCGGTTTGGGGGAGCACCAGGAGCTCCCTCTTGGGTGCTGTTTGAGATGCCTGTTGGACACCTGCGTAGAGGTGTTGAGTTGGCGCGTGGGCACCAATCTGGAGTCGCAGAAAGAGGTGCAGGATAGCGACTTCAAATGCCGTAGCACTCAGCAAGAATTATGAGGTCCCCAGGGCACGAGCATGGAGGGGGGAGACACTCTGCTAGGACAGCTGCTGTCCCAAAGGGAGGGTCCTGTGCTAGGAGGACAGCCGCCCTGAGGGTTTTGGGGGACCCTCCCTGTGATGAAGGGTGGCAGTTTTATCCTTTTTCCTGCCCTCCTCTTGCAGTACTGGGCTTGAACGCAGGGCCTCGTGCATGCCGGCAGGTGCTCTTACTACTGAGCTTCATCCCCAGCCAGGATGGGGGTTTTAGATCTGCACACATGAGGGTGAGCAGACCAACGGAAGTGTGGGTGTGGTCCAGGGCTGGGCTGCGGCAGGTGGAACACGGGAGAAGGGGGGGGGGGGGGGGGAAGGTGAGTGGCTCAGCCTGTAGGAGACCCCGAGACAGGCCAGTGCTGCTGGATGTCATGCTGGGGTGCTGGGCAGCAGAGAAGGTGTAGGACTGCAGGGCCCGGGAGGTCAGGCGAGGGAGGCACCCTCTCTCCAAGAGCAGGATTGGCCCTTGCACAAGGCTGAGGGTAAAGTTGTCCCCTCGCCTCACCTAATCCCAGCCCTGCAGAACTGACGGGCGGCTGGGCTTTGGGCAAATTAATTTCCCAGCTCACTCCTGACCTGGTGTGAATCCCAGCTCAGCCTCCCCGTGGCTGGACAGTCTTGGCTAAATTATCAGTGCTTCATTTCAATCTGCCTTAGTTTCCTCATCTGTAATGTGGGACTGTTACCTGTATCCTTTAAGCCAACAGGTGAGCCACTTTTTAGGCTTATTTTGTTGCATACGCAGGTGGAAGTTGGAGGTCAGGAGACCAAACCATTGTGCTGAGGCCACTGTCTTCCCCCTCTTCTGTCTCTTTGAGTCTTTTTTTGGAAGGTGAGACTCACCCCTTTGCTTTCCAATCGACCCAGCTCTCGGCACATTGTAGGAACTTTATACATGATTTGGGATGAAACACTGCGACATCCCATAGATGTTATTGCTCTTCTCTCTCATCGTTTCCATGGCAACTGCCTTTTCTCAGTTTTCCTGCATCTCTTGTTTTGACTTACAGTTTCCTAGGAAGTCCTCTCTCCAGGCTTCCTTTCCACTCTTCATTCCCACCAAATCATCAACGGTAAGTCGGACTTCATCCCATGCTTACCGTCTGCCCGCGCTCTAGTGCCTTCCCTGTGTCCACTCATGTAGCCCGCACAGCTGCTACAAGAGGATGCTGCTGGTCCTCAGCAGGGGCCACCAAGGAAAGGAGGGAAGGGTGGGGCTTCGGAGGGAGGAGAGTGACCGGCTCAGAGACGCCCATGAGATCAGTTGGTTTTGCCAGTAGAGAGAAGCCTGGGTCTGTTCACCCTGGCATGAGCGAGCAAAAGGCCAGGGTTTAGAAAAACATTTGAGAACTTTTTAAAAGCTTCAGATATGAAGGGGCAAAAAATCCAAGAAAATTGCAATGGACATCTCTTAACACCTACGTAGTATCATTTCAACCAGTCAAATGCAATTGGATCTAATTCACATAGATCTGTAAATAAATTATATTTGATGTGGAATTGCATTCGATGATGTGGGGTGACAGCTCTTGAAGCACAAGTGTGTGGGAGAATGAAGACTTTCAAACAGATCCCAGAGGAGAGGTAGGAGGCAGCGCTGGTGTAGGTGAGAGCCGCATGTCCAAGAGCCTTCCATGCAGCGTTTCTGTTTATCTTGTGAGAGCCTGGAGAACATTGTTCAAACAAGAAAAGTGAGGTTTGAGGCCACTCAATCCCTTGCCCAAGCTCACGAATGTGGCTTGTATGCATGTAGCACTGGGAACTCTGAAGCCCAAGAGAAGGTGTGCCCCCTGGTGTCCATCCCTATGAACAGCAGGCTCCTGCTTCTGCCAGGCTCCATCATTAATTTTCTGGGAACACAAACTGTACGCTTGAATGAACAAGACCCAGAACCAAAAAAGTGGCAGGGCTTGCAGACGAAGGGGGAAGGACAAACCATTCCACTGGTAATTCTGGAAAAACATTCACTGCAAATATAACTATAAAACTGGATCTTTAGCTCAACAGAGACTTGAACCAGATTAAAGACCTAAATGTGTGTGGCACTACCAAGTTTATATAGCAAACATAGGAAAATATCTGTGACCTAGAGAAGGGAAGGGCTTCTTAAATCATGCCTCAAAGCACAAACCATAGGGCAAAGGCATCCGGGCCATCTGCCACCGCTCTGTCTTGGATATAGTGGTTCAGCCTGTACTCTGGCTGATGCGGCCTTCCAAGTCTGTTTTATTTTCTGCAAATATTTTACAAAGCTTCTAGTCTATGGATCAGTGGAACAGTGTGTAAAAACTAGATTTTTAGAGCAGTGAAACTACCCTCTAGATGATACTGTAACAGTGGAGACTTGTCGTCATATATTTGCCCAAACCCCTAGAATGTGCCACCCCAAGACCTGGCCCTAATGCAAACTGTGGACTTCAGGTGAAGACAAGGTGACCGCACTGGTCATCGGGTACAGAACATGATCCATGTGGGTGGAAGATGTTGATAGCGGGGGGCGGGCAGGGGATATGGGCAATCTCTGAACCTTCTGCTCAATTTGCTATGAACCTAAAACTCTTCTAAAAATAAAGTCTATTAAAAAATAAAACCTATGTACATGTACATCACATCTTAGACCTTAGACCCTCATATTTTCTTTCGTTTTTGTTTTTCTTTTTTTTTGGTGCTGGGAATTGAACTCAGGGGTACTTGACCACTGAGCCACATCCCCAGCCCTATTTTGTGTTTTATGTAGAGACAGGGTCTCACTGAATTTCGCCGTTGCTGAGGCTGGCTTTGAACTCGTGATCCTCCTGTCTCAGCCTCCCAAAGTGCTGGGATTATAGGTGTGCGCCACCACGCCCTTACATTTTCTATGCTGTGGCCTTGGCCTGCTCAGGGCTTGCTCAGGTGGGTTTCCCACCATTCTGCTGGGCGAGAGAATCACGTGGTCCCTCCAACCAAAGGATGAGCGAGAACCCAGAGATCTCCAGAAAATCACACCTATGACCCAGTGACCACCAGTGGTGTATACAGAATAGTTATTGATGGCGGCTGCACACATTCCTGAGCGTGTTTTTATTGGATATTTTTGGAATTAATTGCAGACCTTTTTTATCCCATGGCAAAAATGTCTCACTTCTTTGGAATTCAACACAGCTCCTAAAACTTGGTTAGGATGGCACAGGCTTCTGAGTTACAAGGGCTGATTCCGTGAAGTTTGCACGTTTCTTCCAAAGTCTGAGTTTAGCTGTTATCCCTGGGAGGCTCTCTGAGATCCTGGACTGTATTTACAGTGAGATTCATTAGTGTGTGAATAGGACGCGTTCGTGATTTATCTCTAACTGTGTGGGGGCTGCTAGCCACACCTGCGCGGTGCTGGGGGTGGGGACTTCGGGGTCTGTTGCTCTGTTTCTGAAGCTTCTCTGCTCCTGACTCCAACTCACACATTGACTCCCAGCCGCTCACGTGGTCCACACCTGCCGAGTGACCTCACGCAGCAGTGGGGGGGATGGCGTCCAGGGGATGAGTTCTTCCAGAGGAAAATGCATGGCAGGCATCTGCCCACACCTCTGCCCTCTGGATGTAGCAGGCAGGCGGAGGGCCTGCGCGCCCCTGACCTCCTCGTCAGGCCCCACCTCCAGGGCCCTTGCTGGCTAGGAGCCTCCTTGGGCAAGGTCTGTGCCCTCCACCTGGCTCCCTGTCCTTCCCAGGTGACCTGGATCCAAGCACAGCCCCTCCCCACCCCCAGCCCCCTCACCAAGGAGAATGGGGCCAGGAGCTTCACGCAGACCTTTCTGTCACCTCTGTGTGTTTACTTAGCACTGTGCTTTGGAGCGAGCCCCCTTCTCAGTGTGAACCCACTCGAAAAAGAAAAGTATCTCAAAATCATAAATGGGAACCAGTCTCATTTGCCATAAACGGACACTAATTTTTTAAAAATAAATACAAGAACATAGATTTGCGTTTGCGTGCATACCCATAAAAGGTTTCTAGAAGGTGCCCAGGAAGCAAGTAACCCTCGCGGTGGATAGGAGTGGAGGCCGCGTTGGGCCTCCTCCTCCACGGCGGGGTTAGCGGTGAGAAGGTGCATTCATTCCTGTGTGTCCTCATTTATTTGCTTTTGGAATTGAGTAGAGACTCAGTTGCTTTTAGAAATAATTTGGTGGGGGGGGGAATGGGAACCGAGAACCGGCCTCAGATCCTGTGAGGTTCTGTTGCCTGCTGGCATGGCGAGGCCTAGACCTCTCCCAGATTGAGATGGTACAGAAATGTGTCCAGCAGGGCCTCTCTCTCTGATGTAGTAAAAGAAGGGAAGTCTAATAAATCTGGTCCCTCCCACACTGTGGGATGTCACTCACGCCGTCTCCCCTTCCGCCCGGCCTCCTCCTCACTCCCAGGCCTCTGACGCAGGGCTCTCCCACAGGGCCACCGTGAGCCAAGGCAGCCCTTGAGGGCTCCCCCAGAATGTTCCCGACCTGGTTCCTACATCCTCAAAGGGGCCCAGCAAACCCCTGAAACTACGCAAAATCTCATGCTCATATGAATTTTCCTAGGGAGATGGGGCCTGGTCTGCGTTGGGTTCCCAGAGAAGTTCAGGGCTCCTCCAAAGCCCTGCTCCAGGGCTCCCTCAGTTTGCAGGAGCATCGGGATGGGAGCCCTGTGGTCACAAGAGTGGCTTCTCCCAGGACACGCAGCAGTGTCAGAGGCACAGGTCTTGGTGTCTCTTGCAGGATGCATGAGGAGGATGATCACAGACCTCTGAGCTGGAGGAAGGAAACTTAAGGACCTGTTTTGTCCACACAAAAGGTGAAGGCTTCCCAGCCTCGACTTCCAGAAAGGCCTGGAAGTCCAGAGAAGCTAAGTGATCAAGGATGCTAAGACTGCGGCATGTACAGTGTCCCAGGTCACACTCCTGCAAAGCAAAGCAGCCTGAGGCTGAGAGGTCGTCCCTGGGGTTCTGACATCACCCGCCCTCCCCAGGACAGCCAGGACAGTGCCAGCTCCCGTTGGAGGGCTGTTCTTCCACAGTTGGGTCTTTCAGTGATTTAAAGATGAGAATGTGTGTCCGACTGATTTGTCCCTTATTTTCAAGGCTCTTTCCTGTGGGAGGGAGAGGGATTCTGCTTTGATGAACTGATGTGTTGACTGTGCTGGAATTTCTAACCCTGTGATTCCAGACAGAGGTTCTCAACCAAGGGCTATCAGCCCCTGGGGATATTTAGCAATTCTGGAAGCATGTTTGGTCATCACACTGGTTATGGAGCTGGGGTGTTGCTCGCGGTGCCCCTTGGATAGAACCCAGGATGCTGCTAAAGATCTTGCAATTCTCGATGGTCCAAATTAGCAAGTGCTGATGTGGAGAGTTACTTGGTCTTTCAAAGCTATTTCCAAAACCCTACACACATGCATGCGCACACACACACACACACACACACACACACACACACACACACACAGAATTCTAAGGACCCACGCAAACAGCGTTAGCTTGAGCAGCAGGTACAACAGCAGCTACTGTGAACCGACTTAAGCCAGTTTGGTGTGACACACCACCAGGTGATCTTTAGTAAGTTTCAGAGGCCACTACTAGTTGCTAGAGGTCACGAGGGTGTGCGCTCCTGCCAGCCCTTGCTCCCTGGCTGAAACGCCACCACTCTCACAGTAACAGATATTAGCGAAAAGACACAAAGCAATCAACCTTCTTGGTAAACCCAGCAAAGCCCCAATGATTGGTCCTCCTAGGTGCTGTACCTGCACCATGGATGAAAGGCCACTGAGGCAGTGTCCCCAAATCCTCTGGCCCCTCCTCAGCAGGACACAGCCCTTAGGAACCGGCACCGTGTTAAAGCGGAAGGGGGCAGGGCACACTTGAGTGCAGCCCTCGTCCTCGCAAGGGTAGAACCGTCGTCTAGAGAACTCAGGCAAGCTGCGTATCTGAGGACCGCAAAGTCCAGCAAGGACAATGCATGTCTAATTCCCACTGTGTCTGCTAACAAGCCACTGATTTTATCAACCAAACCCACTTCTAGCGTTTCGTCTGGCTGAACAGCAAACATCCCATTGTGGATGAGGGGTAAAGACGGGCAGCTGGGGCCCTCCGGAGTGTGGGCAGCTGACGAAATCTCCTCTGATGCCCCCTGAGGCACGGGATCCTGATCTGGACGGTCGACCACGTCCGGCGCAGCCTACACCTGATGGTCACCTTTACTTTGCTGTGTGTGTGACAGGTCCCAAGGCAGATTCCAGGAGCAGAGCTGCGCACAGGGTCCATATGTTATTTAGAGCCATCATGGAGACCTGAGTAAAGGACGAGTGGGGACAGCGCCTGCAGAGACGCCAGCACACCAGGGCTCAGGCAACAGCCAGGGCGGGAGGGGCCTGGGTGGGGCTCATCCAGCGCGCCCATGGCAGGTGCTCCAAGGACCGCAAGCCTGAGCAGCTGGGGACGGGCTTCTTCCTGTGTGCACTGTGGCCTCCACCAGGAGGGCCCCCAGAGGAGCGACCCTGGTGCTCAGCAGGCTCTTCACATCACAGGCCATCAGACGGGTCCCACAGACTCTCCCTCTATGGCACTGATCACGGTGGGGCTGATGTCACCTTGACTGGCCTAGGGGCTGCCCAGATAGCTGGGTGTCTGTGCTGGTGTCTCTGGGAGGGATTAGCGCTGACTGCTCAGTAGACTGAGTAGAGAAGACGCCCCTCACCAACGTGAGCACCGTCCAGCCCGCTGAGGCCCAGATGGAGCATTCATGGAGGGAGGCACAGTCCCTCTGTCTTCCGGAGTCGGCACCTTCTCCTCCTCCCTGCAGATCTCAGGCCTTTGGGCTCTGGGCCTTCCCCTTCTCACCTGCCACGGGCTCCTTGGTCCCTGGGCCTCCAGACTCAGCTGAAGGACATGGCCCACTCCCCTGGCCCTCCAGCGTGCAGGCAGCAGATGGCGGGCTTCTCAGCTTCCATAATCAGAAGAGCCAATTCCATAGGCAACCCTTCCTCTGTATCCGTAGCTGTCTGTCTATAAATATTTCTCTCCTCTTGGTTCTGTTTCTTGGGAGAATTCTGACAAATCCATGGGCTTCTTTGAGAAACGTGTTTCTCCCCAATGTGGCAGGAAGCTCTAAGAGGGTCAGCGCCATGTCTGCCTGAGAGCACAGAGCACCGTGGGGAGTGCACCGCCCAGGTTGGAGCCTGGGTCTGCTGCTTATTAGCTGTGTGACCTTGAAAAAATGACCCAACTTCTCTGTGCTTAGAATTCCTGCTCCATAAAATGGAAAGGAGAGTAGCATTGATCTCAGAGGCGTGGCATGTGGATCACATGAGGTAATATTTATAAGAGCACTTGGCACAGGGCTTGGCCCACGTAGAATGTTCAACAAATGCTCAGTGCTGTTAACATCACGGTTATTCCTCACCTCTATCCTCCCAAGGCCAAGGGCAAAATCCGAGATGGCATGCGACCTCCAGAGCTAGATGCAGAGACTGGGGGCTCTGAGTTAGCAGGAGGGAGAGAAAGCCACAGAAGCCACCAATTGTCCACCCGTTTACTCAAAGGCCACCATAGAGGGCCTGGCTCTGGGCCAGACGTGAAGACCGTGCTCAGGAACGAGACCGGCAGCATCCCTTCCTGCTCAGAGCTTCCAGTCTAGCGGGAGAAACAGAGCCAGGCCGTTGCACACCTAATTATTTAATTATAATTGCGACAGAGTCTTCAGAGTACCTCGATAGAGGAACGGTCACAGCTTGGCGCTGGGAGCTGGGGACACAGGAGATGGAGAAAGATCCAGGAAACTGCTGGTATCGGAGCAGGGGCTGTGCTGTTGGGCTCAGCAAGCCACATGGCATTCACACAGGCGGATGGAGGCCAAGGCCATCGCATCCCACTTGGGCACAAAATGGTCACCCCTTGCCTTGTCGTCCTAGTCGGATGGTGGCCAGGGCCTGGTTATGCTAGTGGCTGCCTCAGCTGCTGCCCTAGGATGAGAGATGAAAGCCCCCCAGGCATCCTCAGCCAGACCCTTCACTCTCCTGTGACCCACGTCCCAACTGGGCTTTAGTCTTCAGGGAGCCTCATGACTGCGCACAGAAACTTGGGCCACTGGCCCAGGAAAGAGCATAAACTGCCTGAGTGAATGACTGGTCATCCATGGTCAACACATTCTCTGCTGTAGGGAGTTCCTGCCAGGCCCGCGGGCCAGGGAGAGGCCAGGACAAGTTCCATTGATCAGCAACCAGACCTTGACACTCAGTGTCTCTGTTCTCCTTTCTGCATCTAGATATAGGAGATGACTGCGAGGAACATGTCCACTAACAGGGGCTCAAACAAATACATGTTTGTTTTTCCCACATATAGAGAAGTTGTTATGGTTCAGATGTGCTGTCCCCCAAAAGCTCACGTGTGAGACAGTGCAGGAAGGTTTGGAGGAGAAATGATGGGGTCACAGCCTTAAACTAATCAGGGAATCAGTCCCTGCTGGGATTAACTGAGTGGCTGCGGGAGGTGGGTGGGGTGTGGCTGGAGGAGGCGGGGCATTGGGGGCGTGGCCATGGGGTATAGATTTTGTATCTGGCCAGTGGAGTCTCTCTCTGCTTCCTGGTAGCCATGTGAGCTGCTTCCCTCTGCTATACTCTTCTGCCATGATATTCAGCCTCACCTTGAGCCCCGAGGAAGGAGCCTGCGGTCTATGGACCAAGACCTCTGAAACCGTGAGTCCCCAAATAAACTTTTCCTCCACTGTAGTTGTTCTGGCCAGGTCTTTAAGTCACAGGAGTGAAAAAGCTGACTAAACAGAAGTCCCTGGCAGTTACTTGTGTCCACTGGAGCAGTTGGTTAGTGACATCAGGTTTCTGCTTCTTTGCAATTATCTCTTTCCTTCATGGTCACAAGATGGCTACTGCAGCTCCAGGCATTAAGTCTATATTCAAGGCTGTAAGAAAGGGGTCAAGAGAAGAACTCTTTCTTTACCTCTTTAGACAGCCATCCCAACACTCCCTGCCAGATGTTTGCTCTTCCTTCACTGGCTAAATCTGTGTCCCGTGCCCATTCCCAGCTGCAAGGGACTGAGAGAGTGAGTCTGCTCCCATAGTTGTTGTTTGGCTCAGAGAAGATCGTGCACGGCAGAGTGCTCAGGTACAGCCATCACGCACAGTATCAGAGCTGCCAAAGGAGGAAGCAAACAGAGTCCTGCCAAGCAGTCCGCTCCCACCCCCTGTGCAGGAGGCTTGGGTTTGGATGGAACCATGGTCAGGCTGTCTGAGCATCTGCTTGGAAAACCTCCCTCTGAGGATCCCTCCTTGTTCTCTTCACTCTGGTTCTGAGTCCAACAGGGGCCGGTCAGTTCTTTCTGGTCATGAACTCAGGAAAAGCCTTTGGGGTGCACTTGGAGGTGCAGGCAGGAGCAGAGAGTCTGCTGGTGTTTGCAAGGCAGAGACTCTGCCGGGTGAGAAGGACGCAGCCGGGAGGTGGAATGTTTTACGCAGAGAGACATCTCAGCATCAGGGGGAGCTGGCCACCAGGCTGGAAGGCTGGGTCCTTGCACATAGTGAGGACTGGGTCAGAGTCACGGTGAGACTTCCATAGCCCGCCCCTCTCTGCCGCCCTGCGTCCTCATTTTAGGCAATGATGTGCATTTCCTAGGGACTATTTTGTGGAACAATCTAGAAGTTTTTAGGTCAACAGGACTGAGGAAAGCCACCATAGCACCCTGGTCCTCTGAACGGATTGGCGCCTTTGCTCTTCCCAAGTCAGGAGGAATTCAAGGAGGGCGGCCTGCCCAATGCTTCCAACAGCAATTACACTGGGTTCAAATCCTCTCCTAACCAGTTGCTGTGCAACACTGGGCTTGCTGCTGAACCCCTCTGTGAGCCTCGATTTCCTCCGCTGTAAAATGTGGGGCATAACCTCAGTACCTTGCTAGTGCCGTTGTCTTCAGAACTAAATAAGCAGCATCTAGAAAGTCCTCACCGTCAGGGATACTACGTGAATCAGGCTGGAGACTGGGAGATGCTGGGCTTTTCCTGGGTATCGCCACGGACGTCTTCTGTGGTCTGTCCACAGACACCTTCCCTCTTTCTTTCCTCTTTGGTAACCTAGAAGGAACAGTAGGTGCCCTCCATGCATTTAAGGAAGGACAGGGAACAGGTGGGGATCCTGTATAGACAGCGCTGCCCCCAGGCTGGGGACCTGGCCTTTGGAATCGCGTGCATTTCGACCTGAATCCCTGGCTGCAGCTCACTGGAGTGATCCTGGGGAAGGTCCCCGGGTGCAAAGGAGGGGTGGGGAGTGCTTGGGACCCAGCCTGTGGCAAGCAGGCTTCTTCACTAGCTGCCAAGCTGGGGGGACGGGGGGTGGGGGGAAGAGGCCTGCAGAGGCCTTGCCCAACACAGCCCAGCCGAGCAAGGAGGACCCAGGGACCCTGCTCTGTCCCAGCCTCCGGTCCTCCAGCCTCCCACACGCTCCACGAGCAGGCAGAGAAAGGGTGCCGTGTACCAGCTCCCAAATCCAACAGCCTCCTGTGACTATGTCACATCTGCAGCTGAAGCAGATAGGCCTGATGTGCACTTTCTGGACTGCAGATGCTACAATTTTTAACTCAGGGGACTTTAAAAGTGTCCAAGTGTCACTCAGGAAGATCTGAAGATTATTCAAATACAGAATGTTTAGATTTTGGAGAAGAGACGGCACTGGCCTTGCTCACGTACCTCCAGGGGCCAACATGCGTCATAGGCACCCAGGGAACACGACTAAAATGAATTGAATTAGTTGACTGTGGAGATGCCATACGCTCGAAGATGTTCATTGCAGCATTATTTATAATAGTGAAACAATTTTGTATAACTGGTTAAGGAATCTGTGGTATATGAATGCAAGAAAATGGCTTGCTATTATTAAATTGCCGTGAGGACTAAAAAAAGTACTTATGTATATTGTTAAAATGAAAAGATTACAGTTGAAATTTAATAATACCATGATTTAAGTAATGTAACATGCAGATCTATGTAGATTAAGATAGGAAAGCACGCGTTTTAGTCAATTTTTTCTTCTTCTTTCTTTTTTTGCTATGATAGAATACCACAGGTTGGGTAATTTATAATAGATAAAGGTTTATTCAGCTCTTGGTTCTGGAGGTTGGTAGGCACAAGATTGAAGGGGCCACCTCTAAGAGCTTCTTCCTGGTGGGGACTCTGCCAAGTCTGGGGGCAGCCCAGGGCCTCACATGAGCAAGACTGAGCGAACATGTCAGGGAGAGCCGCTGTTATAACAAAGCCACTCCTCTGATAAGCCATTAATCCCAGAATGGGTAACCCTTTCATGAGGACAGGGTGCTTGTGACCCAGCCACCTCTTAAAGGTCCCACCCAATCCTACCTACTACCTCAGAATGGGGAATAAGTCTCAACACAAGTTTTGAAGGGGAGGGTCCTCGAACCACATTGGCACATTCACAAGGTACAGTTATTGCTGTAAAAATCGGGTTTATAGTAACAAATCAGCCTTGTGTTGGCGTCAAAGCAGACATGTAGCCCAGTGGAGTAGAATGGAGGACCCAGAAATAAACCCGCACGTCTTCAGCTACTGACGCTCAACAAAGGTACCAAAAACACACCTTGAAGAGAAGCCAAACTCTCCAACAGATGGTGCTGGGGAAACCAGGATCCACAGGTAGCAGATGGAAAGACCCTGATCTCTCGCCCTGTGCAAAAACCAGCTCAAAATTAATCAAAGAGCTTTGTGTAAAACCTCTAACTTTGAAACAACCAAAGGAAAATATAGAGAAAGGACTTGAAGACACGGCCACAGCAGCCCTTCTGAAACGGGACCCTGGCAGCTCAGGAAACAAAGGCAGGAATTGATAAACGGGATGACAGCTAATTAAAAGGCTTCTGCACAGCAAAGGAAACAGAGAAGCCAGCCCCAGAGAGGAAGCCAGGCTTCGCCAGCTGTTCATCTGACAGGGGATTAATACCCGGGATGTATAAAAAATCCGAGATCAAAAGAACAAATAATTCAATAAAAAATGGGCAAATAAATCTGAACAGACACTTCTCAAAGGAGGAAATTACAAATGGTCAATAAATGAGAAAGTGCTCATCTTTAGCCATCGGGGAAATGCCAATCAAAACTACATTGAGATTCTACCTCACACCAGCCAGAAGGGCTATTATCCTAAATAATAAATAAACAAACAAATAAAATAACAGATGCTTGTGAGGATGTGGGGATAAAGGAACTCGTCACTGCTGGTGGGAAGGTAAATTGGTACAGCCACTATGAAAAACAGTATGAAAAACTGTATGAAAAAACTACCATGTCTCAAGGAAGAACTCCCCTGTGATCCAGCTGTCTCACTCCTGAGTATATATAGGATCAAATCAGCATAAGAAGAGATGCTCGTGTTCCTATCTTTATTGTATACCCTGTTCACAATAGCCAAGCTATGGAACCTGCCTAGGCACTCATCAACAAAGAAATGGATAATGAAAATGTGTATGTATACACAATGGAATATTACTCAGGCATGAAGAAGAATGAAATCTGTCATTTGTAGGAAATGGATGGAATTTGGAGGACATCATGGTAAAGCAAAATAAACCTGACACAGAAACCCAAATATCACATGCTTTCTCTCATATGTGGAAGAAAGAAAAAGAAAAAAGATGACAGGAATATAGAAGAGGGACTACTGAGGAAGAAGAAGGGGGATGTGAGGGCAAGTGAGGGTGGTAGGAGGGTGGATATGGCTCAAGCACTGTATGTGCATGTGCAGAAATGTCACAACGGAGCCCACTAGTTCATACCAGTAATAATGGGTTAATATTTACAATAATAAATAGATACCTTCAGCAGGCTTCTGAGCAACAAAGAAACACCCTTGGTGATGTCTTATGGAGGATTCTAGAACAAGTTTCAACTCTTGTAAAGAAGCCCCCACAGCACTTTCTGAACATCCCCTGGTTTGCTGTCCCCTGGGTCTGGGGTGAGCTGGGAAAGGCCATGCTGTCTACAGGGCTCCTGAATCTTCGAGGGTGAGAGCCACGGGATCTGGCAGGATCGTTCTTGGCCAATACAAGCTGGTCCAGAAAGGGTTCCTGGGGCAAAGAGCCCGCAGTGACAAGGTGCTGAAGTCTGTGTGGGGGACACTGGATCAGCAGGGATCCAGGACAGGTGACTTCCAGGCTTCTATTTCTGCTCCTTCTCTTCCCACTTTCTTTTTCCCTCAGTTTAGCAAACAACCCAGGTCTGCGTGGAGGGAGTCCCCTCCTCCAAGCCTGTATCCCTGAACACCTGTGAGCCTGGCCCCTCGGGCTGCTCCACCTGGCCTGCCCCTGCACCTGGGTGGTCTGCCCAGGACACCACGCTCAACTTCCTCCCGCCGGGGTCCCCTGTCCTTGACAGATGCCGACCCTCTGCAGGGCATACTGGTGTCCCGCCTGTCACCAGAACTGTCCAGACCTTCCTGTCCAGGCACCTCACTCCCAGTGCCTCCCTGGTGGACAGAGGCCCTCTGGGGCCACTGTGAAACACTCCCCAGAGGCTCCTGTTGGGCCTGCCTTCCCCTCAAATCTCCGGGGCCTCCTGCTTAGGTGAGTTCTAGAGGAAATTCTGGGTGTCGGCTTTGGGGGCTGACAGAGAAGCGTCTCAGCGTTCAGCAGGAGAAGCTAGGGCTGTCACAATCCAGCTCTGCCGTTTACTAAGTCAGTTTAATAACAACTCTCATCTGCCCAACACTGGTTAAGGATGTGGCTCAGCATTTTACGTTCTTCATCCTTTGTGATCTCCGCAACTCTAAAAGGTGTGTACTCTTCAGAGATGAAAAATCTGAGGCCCAGAGAGGGCAGGCTACTGGTCCAGGGTCACCCAGCTTGTCATAGGGGAAGTCAAGATTTAGACACAGATCTGATTTTCCTCCCACGCCGATGACTTGGTCCTTATCCTGCACTGCCTCCGTCTGTCCCTCTAAGCCAACCTCTCTTGCAAAGCAGCAGTGATTACACACGAGCGTGCACTCCTGCTCATATCCAGAGTGCGGAATTCTGAAAACAAGCTTTTTCTTTCTTAAAACGCACACTTCCAGCTTCTGAACTCAGAGCAGGAAAGCTACCCTGAGCTACTACAAGGTTCTTTGGGATCTTGATCTCTCCCTCCTATGGACGATCACGTGCTGCACGGAGGAAGCAGGGAGGGAACCACAGTGTGGGGCTGCCAGGAGGGGAGTCACGGCACAGGGACCACAGAGCCACAGGAGGTTGCTCAGTGGCGCCCCAGGTCCTCTGCCCCTGCACAGCCGGCTCTCTCTGTAGGCAGTTTGCAGGAAGCATCCGCTGTTGCTAACGTGAGCACAGACTCTCTCATTCAGCAATTACTCCTCCAGGATTCTTTTGTTTTCCTTAAGGACTTGGGGATGATTCATTAGGAAGCAACCTAAACCCCACACTAGGGGGCTAGTGAGAGGGTGTCCACCGACAAGCCAGCCCTTAACCCGGAAGTTTAACCACATGGAAAAAGTTTCACTTAGATGATGTTAATCGGGCGGAAAAAAAAAGTTACCAGATAGTTCATACTATCTGATGCCATTTTTGTTAAAAAGAAAAAAGAAAGAGAATGACATCAAAGAACGCAGTTCACACATCGTCTCCACTGCTGGAGAGACACGTCCCAGTTCTGGGTCTCCCACTGGAGGCAGGATGACTGCTTGCCAGCCCTGTGTGACTCAGAGGCCACCTGTCCCCACCACGACCCTCCCCCAGGGCTGGGGAGGCCTCGGGCGCTCGTGCAGCAGGACTAGAATGGGTTTTAGTGCCAGTACCTTCTGCCACCTGATTTGGGGACATTTAGGGGTTTTCTTCCATCCCTCCAACAGACACGTCTCCTGTTTGCCAGGCACTGTGCTAAATGCCCAGGGCGCAGGGCGAGGAGTTTGCTTATCACTGTGACCTCTCAGTGGCTTGTCTCTGTCCTCTCTGTGTGGCTCAGTACCAGGGATGTCACAGGTGGGGGCTCACCCAACACATGATGAAGGAACAAGGTTCCTGCCCTTAAATCCCTCACGGTCCCGGAAAGAGAAACTGCAAAATAGATAAGCTTGACGGAGTGCTGTTGTCGCCATGTCCCATGGGGGTGGGGGATGCCTCCTGAGGCAGGGAGGGGAAGCCCGGGGCTACTGCAGCCTCTGTGGGTCTGAGAGGCACTCTCTTCTGGATGGTGCTCGATGACTCTGTGGGTAACTCCATGTGCAAAAACAACAAGGCCATTGAGGGCCTCAGAGCAGAGACAGCGAGCGTCCGTGGATATCACTGAGGCGCTAGCACAGAAGCGCCCTGTATTGGGTCCCTGATAAAGGACAGGGATGAAGAAGGTGATTGAGACTTCTGACTACTGAATCCAGCCTGCTCTTTCCCTCCGCTGTCTCTTGGGTCAAGGGGGCTGTAGGGACAGGGGGAGTCCTGGGAGGCTCCCAGGAGGTGCCATGTTCTGAATTCCTGGTTCATGACCCAACAGGAAGGAGGCAGCTAGGAGAGCCTTGTTGAAGGCCAGGCCCGGAGAGGAGGCAGGTCGGGTGCTGAAAGACACCAGGGTCAAAAGGATGATGAGACTCATTGAAATCAGTCCTTTAACTTGGTTAGGGAGCCTAGGCTGGGCCTGTGCCCACAGGCAGGGCCCAAGGGCTCAGCAGGGATCTGAATGGCCTCTGTGAGAGCCCAACCCCACTCAGGTCACAACACCTGTGAAAGGACAGTGGGCTGGACCCAGAGGACCCCCGGAGACCGGTGCATCTGGTCTCCACAGGGAAATGAGTAGAAGCTTTCCTTCCTTACCCTGAAAGCTCCCTCTTGATCCTTTGGAGGTAGCCGGACACTGCTGTCCGTCCACCCTCCAGAAAACACAGGCACCTGTAGTTTCCAGGTCACCACATGGTCACTTCCAATCCCTGAATGAAGTTTGTGGGTTCTTCCCCTTTGATATAATCAGCTCACTGTTATGCCCAGATCACGGAGTCCCCAAAGACCACCAGGGCGACCGAGGCACGTGTGTAAAAGCAAAGAGCCTTTATTCGGGCTTAAGCTCGGTCTCTCGGACTTCACCAACGCAGCGGGTCCGTGCAGAGAGCCCCGAACAATGGCTGAGCAGGTTTTTATAGGGGGAGGGGACAGGTGGTGGCAGTGGACATGACGTGTGCATGCCATCATTACACCAGCACCAATTACAATCGTACAGCACCTATGGTGACAATAGTGACCGTTCAGAGTTTGAGGGGTGTCTGTAACATTTGGCAAGACCCAATCATGGCTTTTGGGAATTTTTTGAAAATGACCAACTACAAGGTGAGTTTAAGTGACCCACGTGGGGTTCGGGCAGACTCAGATCTCAGGAATGCCAGGTATGTGACTTTAACCTCTTTGATTGGCTGCTCTGAGGGTGGTCCCAGAGTGGCTTCAGCCTTGAGCAAGGTGTCTTTTCCCAGAACCAAAACTCAGGCCTACTAGTTTTTCTGGAGGGTCCAAAGCCTGTCGTGGGGTTCATTTTAGCTCGGGTCTTTCACTCACGTCACTGAGCACACTGCGTATTACTGGTGTCATTCTAAGGGACTTACATGCAGGGACTCAAGCTAAATCCTCATGGTGACCCATGTCATTCCTGTACCCATTTCCAGATGAGGACACAGGCAGAGAAAGTTGAAATTTCTTGTCCAAGGTCACGCGGGGGGATATTCCACAGAGTTAGGACCTGAACCAGGAAGACTTGAACTTGATCTCAGCACCGTTCTCTTACCGTCCAGGCTCTGCTCGCTTGGACTCCACGTGGGAAGCAGGATAGGGCCACACACAGGACAAGCTCGTGGTGCGCTGGGGAGAAACACCTTGACGTAAGTAGCTGTCACACGGAGCAGCCAGAACCAGAATCCTGGTCCACGAGGAGCCAGGATGAAGGGGTCCTAATAAGGATGGCAATGAAGTAGGTGAGCGATACCGAGGGGAGAGAGGCTGGCTGCCAGCATTTGTCCATCTTTTGTCCTCTCTGCTCCCTTCTTTCTGTCTCTAAATATTTATTGAGCACCTATTATATACAAGACTGAAGATAAGGCTGTAATACAGAACATACAGTCCTATGACTACAGTCTAATGGGGGAACAGAGAGTAGGCAATAGTGATGCCAATCTGTGAGCCCCGGGCAGGGGGACCCTCTTTCTTGGCTTTGGCACAGAGTCCTGAATTCCAAGAAGCCCCAGTCCCTGGTAGATTGGATGTTTGGTTAACCTATCGAGGCTGGAGAGGGAGGCATAAAGGATTACTTTTGTTTGCATTATGTTTTAGTTTGCTCGTTTGACAGATGTCAAATGGGGTTTTGCTTTTGTTCTTGCATTGCCTTTTTTTTTTTTTTTTTTGATCACTAGGGAGGCTGAACAACATTCTTGATGCGTTTTAACCAGATGTGTTTCCTGGTCTGTGAATCAGTCGCTGTTAGAATTATTTACTGGGGATTGTTCACAACCCTGAGCAGAAGGCAGGCTTGTTGCAAGGCGGGCGCTGGTCCACCCCAGGATCCGATTCAGAGATGCAGGCGGGACCTGGGAATGGGCATTTCTAACGAGTTCCTGGGGGAAGCTGAGATTGCTGGTCGGTTGGGGACCACACTTGGAGAAGCACTGTGTGGAGGTGTTCTGTGGGGGCTCTTCATTTGGCAAAGTAGTTCTGCACCCAGCCAGCCATCAGGAACCCCCGGAGGCCACTCAACACACAGAGAGACGCACAGACCCCACATGAGTCAAACCCCTGAGAGTGGAACTTGGGTTTTAATAGTTTATTTTTTAAACAGTTTCTCAGAGGACTCATCATCTCTGTCACATTGAATTAAAATGGAGATCAGCACAAAGGATCCCTGAGCAAACAAAGCCAGTTAGGCCTCAGAAGTGACAGTAACCTAATCAAGCATAGACAAAACTTAACCTAAGCTGTTTCTTATAAATGCCTGTATTAAAGAAAACAACTCAAAGAAGCAGTAACTTAACCAAGAGGGCTAACTAGAGTATAATTATATAGCTAGGGACTCCCCAGTGAGAGAGACCAAATAAGAGAACTGTATAAGCCAGGTGCAGAGGCGCACCCCTGTAATCCCAGAGGCTAGGGAGCCTGAGACAGGAGGATCGTGAGTTCAAAGCTAGGCTCAGCAACTTAGCAAGGCTCTAAACAACTCAGTGAGACCCTGTCTCTAAATAAATTATAAAAAAGGGTTGGGGATGGGGTTCAATCCCTGGTTACCAAAATAAAATAAAATAAAATGTAACTGCAGCAGATCCAGTACTATCTGCTTTGTCTGTGAGCGTCCCGTATGGCCCCACTCTGGGGGCTTCGTCAGCCACTTCTGACTGGGAGCTGCCCGAGTCCTGAATCACTCTTGGCTCAAATAGACTCTGAAGAAAAATTTTTTGCTGTGCCTCAGTTTACCTTTTTGCCAGAAGGAATGGGCAGCAAATGGGGAGTTGAAATGCTTCCTCCTGCTTCTCCCTACATAACAGGGTGAGTTCGCGCTTGTGATTCTTTAAACTTAATCTTGAGATAATTATAGATTTAAATACAGTTGTATAAAATAATATAGGAAGATCCTATGTCTCCGGGACCTGGTCCCCGTCCATGACGGTGACGCAGATACTGACATCCATGCAATCAAGATCCAGTAATCAAGATCAGGAATCCAAGCCGGGTGTGGTGGCGCAAGCCTGTAATCCTAGCACTTTGGGAGGCTGAGACAGGAGAATCACGAGTTCAAAGCCTCAGCAACGGTGAGGCGCTAAGCAACTCAGTGAGACCCTGTCTCTACATCAAACACAAAATAGGGCTGGTGATGTGGCTCGGTGGTCGAGTGTCCCTGAGTTCAATCCCTGGTACAAAAAAAAAAAAAGTCCAAGAATCCATCCCCACAAGAATTGCCAGTCCTACAATCAAACCTTCCCCCTCTTCACTCACGAAGCCACTGATGGGTTGGTCCTTCCGTTCTGTAACTTTGCGTTTCAAGCATGTTATACAAATGGAGTCATAATTCATGTGAACCAGAGTTTTCGCTTCTCTGAGATAAATGCTCAGGTGTGCATTGGTCTGGGTCATGTGGTAGCTGCATGTTTAATTTATTTCAAGAAAGATGTTTTTAATTTTAAAGGTGACTGCCAAGCTGTTTTCCAGGGTGACTGTACCACTTTCCATTTCCACTACCAATGTATGAGTGCTTGAATTTCTCTGCATCCTTGCCTGCATTTGGCATCACTATTTTTTTATTTTAGTCATTTGTGTAATGATATCTCAGTGTGGTTTCTATTGACATTTCCCAAATGGCTAATCATGTTGAACACCTTTTTGTGTGCTTGTTATCTATATTTTCTCTGATGAATTTTCTATGTCTTTTGCTCACGTTCTAATTGAATTATCTTTTTCACTGAATGCTGAGAGTTCTTTATATAGTGTGGATACTATTCCTTCATTGTACAGGTAGCCTGCAAATATTTTCCACCACGTCCTAGCTGTCTTCTCATCCTCTTAACAGGATCCTTTGCAGAGAAAAAGTTTTTAGTTTTGATGAAGTCTAGTTTGTCAATTTTTCCTTTTGTAGATCATCCTTTTGGAGTCAAGTCTAAGAACTCCTTGCCTAGCCTTAGATCCCAAAGATTTCTCTTTTATTTTTTACTAAAACTTTTGCATTTTGTATTTAAGCCCATGACTCATTTAATTTTTATATGAAATACATGGTTTAGGTTGAGAGTTTTGAGTATTTATTGTTTACTTTGTGACTATGGATATCCAATTGTTGGGGCCATTTCTTGAAAAGACTATCTTTACTCCATTGAGTTGCTTTTGAACATTTCAAAAATCAATGGAGACTATTTGTATGAATCTACTTCTGGATTCTCTTCTCTATTACACTGATCTGTGTCTCTCTTCCTCTGCCAATACTACATATTCCTAGTTACTCTGGCCCTATAAGCTTAAATATGAGTAGATTAATTTCACTCACTTCATTTTTTTCCTTCAAAGTTGTTTAAGCCATGCTAGTTCCTTTTCCTTTCCATGGAAAATTTAGAATAATCTCTATCTACAAAAAATCTTGCTGGGAGTTTCTGGGAACAGGATTAACCCTACATATCAAGTTAGCTCAGAATTAACATCGTTACTATATTGAATCTCCTGAATCATAAACGTGGTATGTCTCTTCAGGTATTTATATCTTGGATTCTTTTCACAAATATTTTGTAGTTTTCAGTGTTTTAAAAAGATCTATAGATATTTCCCACAGTTTACACCTAAGTATTTCATCGTTTTGAAATATTGTATTTAAAATTTTGGTGTTCATGTATTCACTGCTTGAGTATAGACATATAATTCATTTTTGTGTATTTATCTTGTATCCTGTGTCTTTGCTAAACTTACTTATTAGTTTGAGGATTATGTGTGTGTGTGTGTGTGTGTGTGTAGATTCATTCATGATTTTCATCATTGACTATCACGTCATCTGCAAAACTCTCATTGTAAACACATCTTTCTCTCTGATTGTATTCCTTTTATTTCCTTTCTTGACTTGTTTCACTGGCTGGAACCACAGCACTACGCTGAATAAGAGAGGTGACAGTAGACCTTTTCGCCATGTTCACAATTTTATGGGCAAAGCATTCAGATTTTCACCATTAAATACATTAGCTGTAATTTTTGTAGATATTCTTTATTACATTATGAAAGTGCTCCTCTGTTCTCATTTTTCTAAGAGTTTTTTTTTATCACAAAATGGGCATTGCATTTTGTCAAATGCTGTTGCTGCATTAATTCATGTGATTGTGCGATTTTTCTTTTTTAGCCTGTTAATATGGTACTTTTCATTGATTGATTGTTTTTGAGGTATTTGTCCAACCTTGAATCCATGCAATAAACTCCACTTGGTCATGGTGTATAATTCTTTGCATATATTTCTGAATTCTATTTGCTAATGTCTTATTAAGGATGTTCATGCCCATACTTGTGAGGAATGTTGATCTGTAGCTTTTCTTTTTTTGTACTGTCTTTGGTTTTGATAACAGGGCAATGCTAGTTTTATACAATGAATTGAGAAGTGTTTCCTCCTCTTCTGAAGGGAATGTACAGAGATGGTGTTAATTCTTCTTTAAACATTTGGTGGAATTTTCTAGTGAAACCATCTGGTGGTGGAGATTTCGTTTTTGTGAATTTTAAAGTTACGAATTCATTTTCTTAACAGTTGTAGCTATATGCAAATTATCTAGTTCATATTGGGTGAGTTGTAGTCATTTTCAAGGAATTGATCCATTTTATCCAAGTTGGCAACACACGTGTGCTCTCGGGAAGCTTTTAAAAGTTCCCTTTCTTGTATTAGCTCCTCTCACGTTGCAATGTGATGCTGATTCCCCTACCTGCCTTCCTGCCCTCACTTCAGCTGATAAATGACAAAAGACACTATTCTGTGCCTTAACCCAGAGGGATATCCTGGACTCTCAGGCAGCAGCGGGGGCAGGGCAGAATCTCAATGTATGTTCATGGAGTTTTGGGTTAACAATTGACCCAGGTTCCTCGGAAGTATCCTAAAACCAGAGAGGGCTAGTGGCCCTCTAAGTCACCCATGTGTCCCTGGGGAGACCTCAGAGTAAGAGCAGTAGGACCACCTTCCTCAAGACCAAGTTCCAGAAGTCAAAAACGCGGGGCGGGGCGGGGGGGGGGGGGCTTGGGTACCACTAGGTGGCACTCAGGACATACAGATCCTCCCAGAGACTTAGTTCAGTGAGATGGGCCTGGGGAGCCTTCCATTCTTACAGATGCTCTTTGGAGTTTGGATTCTGCAAGGATCCCTGGGTTCGGGGATGGTGGACCTGGAAATATTTTCTCAGATTTCCCTGAAGATAGAGGCAAGGAGGCTGTAGCTGGAGGCTCCTGCAAGATGTCAGAAACACCGAAGGGTGCTGCTCAGATGAGAATGCCCATACTCAGCTCTGGCTAGGAGGTAGCCCCAGCCCCAGCCAGGCCTGGAGTGGAATCCTAAAGAATCAACCCTGGGCTGCAATCTCCCCAGGCCTGGCTCCTCAAACCCCCCCAGCTCCAGCCCCCAGTGACCACCCCCACTGGGTATCCTTTAAGATTTTCCAGCCTCTGCTACTAACAATGTGCCTTGGGCCAAACTTGTATAACACTCTTGCCAGCTTCTGGCCTGAGTCCAAATCCTGACACTGTGGTGCCACCCTAGGGCCACTTCTTAACCTTGGTGAGCCTTAGGTTCACATCTGTCAGAGGAAGGTAAGAATGGAGCTCTTCTCACGTGAGTGGCTGGCTGCCATCCCTGGAGGCATGCGCAGAGGCAGCTGGATGGCGGTGCAGTCACATGACCGCTCCTGTCATCACTGTTCTTTTCTCTCAACCCTGGCAGGAGCTGTATTTGTCCCCTGTTGCTGCTGTAACAAATTGAAACAGCACCATTCTCTTACAGTCCCAGAGGTCAGAAGCTTAGAGCCAAGGTGTTCTTCCCAGAGACACAGGGGAAGATCCACCCCTAGACCTTGCTCCCCTTCCAGAGCTCACCCTCCTGTGGCCCCTTTCTCGCCCCTCTTACCTCTCCTACTACTAACTCAACCCTCTTGCCTTTTTAAAAAAATTTTTTTTAGTAGTAGATGAACACAATACCTTTATTTATTTATTTTATGTGGTGCTGGGGATCGAACCCAGTGCCTCTCATGTGTGAGGCAAGTGCTCTACTACTGAGCCACAACCCCAGCCCCTCTCTTGCCTTCTTTAAGGATCTTCATGATTGCTTTGGGCCCATTCAGATAATCCAGTATTATGTTCCCATCTCAGTATCCTTAATAGCATCTGCAAATTCCCTTTTACCATACAAGGTAACCTCATCACAGGTTTCAGAGATTCCACATGGACATTGTCAGGGGCCATTATTCAGCCTACTGCTGGAAAAAAAAAAGACAGTTTTTATAAAGGAGAAGAATTGGAAAAGGGCTTTTATCTTTCATCTTTCTATTCCTAGTATCTGAGTGTTTGTCCCTCCCCCCATTCATATGTGGAGATCTTAACCTCTAAGACCATGGTATTAGGAGGGGCCTTGGGGAGATGTTAGGTTTAGATGAGGTCATAGGGTGGACCATAGATGGAGTGTGTGCCCTTGTAAAAGCAGCCCCAGAGAGACCCTCACACCTTCAGTCATGTGAGGACCCTGCAATTAAGGTGCTACATGAGTCAAAAAACAGGTCCTTACCAGACACCAGATAGGCTGCCATGTTGATTTAGGACTTCCACTTTGCAGAACTGGGAGAAATAAATTTCTGTTTTTTAACAGCCATGCAGTCTATGATATTTTAGCAGCCCAAGTAGACCTAAAACACTCAGTGTCTAAAATGTTACCTTTTTGCCTAGAAGGCACTTTTGAATGAACGAATGAGTATAACACCTAGACATTGCTGGTGCCTATCAATCCCCAGGGTTTTTTTTATTGTTGTTGTTGTTTTGTTTTGTTTTTTTGGTACCAGGGATTGAACTCAGGGGTACTGGACCACTGAGCCCCATACCCAGCCCTATCTTGTGTTTTATGTAGGGTCTCACTGCGTTGCTTAGTGCCTCGCTGTTGCTGAGGCTGGCTTTGAACTTGCGATTCTCCTGTCTTAGCCTCCCAAAGTGCTGGGATTACAGGTGTGCGCCACCTGCCTGGCTCCCAGTTCTTCTCTGCTTTTTGGGGTGGGGGATATGTCCACTGACCAATGAGGAATGAGCAGAAGCAAGGAGTGTTACTTCCTGGCGGAAGCAGAAAAACCTGTATGAGCTTCCATGATAAGCATGGAGGTCTTCTCTTGTGATGGATCAATGTAGCCTGGATTGTGAGTCACCCATGGAGGACAGCTCCCCTGGATTGTCACCTGGAGTCACCTACTGTTTGAGTGAGAAGGAAACTGACACATTTGGGGGGATGCTTGTGACAGTGGCACAGCCCATCCTATCCTAGCCAAGATGTGCCCAGTCTTAAAGATTCAAACCAAAACTAGGTTATGTATAGAGGAATCATACAGCATGCCTGACCAGTGGTCTCAAGCATGCCCAAGTGGGTGGGCAGTTCCCTCTGCTTCAAAGTCTTGCCCAGTGTTAAGAAGTGTGTAGGGTACAGAAGTCCCTGCCAACTGGCAGGAGCACAGGCCAAGATCCAGGACCACCTTCAGGGACCACCACAGGAGCCCAGCCAAGGGCAGACTCGAAAATGCTACCACCAATCTGCTGACCTACAGGGGAACCCAGATCCAGGCAAAGGACTGCCTCCGGGACCCCAGCAGCTGAAGCCCGGGACCGCACCCAGTTCAGCACCAGAGTCCCTGCCAATCCTCAGGAGCCCAGGCCCAGGGCTAGACCCACCACCTGGAATCCCTGAGGGAGTCCAGGCCAAGATCAGGCCTAAGACTGCCCTCACAGGTCTGTGTGGGAGCCCAGGCCCAGGATCGCCTCTGCAAAGCATGGGGATCCACATGGTTGCTCTCTTCCTGTATCCATCTTGTGTACTGCAGCCATCCCCATAGTTCTTCCCATGTATTAACCTCTACCTTGGCTCAACAGACAGGGCCTGTAGGCAGTGGCCCACCAAAGCTCTACATCTCCAATCAATCAGCCCAAAGCCATTGTAAGTTCCACCCTTTTATCCCCATCTCTAAAAGTATTTGCATCCATCCTGGGCCACTCCTACTGCCACCTTGAGTTACCTCCTCTACCACCGCCACCATCTTTAGTGGCAGTAATATCCATCTGGGGACACCTGCTAGGGACTGGAAGTGAACTCCAAGGTGAGATACAGGTATTCCGTAGTGTCACTACAAGATTATAGGATAGAAACCACAATACCTCAGATCAGCATTGCAAGAAAGGAAGATACATAATCAACATGAAAAAACAAGGGAAGAAAGTGCCACAAATAAACCAAGATACTACAATAATAGAATTCATCGACAGCACAGTTGATGAAATGTCAGAGAAAGAATTTAGAATGTATGTAATTAAAATGATCTGCAAATTAAAGAATGACTTAAGCGAGCAAATACAGGCAAAAATTGATCACTCCAACAAAGAGATAAGAGAGCAAATAAAGGCAACCATTGATCACTCCACAAAGAGATAAGAGAGCAAATAAAGGCAACCATTGATCACACCAACAAAGAGATAAGGGAGCAAATGCAGGTAGCAAAAGATTACTTTAAAAAAGAGCTAGAGATTGTGAAAAAGCCAATCAGAAATTCTTGAAATGAAGGAAACAATAAACCAAATAAAAAGCTCAATAGAAAGCATCACCAGCAGACTAGATCACTTGGAAGACAGAACTTCAGATAATGAAGACAAAATATACAATCTTGGAAATAAAGTTGACCATACAGTGAAGATGGTAGGAAACTATGAACAGAATGTCCAAGAATTATGGGATAGCATCAAAAGAGCAAATCTAAGATTTATCAGGATACAAGAAGGCACAGAATTTCAAACCAAAGGAATGCACAATCTCTCAATGAAATAATATCAGAAAATTTCCCAAACATGAAAAATGAATTGGAAAATCAAATATAAGAGGCTTAAAGGACACCAAATGTACAAAATTACAACAGATCTACATCAAGGCACATTATAATGAAAATGCCCAGCATACAGAATAAGGATAGAATTTTAAAGGCCCCAAGAGAGAGAGGAATCAGATCACATATAGGGGGAGACCAATTCAGATCTCAGTAGGTTTTTCAACCTAGACCCTAAATGCCAGGAGATCATGGAACAACATATACCAAGCTCTGAAAGAAAATGGATGCCAACCAACAATCTTATATTCAGCAAAATTAAGCTTTAGATTTGATGATAAAATAAAAACCTTCCATGATAAAAAAAAAAAAGTTAAAAGAATTCACAGCAGGAAATCCTGTACTACACAGCATTCTCAGCAAAATTCCATGAAGAGGAATTGATAACCAATAATGAAAATATACAAAGAGAGGAACTACACTAGAGGAAAGGCCAAAGGAGAAAAACCAAGTCAAAGTAAAAACCAAAAGTAACCAAAATGACCGGGATTACAAATCATATTTCAATAATAATCCTGAACGTGAATGGCCTAAACTCATCAATTAAAAGACATAGACCAACAGACTGGATAAAAAAAAAAAAAGACCCAATATGCTGCCTTCTGGAGACTCATCTCACAGGAAAAGACATCCACAGACTGAAAGTGTAAGGATGGGAAAAAACTCACATGGACTGCATAAACAAGCAGGAGTTTCCATCCTCATATCAGATAAAGTGGACTTCAAACCAAAGTTAGTGAAAAGGGATAAAGAAGGACATTTCATACTTCTTAAGGGAATCATACATCAACAAGACATAACAATCATAAATATGCTCCCAAACAATGGAGCATCTATGTATATCAAACAAACCCTTCTCAACTACAAAGATCAAATAGACCATAACACAATAATACTTGGTGACTTTAACACAGCTCTCTCACCACTGGATAGATCTTCCAAACAAAAACTAAACAAAGAAACTACAGAACTCAATAAAACAATCAATAATTTAGACTTAACAGATATATATATTCCATCCATCAACAAGTGAATACACTTTTTTCTCAGCAGCACATGGATCCTTCTCCAAAATAGATCATATGTTATGCCACAAAGCAAATCTTAGCAAAAACCAAAAAAAAAAAAAAAAGAGAGAGAGAGATACTACCTTGTATCCTATCTGACCATAATGGAATAAAATTAGAAATCAATGACATATTTAAAAAAATAGAAACTACTCCAACAACTGGAGGGTAAATAATACACTATTGAATGACATGTGGATAACAGAAGACATCAGGGAACAGATAAAAAAATTCTTAGAGATAAATGAAAACTCTGATACAACATATCAAAATTTCTAGGACACCATGAAGGCAGTGCTAATCACTGCATTAAGTTCATTCATTAAAAGAAGAAAAAGTCAACAAATAAATGACTTTTGACACTACATCTCAAAGCCCTAGAAAAAGAGGAACAAACCAACATGAAAAGAAGTAGATGATAGGAAGTAATTAAAATCAGGGCTGAAATCAATGAAATTGAAACAAAAGAAACAATTCAAAAAATTGACAAAACTAAAAGCTGGTTCTTTGAAAAAATAAATAAAATTGACAAACCCTTAGCCACCCTAATGAAAAGAAGGAGAGAGAAAACCCAAATTACTAAAACTTGTGATGAAAAAGGAAATATCATGACAGACACTACTGAAATACAGAGGATAATTAGAAACTATTTTGAAAATTTATATGCCAGTAAGATAGAAAACCCTGAAGACACTGACAAATTTCTAGAGGCATATGACCTACCCAAACTGAACCAGGAGGACATACACAACTTAAACAGATCAATTTCAAGCAAGGGAATAGAAGACGCCGTCAAAAGCCTACTAACCAAGAAAAGCCCAGGGCCAGATGGATTCTCAGCTGAGTTCTACAAGACCTACAAAGAAGAATTAATACCAATACTCCTCAAATTATTTCATGAAATAGAAAGTGAGGGAACCCTTCCAAACTCATTTTATGAGGTGAGTATCACCCTGATATCAAAACCACACAGAGACACATCAAATTAAGAAAATCTCAGACCAATATCCCTGATGAACATAGATGTAAAAATTCTCAATAAAATTTTGGCAAATTGCATACAAAAACATATTAAAAAATTAGTGCACCATGATCAAGTGGGGTTCATTCCAGGGATGTAAGTTTGGGTCAACATATGGAAATCAATTAACATAATCCATCACATCAATAGACTTAAAGATGAGAATCATATGACTTTATCAATTGGTGCAGAGAAAGCATTTGACAAAATATAGCACCCTTTTATGTTCAAAACACTAGAAAAACTAGAGATAGAAGGAACATACCTCAACTTTGTAAAAGCTATCTATGCTAAACCCAAGGCCAACATCATCCTAAATGGAGAAAAATTGGAAGCATTCCCTCTAAAAATGGGAACAAGACAGGGATGCCCTCTTTCACCACTGCTATTCAACATAGTCATTGAAACACTAGCCAGACAAAAGAAATTAAAGGGATATGAATAAGAAAAGAAGAACTCAAACTATCATTATTTGCTGATGACATGATTCTATACTTAGAGGATCCAAAAAATTCTACCAGAAAACTTCTAGAATTAATAAATGAGTTCAGCAAAGTAGCAGGATATAAAATCAACATCTATAAATCAATTGCATTGCTATACATCAGTGATGAATCCTCTAAAAGAGAAATTAGGAAAACTACCCCATTCACAATAGCTGAAAAAAAAATACTTGGGAAGCAATTTAACAAAGAGGTGAAAGACCTCTACAATGAAAACTACAGGACACTAAAGAAAGAAATTGAACAAGGCCTTAGAAGATGGAAAAATCTCCCATGCTCTTGAATAGACAGAATCAATATTGTCAAAATGGCCATACTTCCCAAAGTGCTATATAGATTGAATGCAATTCCAATTAAAATTCCAACATTCTTTATAGAAATAGAAAAGGCAATCATGAAATTCATTTGGAAGAATAAGAGACCAGAATAGCCAAAGCAATCTTTAGCAAGAAGAGTGAAGCAGGAGGCATCACGATACCAGACTTTAAACTATACTATAAATCTATAGTAACAAAAACGGCATGGTACTGGCACCAAAATAGACATGTAGACCAATGGTACAGAATAGAAGACACAGAGACTAACCCACTTAAATAGGGTTATTTTATACTAGACAAAGGTGCCAAACACATACATTGGAGAAAAGATAGCCTCTTCAACAAATGGTACTGGGAAAACAGGAAATTGATATGCAGCAAAATGAGACTAAACCCCTGTCTCTCACTATGCACAAAATTCATCTCAAAGTGGATCAAGGACCTAGGAATTAGACCAGAGACCCTAAGCCAATAGAGGGAAAAGTAGGCCCAAACCTTCATCATGTCAGATTAGGCCCTTAACAGGACTCCTATAGTGCAAGAAGTAAAATCAAGACTCAATAAGTGGGATGGATTCAAACTAAAAAGCTTCTTCTCAGCAAAAGAACAATCAATGAAGTGAACAGAGAGTCTACATTCTTGGAAGAAATTTTTGCCACATGCACATGTGATTGAGCACTAATCTCCAGGATATATAAGGAACTCAAAAAACTTACTACCAAAAAACCAAACAACCCAATGAATAAATGGGCTAAGGAACCGAAGAGACACTTCATAGAAGAAGATATACAATTGATCAACCAATATATGAAAAAATGTCCAACATCTCTAGCAATTAGAGGAATGCAAATCAAAACTACTCCAAGATTCCATCTCATGCCAGTCAGAATGGCAATTATCAAGAATACAAACAACAATAAGTGTTGGTGAGGATGTGGGGGAAAAGGCACGCTCATACATTGCTGGTGGGACTGCAAATTGGTGCAACCAATCTGGAAAGCAGTATGGAGATTCCTTAGAAAACTTGGAATGGAACCACCATTTGACCCAGCTATTCCACTCCTCGGTCTATACCCAAAGGACTTAAAAACAGCATACTACAGTGACGTAGCCACTTCAATGTTTATAGCTGCTCTAATCACAATAACTAAACTGTGGAGCCAACCTTCAATAGATGAATGGATAAAGAAACTGTGGTATATATACACAATGGAATATTACTCAGCAGGTAAATGAATGGAGTTAGAGAATATCATGCTAAGTGAAATAAGGCAATCCCAAAAAACCAAATGCCAAATGTTCTCTCTGATAAGTGGGTGCTGATCCATAGTGGGGGAGAGGACACGGGAAGAATGAAGGAACTTTGGTCAAGGGAAAGGAGGGGGGAGGGGCATGGGAGCAGTAAAGATGGTGGAATGAGATGGACATCATAGCCCTAGCTTCATGCATGACTGCATATATGATGCGATTTTACATCACGTACAACCAGAGAAATGAAAAGTTGTGCTCCATCTGTGTACAATGAATCAAAATGCATCCTGCTATCATGTATACCTAAGTAGAATAAATAAATTAAAAGAAAAAGAAAAAGAATAAAAAAGTGTGTAGCCTCTCCAAGGTCCAGTTTCCTCATCTGCAAAATCAGGAGAATAGAAATCCCTACTTGATTGGGTTGTTGGGAGATTATATGAATCCATGCATATAAAGGGTTTCCAAGGTAAGTGTCTAATATCTGCTGTCCATCTTCATCATCATCATCAGGGGCGTAAAGGAGAAATCCAGTGTGCAAACTGGAGAACTGATATGATCAAGTTTGATAAAGATAAATACTGTAATAGCAGTTTCGTGGTAATTAACAAAGCCAGTAGAAATTAATTTGAAGAGTCTTACACATTTTCATGATCGTTTCTTCCCCTGGGACCAGCAAGATCTTCTTCTCCCCGTTGTCCTCCTCCCTCTCGTCTCCTTCTACCTCTTTAGGTTTGTGACCGACTAGAATTCTTTCTTGGTTGAGTTCAATGATTTTCCTGAAAGACTGGCTTCTCTGCCATGGCTTTAGCCCGTAAATACAATGAACACGTCAGAAATCCAGGTGACAACTATGGGATGCCACGAGAAGGCTGCTCTGATATACTTGCTCACTGGGGCTGGATGGTCATTCATTCATTCATTCACCGGGTGTCTGTGAAGCACTTATCAAGGGCCCTGCACTCTAGGGCGCAGCTCTGGGGTGGTTGTGCTGGTTAGCTGTAGGACATTCCTGTCCCCTTCTCGTGACTGGTTCAAGAATGGACCTGTGACCTGTGACCTGATACCCCTGAACAAGCATTTGCTGAAGGCTCTTGGAAAAGTTCTTTCTTCCAGAGGGCAGCAAAGAAAAGAAAAGCTCGTTTAAAGAGCAGATAAATAAAAATGCCAGATGCAAAAGACTCACCACAGCATTGCCCACAGCCGTGAGTAACTGGAAGAAATCATAAGAGTTTTGTTAAGTGAGCTGCACTCTATCAATAAAAAGCAACACCATGCTGCTATTTTAAATAATACAGCAACTGTAAAATGTGAAGAAAGATTGCAGAATAATATTAAGAGAAAAAAATGTTCACAGAACCATATGTATATAGTGATTATGACTCTGTAAACATTATGTGGGTTTATAAAAATTAAAATTAGAAGGCCATAATTAATAAATGAAAATAGTTACTTTGTAAGACTGCTGGGATTATGTGTTGTTAAAAATATCTTTTAAACGATTTTATAGTGGACGCCATGATTCTTTTCCTGCATGGAACCCTCAGTGATTCTGAGCCGGTGATCCAGTTGGTTGCCGTTCTCCAGGGTCTGCTTGGAGAGCACATTTTTCCCGTTTCCTTTGCAGTTACCTCCCGTCTTGAGGGTTCCAGTCTAACAGTGAAACTGATGCTGAGTGTGTGGCAGGACCAAGGGACAGAAAGAGACAGGTCCCTCGTGATCTCCACAAGCTGCTGGCCCTCTCTGCTGGGCTCCCCCTGGGCTAACACCACACTTGCAAATGGCAGCATCCTCCGGGATTGGACGCCTGACCGAGCGTTATCACCTGAGTCCTCTGGCAGCTTCCGCCACATCTGCCATGGCTCTTTAACAGCGCCGCACAGTCAACACGTTACCTTTAAAGGGCTGATGAAAAGGAGTCCCTGTTAGAGAAGGTGTTCTGTAGAAATAACCCTTGCGTGCCCTCCCCTTCCCTCCCCTCCATGTCCCTTATTCCATCTTTTGCCCATTTTTTCCCATTGTTCCTACCATTGTGTCCCCTAGGACTGTGGCTTCTGAACTTTGGCTGTATCAGAATCATGAGAAGGGCCAGTTCTTTTTTTTTTTGGTACTGAGGATTGAAGTCAGAGGTTCTTGACCACTGAGCCACACCCCCAGCCCTATTTTGTGTTTTATGTAGAGACAGGGTCTCACTGAGTTGCTTAGCTTAGCATCTTGCCCTTGCTGAGGCTAGCTTTGAACTTGGGATTCTTCTGTTTCAGCCTCCCTAAGTACTGGGATCACAGGTGTGCGCCACCACGCCTGGTGAGGCCAGTTCTTTAAAATGCAGAGCCTGGGGCTCACCCCCAGGGCCTGGCTTAGTCCTCTGTCTTTTCGCCACATTCTTTAGGTGACTGTGCTGCCACCTGATTCCAGGACCACTGGGTGCCAGCCTGTGTAGGGACATGTGCCTGGAATCCTGCCAGAGACAAGGGTGACCCAGAGTAGGTAAGGATGGCAGGGAAGCCACACTGCACCTGCTCCCTCCTCCTTCAGGTGCCTGATCACCCACAGGTGAAAACACGCTCACGTTTCCTCTCCAGAACTGAGGGGAGGGTCACCTGCACATTCCAGCAAAAGCTTTGGTGAAAACTTACATGAACCTGATTTGGGTCAAAATTAAGCATCAGACTGAAAACGTGCCCTTGTGGAGTGATGAATTAAATGTGCACAAAAGATGCATTTGAGCAACTGGTTCTGGTACTGACCAGGTTCTTCACAATCGGATATAGGCATGGGCATTGAAGATTCCACCCCTGTAGCAAAGCCTCGTTTGCTCTATTTTAAAGAAAATGTAACAATACAAACATATTTCATTGATGCTAAGACACACACACACATTTTTAGCAGTGATATAGTTAAGATATGCTTTTTTTTTTCCTGGTAGTGTTGGGATGGAACCCAGGGTCTCTCTCATGCTGGGCAAATGCTCTACCACTGAGCTACATGCCAACCCCAGGATATGTGTGAGGATCAATGTCTTATGGTCATTGACACAAGGTCATAGCACATTTGTCATTGCCTAACATTTCTCGAGAACTCCAGAAAGCTCAGCAACAGAATTTTCAAATGAGCCTCAGGAGACGGGGAGACTGCTGTAAGAAGCACGTCCTCATCAATACTACAAATGTCGAGAGGACAGCTTCGTGTTAAAAAATACAAACATTGACAAGACTGAGTTAAAATCACTAGACAATTTGGACTCTGCAAAGAAGTTTGGGGAATTACTTAACCAACCTATTTTATTCATATTTTCCTCTTTAGATGTACCTAAAAGTGACATGTCTAAGTAAATTTTAATGAGCAATTCCAGGAGTCAAAATACAAATTTTAAGTGATAAAGAAGTATTACATCATAATTTAACTAGCAACCTTTTTTTTCCCCTTCTTAGTGGTATATTAAATAATGGTGCATGTTACAATCGTTGACATCTTAGATATGATGATCCTCAGTGACAGCTCCACACAGGTAGCACATCTGTCCTGCAGTCAGGAACACATTAATTCATTCAGATCTACATTCAGATCCACATTCTTGTTAACGCCATTTTACAGATGAAGAAACAGAGGCACGTAGGAGACAAAGTCACGCAGGCAGAGAGGCAGGGCTGCATGGGATCCCAGCCAGGAAGCCAGCTCCAAGGTCTGTCTACTACCCCATCTCACACAGAGGTGTATTAAGCTGCAGTGTGTCAGGTAACTGGGAAAGGGTTGTCAGTTGATAACCCCAACAGGTTTGTGTGTTCACAAGCATAGAGTCGATTAGGAAAAAAATGTGCAAATAAGTTGTAAAGAGGAGGCCCCCAGCAGAGGCAGCCTGTGTGGGGACATTCACTCTGACACTCCAAGGTGCTGCCTGGAAGTGTCTACGGATGCTTGTTGTGCTCAGTGGAGCACCAAGAAGAGTAGAAGCCAATGTGATTCAGATCCGCAGCTTTACCGTTCCTCGCCTTGCCCTGGAGAGTGACTGGGAAGGATGGGGCCACAGCGTTTGCAGCCTCGTCAGGGAAGGAGCACAATCTCAGTTGTCAGGTGTTAGGACGAAGGACAAGACTGTGGATTCAGCATTTGACTCAGTGGTAAAGGTACTTATGGAGTAGATTTTTCTAAAAGACCGAATTTGGGTGAATTTTATTTTATTGCTTTTACCATGCATGATAAAATTGACATGAAATTCATTGACATGAAATGGAATTTGAGAATTTCAGTGGCTCAAGTTGATTATGGAGACTGAGTCTTTAGAGCTTAGCTCATTTATAGGTGACAAAAGTTATACCCTTAGTGATGAAATAGGAACACAAGAATTAGTCTTCTTTGTTTAAGGAAAATACCTTTTGGAAACTTCATTTTTTAAATTTTTTTGTGGTACCAGAGATTGAACCCAACAGCACTTAACCACTGAGCCACATCCCCAGGCCATTTGATATTTTAGATACAGGGTCTTGCTGAATTGCCTAGGGCCTTGCTAAATTGCTGAGGCTGGCCTTGAACTCGCTATCCTCCTGCCTCAGCCTCCTGAGCCACTGGGATTACAGGCATGTGCCACTGAACTCAGCTTTCTTTGGAAAGTTTTTTTCCAGGACAGAAAGAGGAGAGGGAGGGATGAGAGGAATGGGAAGAGGTCTGAGATCTGAGATCAGAGACAGCTACAATTCATGGTCTAACACCAGCTTCTGCTTTCTCAGTAAAAAGATGCTTAAGGAATGTCCACAGCAGGAGACTCAAAAAGGTATGTGGCTCTCTGGCAGCACTTTCTCCTCTGTGACTTCCCTGCCATCTGTCTCCTGCCCCCAAATATTTATGGGCATCTGAATTTATGAAATACCACGAAAAGAAATGGTCTGGGCCCCAGATCTGCTATGTAGCAGGTACTCTCATCAACTCAGCCAAAGTTTCCTAAAATTCCTTGTACATTTAGTGTTGTATTCATTGAAAAAATAAAGTAGAAATTTTTAGAAAACTTTTATAAGAAATTCAAAATATTATTTTTGTGGTAAACCAAATGCAGCAAAATTACCAAGGATATGTGAAATCTAAGTGAATTTTAAAATAAAAAGCGTCCCGGTCAATTCGATCCCAGACTTCAAGCCCCCTGGTTTGGGTGACTATTCTCAGCCACTCTGAGGGAGACTGATGTGGAAAAGTTTGAGTAGCTCAACTTGACAAAGAGTCCCTTGAGCCTCTTGGCCATTGGTCATTAAGCAGAAAAATACACGCAGTGTCTTCTGTCCTAGGCTACCCTCCATTGCTGTCCACCCATGACCATGGTCTGCCCTTGGGTGGGCAGCGTTTTTGGAGCCGAGGGCTTCCTTGGTGGAATGTTCTCTGTGGTTTTAGCCAAGGAGGACCATGTAGTGTGGTCTTCAAGGCTAAATCAGGGACCACCCTAGAATTCTGAGGTTGAAATGGAGCGCTTCCTCTGCCCAATCCCACCTGGTCTAGGGGCTTAGGGATGGGCGATTGGGGCTGTGATGGGCTCGATTCCAGAGCCCAGTGAAACCAGCAGAGGCCATACTCCTGTGAACATAGATGGTGGTACCTCTGCAAATATTCAAATAAGGTTTTCCTTGTTGTGTTGGGCTTTCAAAAGAAGAGGGTACATTTCCATGTGTTTTCATATTCGTTCATTCAATCATATTTATTGAGCTGCTGTGGGTGTGAGAAACACAACCACAAACCAAACAGGTAACCATCTGTGTCCTCATAGAGCTTGCACACTAAAGTGGGGAGATAGCTCATTTAAAAGTTGATCAAGGCTGAGCGCGGTGGGGCACACCTGTAATCCCAGCTGCTCAGGAGGCCGAGGCAGGAGGATCGCAAGCTCACAGCCAGCCTCAGCAACTGAGTGAGCCCCTGAGCAACTTAGCGAGACCCTGTCTCAGAATAAAAAATAAAGAGGGCTGGGATATGGTTTTAGTGGTTGAGCATTCCCTGAGTTTAATCCCTGGTGCAGGAAAAAAAGATGATCAAAATATTTAGACTAACTGACGGTGATCAGTGCTCTAAAAAACGGATGATTAATGGGAATATGCATGTTAATGGGTGTGTTGTGATTTTAGGTAGGATGACCAAATGCTACCCAGCAGGTGACACTAGAGCAGGTAACTGGAAGAAGCTGGCTTAGTGGCTTTGAAGGCAATTGGGTGCCTGATGGATGGGGTATGGGGAATGAGAGGAGAGGAAGAGGTAGTGACCCTGGGATAGGGGACATGGCGCTGCACGATCCCGGGTTCCTGTACTCAGGCCCTGGTCTAGTTCTCCTCCTCTTGAGTTAGTGACTTGTTTCTGATGAGCAGATTCTGGTGAAGTTGATGGGATCTCATTTCTATCACCAAAGATGATGACTTTGGTCTTGTCAGGAGATGCCATCAGTCTCTCAGCTCACCTGCTTCAATGAAGCCAGCTGCCTGTTGGAGTGGACCACGTGGCCAGGAGCTGAGGGCGGCCCTGGGCCAACAGCCAGTGAGGAGCTGAGTCTCTCAGTCCAACACCCCAAAAGAACTAAACCCCACCAACAACCATAAGAGCCTGGAGCAGGTTTTTCCCCATTTAAGCCTTGAGATGAGAGAGCAGAACCAGCCCACAGTGACTGCAGCCTGAGAGGGACCCAAGGGCAGAGGAATCAACTAAGCCAGTTCAGATCCTTCACCCCAGAAACTGGGAGATAAGTTGTGTTTGTTTTAAGCTGTTAAGTTTGGAGAATTTGTTAGGCAGCTATAACATAGCTAATACACCAAGTTTCGGGTTTAGGAAACAGGAAGGATAAAATCAGCACTTATATCTTCAGGTTGAAAGGTATTTTTGTGGGAAGATCGCAGGTTCAGTTTCCAATATGTACAACACACATGTATTTCTGTTTTTGCGATAATGCTTCTCATGAATTTTTCAAATGTCATTTAACTACTAATATATGTGCTCTGTATCTCCTACGAACCACTTTAAAACAAATTAAGGCATCTTCAGAAATCAGATTCTATAATAATTTGAGTCATACTTATTTCTAGAAGCCAAGAACATCAGCTACAGTACCAACCCATTAATTCTGATGTCTCACTTTTAGAATTTTTTATTTTATGTTTTACACTTTGCACCAAAACCAGGATAAAATTTATTTTTATGGCTCTATATGGAAAAGACATTTGGAGCAACTTGACAATACACACAATTTGAGAGAGAACATGTTTCATTTTTATCATTGACAGGGATTGGTTTAGGTGTGAAGGAAAGCATTCCCTGTTGGGGGAACTCTGTTCAGTTTACTGGGAGGTTGGATTATGGTAGCCTAAAGCTTAACAAAGATCAGAAGTAATGCATGGAACCAAGAGAAAGGAGATAACATTGGCAGGCGTAGAGAGTAGGAACAAAGAAGAGATGTACATCCTCCCACCTTTCTTGCCAAGAGAGCGCCATTTTGGTTCTGGTATCTGGTGGCCAGTGCGACGAGAACAGCCAAGTCCCCAGCCAACTCTAGAAGGCACATCATCATTACTAATCTCAGCCACTCTGATAATTCCAGGGGGCGTTCTTGCCCATGACTGGCTTAGGAATGGCATGTGACATTCTGGCCAGGAGATATGAAAGACATGTCCACTGTCCACCACTGGGAGGGAGACTGTTGAGTGGAAACTTTTCTTTTCTGCCTCTGGACATTGCCATCTACATGTGTTACCTGGAACCAGGATGTCCATCTTGGGGCCATGGTGCAGTCAGTCTGAGGGTGGCCAAGGAAACAGAGGGGTCTAGGTCTATGATGCTGCACTTGAACCACTACATAAACCAGCCACAGAATGGCTGTGTCTGGGGGTTTGTCTGTAGAGGAGTTGGGATGTTTCCTAGTGACTAAAGCCATTGTGAGTTGGACTTTCAGTTACTTGCAGCTGAAAGCATTCTAACTGAAACAGGAAAATTCTAGGAGAAGGTTTAACTTTCTGGCTTGGTCAGTGAACTCATTTTCTTGTTTCTTTTTCTTTTTGGTACCAGGGATTGAACTCAGGGGCACTCGACCACTGAGCCACATCCCCAGCCCTGTTTTGTGTTTTACATATAGACAGGGTCTCACTGAGTTGCTTAGCACCTCGCTATGGCTGAGGCTGGCTTTGAACTCGTGATTCTCCTGTTCCAGAGTAGACTCATTTTCTATAACAAAATTCTAAAGGAGAACGTTATGTGTCTAGGAGAGTGGGAAGAAATGATGACCTTAGCTCAGTACGTGTTAGTTAGTGTCCAAAGGACACCCTAATGAGGATGTCTATTAAAGTTTGAGGTGCAGATCTGGAGATCAGGTGAGATAGCTGCAGGAGGCAGAGCTGTGGGAGGTCCCCACAGAGGGCGTGGCTGCAATCTGGCCTTGGACCTGGGCTTGGATCTGAACCTCACCTCTTAATACTTGAGTCACCTGGGGCAGGACACTTAACGTTTTTTAGGCCTCCTTTTCCTCATCTCTAAAGTGGAAATTCTTGTTCTAGTGTTGCCAAAGGAGAAATCCTTTTGTTGCCCCCACATGCTAGGGATGGAACTACAGCCTCGTGAATGAATGCTAGGCGAGGCTCTGCCCCAGGCTACACCCACCCCCAATGCCACCTCTTCACCAGGCCTTGCTTTTCTTTCCTCGGGGCCCATGGACAAACCACGATGGTCAGTGTCCTTGCCCTTAGGTGGATGGAATGTGACCAATGGCTATGCTGGCTGTCCCCTCCCTCACATATTGGCTGGATGCAGCAAATCCACTTGGACAGCCTCTAAAGCTCCAGGTGGAAGGAACCTTGGAATGAAGGTAGTTGGGTCCTGGGTTGACTTGCTGGAGAACCCCACTTCCTAATCACCTACTTTTTATGAAATGGGCAAAAAACTAAACCTTGACCTTGTTGTGTTTATAGCTGGCATTCCTCACCCTGAGTCTTTTAACTAAGATTTCCCAATGTCTGGTATACAAAATGACTTAGGTAATATCCAAACAGATTTAAATATTGACTTGTTTCATAGTTGTTTTTATAAAGGCGTCTGAGTCAGTTTGCAGTACTGTAACAAATGACCAGGACTGGGTGCTTTAAACAGCAAATTTTTTTTTCTCATCGATCTGGAGGCTGGAAGTCTAAAGTCAGAGTGCCAGCATGGTGGGGTTTGGTAAGGGGCCCTGTTCCAGGCAGCACCCGGACAGCTTCTCTTCAGTAAGAAAAGAACTAGAAATCTCTTGGGCCTCTTTTATAAGGGCACTAATCCTCTTCATGAGGACTCCACCCTCCTGACCTAAACTACTTCCCAAAGGCCTAACCTAATATCAGATTGGGGGTTAGGATTTCTTTTTTCTTTCCCTCATATTACTATTCCACTTTTTAAATTTTTTTAAAAAATTTTTAATTTGTTCTAATTAGTTACACATGACAGTAGAATGCATTTTGACACATCATACATAAATGGAGTATAGCTTCTCACTCATCTGGTTGCACATGATGTGGAGTTACTCAGGTCATGTGATCATATATGCACACAGGGTAAGAATGTCTGATTCATTCCACTGCCGTTCCTACCCCCAGGCCTCCTCCCCTCCTTTCACTCCCCTCTTTCTAATCCGAAGTACTTCTCTTCTTCCCTAGCACCCTATTGTGAATTAGCATCTGCATATCAAAGAAAACATTTGTTCTTTGGTTCTTTGGGATTGGCTTATTTCACTTAATATGATATCCTTCAGTTCCGTCCATCTCCTGGCAAGTGCTATAATTTCATTCTTTTTTTTTTTTTTTGGTACCAGGGATTGAACTCAGGGGCACTTGACCACTGAGCCACATCCCCAGCCCTATTTTGTGTTTTATGTAGAGACAGGGTCTCACTGAGTTGCTTAGCGCCTCGCCATTGCTGAGGCTGGCTTTGAACTCACGATTCTCCTGTCTCAGCCTCCCTAAGTGCTGGGATTATAGGCGTGTGACACTGAGCTGGTCATAATTTCATTCTTATTTAAGGCTGAGTAATATTCCATTGTGTCTATACACTACATTTTCTTTATCCATTTATCTGTTGAAGGGCACCTAGGTTGGTTCCATAGTTTAGCTATTGTGAATTGAGCTGCTATAAACATTGATGTGGCTGTGTCACTGTAGTATGTTGATTTTAAGTCCTTTGGGTATAAACTGGGGGTTCGGATTTCAACATATGAAGTTTAGGGGAACACAAACATTCAGTCCACCACGAGGTATTAAAATGTGTGCATGTACACGCAACCACCTCTTCAGTCTTATAATTTCAGAGAGATTATTGTCTAGGGCAAACACCAGCTAGATGATATGAATTGGTGAAAGAAAGATTTCAGGGAAACAACAGAACAGGGATTAGGAAGAAATGAAAAAAATTGTAATGGCGCACACACACTGGCTTCCCTGGCGAGATTGTGAGGTTGAAAGGACATTGTGCATGCAAAGTACCTCCTCTGGGCCTGGCACCTTGGAAGTGCGTGATGGATGGCCGCTCTTATCTTGCAGTACGCAATCCTGCATTACGGAATTTATCACACTGCCGCGTAGTGACGGCTGCCCTGTTTCCTTGCTTATCGCCCCTGCGAACCCTGAGCTCCGCAGGGGTGGGAGCTGTCTTCTTCCCATCTGAGTCTGTAGTCATAGCTCAGTGCCTGGCCCCTAATGGGCTCCCATACTGGAGGCCGAGTGCCGGTCCTCTCGTGGGGGTCTACGCTTGTCTTTTCTAGACCACAGATTTCCATACTGGCTCAGCCCCTTGCAGGCAAGAGGTATGCGGCCTCCACGCTGCGTCCCCCTATCTAGCCCGGCACCTGGTGCTCAAGAATGGTTTGTTGTGTATGCACATGTTTACTTTAGTCCTTCTGAGACTCCGACAGTGACTCCGACAGCCAGAAGCTCAAGAGCGGTACTTCTCAGCTAAAGATGAAGCAGTCAAGTCCAAAGAAGCAAAGTGACTTCAAAAGGTGGCACAGGTACAGGTCTCATGGGAGGTGAAATGATTTGTTATGCAAGACTGTCCTGAGTATCACCAGTGCCCACTGATGCCAGCAGTGTCCCTAATCATTGTGATCATCAAAGACGTGCTTGCAACCACAACACCCCCCGGGGGAATAGTACCCATCTGGGAACAGCTGGCCCAACCCCCCTTCCAAATGGATGAAGAAAGCAAGACCCAGGGTGGGAGGAAGGCTTGCCTGATTCCAGAGTTGGGGCTCAGGCACGAATTTCTGCTATTGCCACAATAATCTCTCTCTAATCATTGACGCAGGTGGAGCCTCCCTGATCCAAAATCTGAAATGCTCCGAAATCCGAAACTTTTTGAGTGTAAATGGTATCAGCGAAAAATTCCACACCACAAAGCTTTGTTCCATGTCCATGATAATTAAAAAATTGCCTAATATAGGTTTAAGGTAAGTATGCAATATAATTTCATTGCATGTTTCCACTTGGGTCCCGTCCCCAAGATAGCTCATTATGCATGTGCAAATATTGCAAGATGTGAAAAAAATCCCAAACTGGGAAGACCGCTGGTCCCAAACATTTCGGTTGAAGGATGGGTTATTCAGATCGTGAAGTGAGCTCTAGCCGGGAGCAGATTTGGGGTTGGTCAGTCTTACTCCAGGCGGTGTTGAGTGGTCTGCTAGCCAGTGAGGAACTCTGGTGAGTCCCCATCTCCCCTTCCCCATCCCTTCTCCCCAGCAGCTCAGCCCTACCTAGGGGAGGAAAGCAGTTCGGGAGAGGAGAGCGTGATCAGAATAAATCTCCCTCCCAGGCCAAGGTGGCTCTGACGCCCTAATAGAACTGAGATGAGTGTGTGTGTTTTAAAGCAAATAAATGTTTCAGGACCCGAGAAGGGAGATGTTAATGGCTCCATTGGAATCCAGTGGAATTTGTTTTCCATTAGGGCTGGCCTTCCAGAGAAGCGTGGTTCAACCAAGGTTAGACATGAAAGAAACACTGTGGCTCAGTGGACAGAGTGCACCGCAGGCTTTCACCCGCTGGACATTTCTTAATTAGATCTCCGAAGCTCCAGCCACCCTTGGCTGGTGCACAGACAGACCAGCTAGCTCTTGCTCTCTCTGGCTTTTTCCATGTTGAAGAAGATAATCTTTTCAGACTTGTTTTCACAAATTGGCACCAAGACGACCAGCTCCCCAGGCAGATCCGTGTGTCTGCACCTCTCCATCGAGGGGTGCCCATCGGCCGGTAGTGAGTTGAGCTTGCCCTTTCGGATGATTATTTTAAATAATGAGTGGTGTTTGCAGAAGAAGGAGAGACTGGGAATAGAGATTCGTAATGAGGAGCTCTGGCAATAATTGCTTATTTTCTATATTTATCGGAAATAACTACATACAGTATTGCTGTTTTTTCTGAAGAGAAAAATGGGCCAATTATCACAGCTATTTATCCACTTCCCTATTTTAATGACTAGCAATTGCCATTTTTAAATTATGAGGTCCAAAAAAAAATTATCATCCTTTAGATGAGATGGCTCTAATGTCATTAGGAAAGCACTTGCACATTAATAGCAAAACTTAGTGTGTGGAGGATGAAGAGAAGGTGTTTGGTTGGGCCGTGTGCCACTCAGCCATCTGCTAGGCCTACGCAGGAGAAGCCACTTGAAGTTCAAACAGTCTGTCTCTGGATTCCTCAAGTCAGTTCATTCTCATCAAAGTTATGTAGGAACCACCTGTCTTAACAAAGGAGACACGTAATAATTCATTTATGTCCAGTGACGTGCTAGTAAATATTTAAACCCAACTTCCCAAGGGGGACCAAAGCCCTGACAGTGCCGTGGCCCATTTCTGTGGTGTAAATACTTCAGTCCTGACAGATTTTCATATTCCAACACTTAATCATGGCACATTTGGGGCTAGACACATGTCGCTAATTCTCAAGAGCTGGCTCCAGCTCATCACTGGATAGAAATTTTTATCTTAAACACATTTATTGAAGTCCTACTATGTGTAGGCACTGTCCCAAGCACAGCAGTGCATACCAAGCACATAGGGCCCCTGCTCTAACGGTGTTTAGCTTTAGCAGAGAGGTAACCAGTCAATGTGCATCCTGACCAAGAGGAGAGACCCGTGGAAATGAAGCGGAGGAGGAGGGCGGGGCGGAAGGGCTTTGGTGCAGGGGTCAAGGCTGGTGTCTGAGGGGCTTCCTGGGCACAGAGGTGGTTGCAGTGAAGGAGTGATCCTGTGAGAGGTGGGCTGGGCAAAGAACCTTCTAGGGAGGGAGAAAGCAAGTATAAAGCAGAGGACCCGGAAGGGGCCAGTGCCAGGGGCTGCTTTCCGCCTCTGATTAGGAAGGTCCCAAGATCAGTGTTGCCTGGGTGGTGCAGGCCAGCCTGGCCCTGTGCCTGGGGAGCATTTCCATCCTAGACCCCAGTGAGGCCGCCGCACGCTCTCTCCACGTGCGTGGGTACACAGCACCCCCGCTGTTACTCTTGTGCCCAGGGACACCTCTGCGTGTCTGGAAGAAGCTCGCTCCCGACTTTGGAAAGTCCGCCCCTTCTTGGGGGGCTGCTCTGCAGGGATCGTTGGCTCCGGACTCCCATCCTAGATCAGTGCCAGGCCGGGTCAGCACTAGTCCCTACCTGTTGAACTCACCAACACAAGGAGATGCGAGCATCTGATTATTTCATTAAGACTTGTAGAAAGGCCTGGAACTGTTAGCCCACGACCTCCGCAGCTGCGTCCCTCTTCTGCCAGTCCTGCTGGCTGCTCAGCACCTATCAGCCCCCACAGCAGGTGCTCTTAGACATTTGTGGAATGATTTGAAGTCTGGATATTATTTTATTCTAAATCACTATTATTTTCATTCTAAATTACTTTTCTTCCTCTTCCCTATTATAGAGAGCACCTTCCACTGAATTTTTTAAAATTGTGTGTGCAGAGAGGTGAGATTGCCCATGAATTTCATTTCAACACCATGAAGAAGCCTCAGATCTCTTGTTATATAAAGGCATGCCTCAACCTGGAGGTATGAGATCTGTGGGGTTGGACGGGGTGACTCTCAGGTACTTTCCTGGTCCAACAGGCTCTTGGGTCTCTGTGAACATCTCTGAAGCCACCAGAAAGAACATGGGCAGTGGGCCAGGGGCAGCTCTGGGGACAGGAAGCTTGAGGGATGGCTGCTGGGGGCTTCCCGGAGACACCTTCAGCACAGAGGTGGGATTTTCTCTCCAGGGCACCCACGGAACACTGGCTGGAGTCAGGAGAGACGAGGTTTCCTCCGCCATGTTTTGAGAACCTGTTCCACAGATCCGAGAGTGGAGGTGGCAGCTGGTGCCTGACCTTGTGACCTGTTTGATGTTCAGTGGCTGAGAAAGGGCAAAGCCAGAGAGTGATGGCGCCATCCTCGTGGGAGCCAGAAGAGTAGCCCTTAAAGACAGAGGGGTCTGTGAGGTGGGGCTCCCCTCTGAGGGTGAAGACCCTTCTTTTGATCCCTTAGCCAGTGACTGGACGGCCTCCCAGCTCTGGAGAGCATTCTTGTCTTGTTTGACTTCTCTGCACACGGATGGCTCCTGTAAAGAAATTCACAGCAGATTCCTAATCTTCAGAAATGGTGGAGAGGAAATCATCCCGAGGACTGTCCCCTCGGGGATGTCATTGGCTCCTTCACTTGCTTCCTGAGATGGTGGCTGAGGTCCCCAATGCCAGAGACAAGGGAGCCAGGCTCAGGAGGGGGGATGGGTTTGCCTCACTCCACGCCCTCTGGCTCCAAGGTTGCCGGCACCTTTGATGGAGAGCATGAATGTGCTCTGCAGGCCCGGCCAGAGCCAAGAGCTAACCGGGAGTGTGTGTGTGTGTGTGTGTGTGTGTGTGTGTGTGTCTGTCTGTCTGTGTAGAGAGAGACAGACAGAGGGAGAGGGTAGAGGAAGAGGGAGAGAGATTAAGAATTGGCTCATGTGATTGTAGTGGCTTGGCAAGTCCAAAATCTGCTGGAGACTCAGGGAAGAATTACAGTGTGAAGTTCAAAGGCAGCCTGCCAGCAGAATGCCTTGTTGCTCAGAGGAGTCAGTCTCTGTTCTCTTCAGAGCCCCAAGTGACTGGATGAGGCCCACCTACAGTTTGGAAGGCAATTGCTTTACTGAGTTCACCAATTTAAATACTGATCTCAGGCTGAGGGTATGGCTCAGTGCAAAAACGCTCACTAGCGTGCTCAAGGTCCTCGGTTTGATCCCTAGTCCTGCAAAATAACAAAGAAATAAAAAGTTAATTTTATCCAAAATACACTTTCACAGAAACATCCAGAATAATGCTGGGCCAAATATCTGGGCAACATGGCACAGCCAGGTTGACCCATAAGATTCACCACTACGTACATGTTAATTTAAAAATGCTTTTGAAATAATAGTAAATGCAATAGATGCTCAACACAGATGTTTCAAAATTGCATTACCATCCTTATTATCTTAATTCTAGGCATATAAACACCATAGGAATATGTTTCTACATCCCAAATGGTACCATTTCACAATAATGCTTTGCAGTCTTCTTTTCTTCACTTAGCAAGACTTCGAGAATCTTTCTCCAGGTTAATAATATTCTTCTACATCCTAATCTTTAGTTGGCACAGCACTCTCTTATAAGACCCTCCCCTGCCTGACTTCCAGTGCATTTGACTCCGGGGCAGCTAGGGCTTCCTTTTGACCTAAAGGATTGACCTAGGACCAAACTTGTGAATAACAGGAAAGAGAGTTTTCTTTCTCCAGGTTGACGGTGTTGTACTCTAAAGGTTAGGGACAGCTGGACGTCATTTTGTTAATACCTGGACTTGATTCTAAAAATAATACCAGTACAGAAAAAAGCTAGAAGAGAAATGGAGAGGAACAGATTCCTGATTTGATTGTTGGAACACCTGGATCCAATCATGCCTGAAGCTATCCTCCTATACTTTTCCAATGTGGATAATAATAAATCTTCCTGGATTTTTGTTTGTTTGTTTTTTGCTTAAGCCAGTAAAGTTGGATTCTGTTATTTTCTCCAAAGGGAGTTGAGTTCTATCTGATATGCCATCCTTCCATTTAATAAACCCCAGTTTGTAACTGCTATTGTTTTGTTTTCTGATAATTTACCCACTATGGGCAAATAAGGGGCAAATTGCAGGAGGATTTGGAGATTACACAGGTAACTAAGACACATTCCCTGACCTCAAGGCGTCTGGGATTCAGCAATTAGAGCCAGGTGTGTTTTAGTTAGCCACAGGGCTATACGTTCCAGCAGCATGTGGGGACCAAGGCAGAATGAGCACTTGACATTGACCTTGAGCGGGGGAGAAAGCCAATTCTAAATTCCTTTCCACAGTCTGCAAGGTCCTCTGTGGCCTGGTCCTAAGCCATGGCTTTTATGTGCCTATGAATTGCCTGGGGATCTTATTAAGACATCTCCACATTTAGTAGGTCGGGGTGAGAGTGAGTCCCCAGGTGATCAGAGTTCTCAGGTGATCAGGCAGAGGTGAGCGAGGCCACCTGTGAGTGGGAGCGTGGCCCTTGCCCTCTGCTGCTTGCCTCACCCTCTCCCCCCCAGCCCAGTGGCTCACCCTCAGTTTCCTGCAGCTCCTGCATCCCTGGCCTCCAGGTCTTGGAACCTGCTGGACTCTGAGTGCACTGTCCTTCCTGGCTGGCTCCAGGGGGGCGGCTCCTGGAGGGCTTCTCCCCATCTCAGCTCTAATGGCAAACCTCAGGAAGGCCACGGGATGCCCCTGCTCCCCATGGGACCTCCCCAGCACTCATTATCCTCAAGCCTTTCCTTTTCCTTGGCAGGCAGGAAAGGTCACTCGCAGGACTGAATGGGTGAGGCAGAGGTGGTGGGGGAGACGCCCGGGGCTCCAGAACATGCACATCTGCAGTTTCTCTCCAGCACGTGACCAGAAGTCTCCGCCACACAGCACCAACCTGCTCACCACTTTCACAGCTATCGTCATAACTCATGGTGGTCATGTTGATCAAATTGGTCCCTGACTCTTCCAGTAGAAGGTGCAAAGGCCCTGAGGCCAGAACCCTGCTCGTCTGGGCCACTGTTTCACCTCAGCAGTGTCTGGCTTGTGGCAGGTGCTCAGCACCCATTCCTGGTATGAACTGAATGGATCCATCTCTGCACAGGTGGGGATGTAGTGAGCAGAGAGCAGGAGGGAACTTTCTGGCAAAGGGAAGCGCATGATAGAACGTGGGAAACAAAGTGAGCCCCTCTGCTCAGCTGGCATCTGATACGGCTGCCCCCCACCTGTGGGGAAAACATCCCGAGACCCCAGCAGATGCCCGAGCCCCAGGTGGTGCCAAACCTTCCAATGCTGTGTTTCCCCTGTGCTTTCACACCTCTGATAAAGCTTAATTTATAAGTTAGTCACACTAAGAGGTTAACCACGATAACTAGTAATAAAACAGAACAAAAATAACCATATACTGTAATGAAAGTTCTCTGAATGTGGTCTCTCCTTCATGCTCTCAAAATATTGCACTGTACTATACTCATCTTTCTTGTGTTGTAGGATGCCACCATGTCTGTGTGATGAGATGGAGTGGGGCAAATAACACAGACCCTGTGACATAGTGTAGGTGACTGTGTGAGGGTCACTTGAGCACATACATGTGATGCTGGACAGTCAATCTGATGAAAGACGTGGCTACTAATGATTGATGGGAAGGTAGCATATACAGTGTGGATCCGCTAGATGAGTCACATGCCATGTGGGATGCAGCAGGCTGGCATGAGGTTTCATCATAACACTCAGAAGGGTGGACAATTCAAAATCCATAAATTGTTTATTTCTGGAATTTCCATTTAATATTTTCAGACCACGGCTGACCACAGGTAACTGAAAGTCGAGAAAATGAAACTGTGGACACAACGGGACTGTCATATGTGTTGGTGGTGAGAAGTGGCACAGAGGGTGGCAGGTGATGGGAGGTAGGAGCCAAGCGCAGTGTGGAGGGACCCATCTGGCAGCAGAAGGAGGGCTGAGAGTGGGAGGCTGGAGAATTGGGGGTGGCAGTAGAAAGAAAGCAGAAGTGACTGCAGGTGAGGGGGGTGGTGATGAGGGCGATAGGGGAACATGATTTGGTGGCAGTGGATGCCAGGGACCAGCACTGGGCCAAGAACTCTGCTGTGACCACACAGAAGCTTCTGGGGTCCAATCCTGCATCCTTGGCGCCCTGCTGGACAGGGCCCCAGTATACTTCCTGCACACGAATCTCCGGCTCGGAGGCTGCATCCCTGCCCAGAATAAAATACGTGAGATTGCAAAGGAAATCAATTCTATTGAAACATAGTTATGGAGCTATTATAAAGCCAATGTATGACAGAGTTATGTATGACACAGGAATACAGAAATCATTGTGACACATTGATATAATTAATAGAAGATGGATCTGTGGGTCTAATAATCTAGAAGCAATGAATAGTAATTATATTTTAAGATATACAACAGCTGCAATGTGATATGAAAACATATGATTTGTGCTGATAATGAAGCCAGGTGTTTTGCAAATCCTGAAGTCAATGAAGAAAACAGATCTAATTTTCCCCAGCGGAAATCATGGACCCTGAATTCTATGCATGGTCTCCCTAGGAGGTCTGCAGACTCCAGGTTAAAGAGTCTTGGCACCTTCAGGTCTGTGAGCTACTGTAAGATACTCGCTTCTAGATGGGGTAAATGTGTGAGCTAGTGCTGTACAAGGAAGCAAGTGTCCCCCTAAGATTTCCATGTTGGAGCCAATCCCGTGTGATGGTGAGGAGGTGGGGCCCTGGAGGTGGTAGGTCACACGCTGGAGCCTCATGGGTGCTGTTCTTGCCTTTATAAGGAGAGACCGGTGAGCTCGTTCACTCTGTTGCATGAGAATACAAGAGGAGAAGGCCATCTGCAAGGCAGAAAGCCCCTCTCACCAGACCCTGGATCTGCTGGCGCCCTGATCTTGGACTTCCAGCCTCCAGAATTGTGAGTGATAAACGGTTGTTGTTTAAACCACCAGCTTATGGTCTCTGCTATAGTGTCTGAACTAAGCCAGTTAGGAACTCACACTTCAGGGGCTACTGTTTAACATCAGACCAGAGGGGTCACACCTGAAGTCACTGCTTCAATGTGCTAATCAGCACCAGGTGTCTGATTAGCATAGAGAATAGCAGAAATGTTTGGGGGTTTTTTTGGTCAGTAAATCTGTGGCCAATAACCTAGTGGATGTTAGAAATGGATTCTTGTGGTGCATGCTTATAATCTCAGCTACTCAGGAGACTGAGGCAGGAGGATTACAAGTTTGAGGCTAGCCTCAGCAACTTAGTGAGGCCCTAAGAAACTTAGTGAGAATCTGTCTCAAAAAATAAAAAATCAAAAGACTTGAGAATGTAACTCCATGGTAAAGCACACCTGGTTTGATCTCCAGTATCAAAAACAACAACAATAAACATACACACACCACAGAAATGACAGTCAAGATGAGGGGCTGGCTGAAGTACCTTGGAGATGCTGTGTGCTTGGATGACAGGGGTGAGAATCCAAGGCTCCTCCTCCTGTTGAACTGGTGCCAGGCTGTACCTTCTCCAGCGCGGGACCAGCCAGGGGGTTGGACGAAATCTGGGTGCCTAACATCAACCCGGTGCAAAATAAATCCTGCCTCTGAAATTTTCCTGTCTGGTCCTCAAGAAATGTGGGAGCAGATCACCTAAAAACTTACGGAACTGAAACTTTACCAAGTTTATAATGATGTGTTAGGAACCATTTATTAACTACATGCTTGTCAATAAATGAAAGTCTGTGGGGTGTGGCACTTTGGTCTGAGGTTTTCTCTCAACAGAACTGGTAGTGTGTTCCAAAAAAGTAGCTAGCCCTTACTCGCCTCAGACATTCTGGAAAATTCTTTTGCCTGGGTGGTGATGGTGGGAACAACCAAGAGATTGTGCCTGACCATATTAGCTTAGGTCAGTTGGTAACAATGACAGTTAAATTTCCAAAACATGTCTCTGTTGGTCTAAAGTTGTCTACATTACCCCCTATAATTTAGAAAAGATGGGATTTAGGGAACAGAAGGAGAAAGACTTCTTATCATATCCTCTAAAAAGCAGGTGGAGCTTTACCAGGTTAGTTATGTAACGAACATTTGGCTCATTAGCCTGGATTGACCAAAGGAGGTCAAAGGCGCCCTACTCCAGTGGCCCTGGAGAGGGTGTCTGTGACCCTGCGCCTTCTCTCTCTGGGTGAAGTGGACAATCTTCCTGCTTGGCTGGAATTCCAGCCTGGACTGTCAGCAGGGCCCTGCTAACTGCCCCCTAAAGATGAGGATTCTGAGGAGGCTGGGTGGTGCTCCACGTGGAGATGGCTGCATTCTGTGCTGCTTGTGTTCAGAGGAGATGGAGAGAAGTCTCATATTTGGAAAAAACACAGGATGGGTCAGGAACGGAGCCCAGTCTGAACTTCCCCTTTGCCAGTGATCCCTTTATGGCCAGGGTGAGAGAACCAATACTCAGGGGCATCTGTTAAGCTGCAGGAGAGAGAAGGGAGGGAGCAGGAGCCCAGCCCACATCACCCTGAGCGGCATCTCAGCCGCCCAGGAATGTCCCTTCAAGAGGATCAGTGTCCACCCGAGCACCACTCAGTCATTGAGCCACACCCTGTTCCCAAGCACCTCCCTCGTTCCAGTCCCACCTGGTGTGGGGCTGAGTGAGGTCAGGAGATGGTGGACTGGTGGGAGGGACGGACATCAGACATAGGAGTCCACAAATCAGCGTATGATCCCAATTGTAAGAAGCAGTAGGAGGAAGAAGGAGGTTAGATAAGAACAGGAAATGAGGGAGGGTGGCATCCAACCCAGGCTGCGGGGCCAGGGACGCCCGCTCCCCAGGAGCTGATGTTTAAGCTGAGACCTAAGGGAATTATCAGTACCTGAGTTCAATCCCTGGTACCAAAACAAAACCAAAAAAGGTTCCCTGGCCTTGCCCCAGGTCCACTAAATCAAAATCCTTGGAGATGGAGCCTACAACCTTTATTTTTAAGTTTTTAAAATCAACTTTATTAATGTACAACTTACATGCCACAAAATATACCCTGTGTTTACTCTTCAGCAAGTTTTGACAAATGCATACAACCACATCAACACAACTCTAATCAAGGTGTAAAACGTTTCCATGGCCCCCAGTTCCCACGTGGCCTTTGCAGGCAGTCTCCTGCCCAGATGCCCTCCTGACCCTGTCAGCCTGTGTGACTCCTAGCCACCCTTCAGAGCCAGCCATTTGTTGGCAGTTTCAGCATTCGCTCAGCACTCTCTAGGGGTCAATGCACGTGGCCACGCAGGGTGGAGTCAGTCCCAGCCACGCCCTCAGGCCCTCACCATCTAAGCGGACAGAGGTGTCAACTTAGCTGAGATGGGACACAATGATGGGGGAAACCCGGGCTCTTGTGGAAGAGGCAGGACATCATTTCACCCAGGTGGGGCTGGCTGGGAGGCTCCATGGAGAGCTGAGTAGGAGGGAGATGGTCAAGAAGCAGCTTGTGCAAGGTGGACTCAACCAGCCCCAGATGAAGCATCCTGGAGGGCTCCCCTCTCCCCGAGTCTTCCCTTCCGCGCACCTGGCACGGTGTGCGCGCCCTGCCCTGCATCCCAGGTGCCCGCAGAGGCTTCATGGTGCATGTCTGAGGGCGCTGCTGTTTCATCTGGGGCACAGGAAGGAAACAGGGGTCTTTCCCCAAACAGGCAGGAGATCCTGGCCCAGTCAACACTTGTAGAGAGTCAGGACTATGTAGACAGCAACCAGTGAGCATTTAATGGGGATTTTCAAGATAATTTAGATACTGCCCACCCTGAGGCTTGAGCTGTAGAGCCAGCCCTCAGTTCTAGGGCTTGCTATAATGTTCACCTGCGATTTGTCATTTTTCCCAATAAGAGGGCCAATTGTGTTGACTGAGCCTAGATCCTTTGCCATGGAGGTGCTCTTGCATTTCTTCTCTGTAGAATTCTCTAGAATGCACAACAGGCAGTCTGGTTTTCCTTAGATACCATGAAACCTGCTTTGTTTTAAGACACATGTGAAAAATAATCAAGTTCCAACAGAACTAGCAATATTATCCAGTTACCAGTTTTCATAACTTAGTACACCTGACTGTGGGCCCCCCGGGAAGGTCAGAGCACACGTTGGAAAGCCTGATTCTTCACTTCCACAAGACCAGCAGGATCAATTGCCAATGGCAGAGCAGCAGCGTATTTCTTTTTTTTTTTTTTTCATATTAAACATCTTTATATGCACTTTCAATGAACAGTATATATATGTAAATATATATATTTTTATATATATTTTTATCAACCATCTTTACTATACCCATTCCCCTTTCCTGCCCCCCACCTCCCCCATGTCGCGTCTAGTGTTTCTCTATTTCTCTTATGTTTCCCATTCCCACCTCCCTTATTCATCAGCATCCATTAATCAGAGAGACCATTCGGCATTTGGTTTTTTGGGATTGGCTTACTT
>CM053403.1:15832478-15852687 GCA_028644305.1 Xerus rutilus | reverse complement strand
GGTTGGGGGAGGGGGGAGGAAGGAAAGGGAAATGGGCATAGTAATGATGGTTATTTGAGATGGTCTTTACTACCCCTGGCACATCTATGAAGACTCTAATGGTGTGACTTTATTTGGTTTGCAATCAGAGAAATGGAAAAACAGAGATCTGGTTATGTACTATGACTTGAAATGCATTTAAATAAAATAAAAAAAAAAAGAAAAAAAAAAAGAAAAGGCCAGTCCTGTGGCCCTGTGTTGGGCAAGGTCAGGGAGAGGTCACATAGCAGGCAGGGGCGACACCAGCGCTTTACAAGCAGAAGTTGCTGTTCACCCCCCGCCATAGCTGGTCTAGCCTTCCATAGTGCTAAAACACCCAACTTTTACATGGCTGCCTGTGATAAAGACCACATTTCCCAGCCCCTCTTACAGTTCCGTGATAGTCATGAGACTAAGTTTGGCCAGTGAGGTGTTAGCACAATTTCCTTCCTAGAAAGGTAGCTAGTGTGTGCTCTTTGGCTCTCCTTTTCCACGCACCCTTTCATCCTACTACTTTGACCATGGATGCAATGACTGGTGCTCCAGCTGCCGTATTGTGTCCCGAGGAGGTAGACAGCACCCTGGGGTAATGGAACAATGACCTGGAAGGCACCTGCATCTCTGAGGACTTCATGAAGCGGGACCACATTCACTAGTCTGGACTACCTACCTCCCTCTTCACAGGAGGAAGCAGTAACATACATTTCTAATTTAAGTCTTGGTTATTTGGGGTCTTTGTCACTCTTAATTGAACCATGCTGCCTTCGCTATTATCTCCACAGTGAAGATCTGGGCGACTCCTGTTTTTGACTTGAGCAGTTGCCATTTAAGGAAGTGATAAAGATCAGGGGAAAACAAAAGCAAAAGCTTTGGGTGCAAATCCAGAGTTCTCTTTTGGTTACATCCAAGCAGCGATGCCTGGGGTACACCCGGGAGGTACACCCGGGAGGAGCCTGAGGAGCAGGCAGCTGAGCATTTCAGTTTGGGGCTCAGGGGCTGGGTCTTGACCCACCTGGACACAAATGGACAAACATGAACCTCATTCTCCTCGGCCAGTCTGACACTGTGAATGGGAGCGGCTGTTTCCCAGAGGAACACGGTGCTGTTAGCAGGAGACGGAAGCGGACACCAAGCAGATGTGTCCTCAGAGGCCCTCGGCCTGGTCCTCAGGATGAAGTGACCTGGTGTTGAATGTGTCCACTCAGCACAAGTTTGTCTGTGCTGGGACGTAAGCTCACATGGAACCTTCCATTTTAACAACGATGGTCAAGAACTTATATATTGTAAGCAGGGCATGGTGATGCACCCCTATAGAGATCTGGGAAGCTGAGGCAGGAGGATCCCAAGTTCAAGACCAGCCTGGACAATTTAGTAAAAACTTGTCTCAAAATAAAAAATAAAAAGGGCCAGGGATGTAGCTCAGGGATAGAGCACCCCCGGGCAAAATAAATAAATAAAAAACCATCATTCCAACTTACACTTGATAGAGAAGGAAATGGAGACCATCAAACATATGTATAACATATGTATATAAATGTGTGTGATATATGTATATATCAACCATATGTACACAGTCATTTGTCACTTAAGGTTGAGGCCACATCTGAGATATGTGTCTTAGTGATTTTGTCCTGTGCAAACCTCATTGTGTGCTTATACAAACCAAGATAGCTGCAGCATCACTAGGCAACATAATCCATAGGACCACCACAGTGGGTCGCGTGGAACACGGTCGAGCAGCACACGACTGTACAGGTGTGTGTATGTATCTATCCACCTGTGCTAACAAACATTTTAGACAAACAAATGTGTTAAATGACAATGTGTGTGTGTACAGTAGTTTCCCTCCTTATCCCTCTTTGCTTTCTGCAGTTTCAGTCTGAAAATATTAAATGGAAAATTCTAGAAAAACAATTCATAAGTGTTAAATAACTCTTAGTGCAGTATGTTGGTGTAGTTGTTCCATCTTGGTTATTGATAATCTCTTATGGTTCCTAATTTATAAATTGAGCTTTCCTCTAGTTATGTGTGTACAGGAGAAAGCATAGTATTTCTAGGGTTCAGTATGACCTGCAGCCCCTCGGGGTCTTGGGAGGTCACCAGGGAGGCAGACCAGTGCTCAGAGGAGTTGGAGCTGAGATGAGGTTGTTGGGGAGCCCAGGAGGCGGGCTGTGCGTCTGCACATCTTCCTGCTCCTCTGGACGATGCTAGCTGGGTATGTGGAGGGGCTCCGACAACATCTTAGAGGGGAAAGGGCCTGGGGCAGCACCGGTGTCAGTTTCAGAGATTTGCCAAGAGGACTCCCTGAGTGACTTGGCACTTGGTCATGTTCCTGGCAATGACTCATTTTGGTGATAAGGTAGAGAGCAAGGTTAGCAGAGGGGGAAGGCACACGGGATGACAGTGAGGGAAGTGGGGACAGGCTTCTGAGAGCCTTCTGGGGGAGTCACATGGGGTGCACGCAAGCATGTCAACGCACGAGTGCATCCACCAGGGAAGGGTGACAGCCTGGGAATCAGTCCGGGGTATTTGTTGGGGGTAGGTCAGCACCCTTGGGTGAGTCAGGGAGAGGAGGTTAAATGGGGATGGGGACACAGGGACCCTGGGCCCAGCACGTCTCAAAGTTGCCGACTTCCAGGAGAAGGGCCCGTGCTGTCTGTGTGGAGTTGGGCCCGGCCAGCTGCTCCCCCCGGTTCTCTCAGTCCTGGGGATGGCGAGAAGTCTCCCACATCCACGTTCCTCGTGTCAGGCAAGGGTCAGCTCAGCAAGCCACCTCGAACTGGCTTTTCTGCAGGGCACCTCAGATTTGCTTCTGTCGTCCTCCTCCCTGGATGAGTGGCAACCAAGTCACAGCAGGTCCTGAGTGCTGCTGCACACCACTTGCCTTCTGAAGCCCTGTGTGGTCCAAGCCCGGGGAAGCCAGGAGTGGTGTGGCGACCATCTAGCCAGACAGAGCCATCCTGCTGCCCAGGCTACCACCCTGGGACTTCTTTATGCCACTCCCCACCCCCAGTTGCCCATGGGATCTTTAGCATGACCCACCTCACCAACCGGTATCCTAGATACAGCCACGCACCTGTGGCTTGGTCCCGGGGACGTCGGGAAGAGGTGTAAGAGCCAGCAGGAGCTGCTCACTGCTCCATCCTGCAGCCCACCGAGGTGGGGACACGTGGCTTCAAAGCCACAGCATCACACCCAGAGTCAGCATCGGGGCAGCCAGGTGTTACAGGGTTCACACATCATATGATCTGATGGTCACATAATGGGACCAAGGGATCCCAAGGGAAGTTTAAGAAATAAGGAAATCCCTTCTCTCTTGGCAAACCTTGGCTTTCAGAGCATTCATGGTGGATGACCGTTTTGCTCTAGGTGGGACCTTTCTCCCTGGAGACAGGTCTCATATCCCGGGCAGGCGTGAGTAACCGCCAAGGTGGGTGAAATTCAATGCCACATTGAATTTCAGAAATGATGATTCACATTCGTCTGAGGCTCTGCAATGTTGGTGTGCTTGCATGAGTCACACTATGTCACAACAACCCAGTGACGAAACAGACTAAAGGAGGCTTATTGACTGGCAGAGCTTGGACTGACTTATGTCTTAGACTTGAGGTCTAGTAAACTGCTTATTACGGGATATTTGTTGCTACGACAGACCTCCACGGACACCTGTCATCTGTGGGCAGGTGCAGGTGCTGTGCAGATGTCACGTCCTAATCCACAGAGCCTGTGGTGATGTTACCTTGAACGGCAAAAGGGACTTTGCAGATGTGACTAAGTTAAGGACATTAAGATGAGGAGTTTATCCAGGATTATCTGGGTGGATCTGATATAATGATAAGAAGGAAGCCGGAGGGAGAAAGAGACAGAGAGGGAGAGAGAGAAGGAGAGGGAGAGAGAAAGATGCTATGTTGTAGCTCTGGACAGGGGACAGAGCTACAAGCACAGCAGGCCTCCAGAAGTTAGGAAAGGCAAGGAAACTGACCCCCACACCCCGCCATGGCCTTCAGAAGGGACACGTTCTGCAGACACGCTGAGATATTAGCCTACTGAGACTGATTTCTGGACTTCTGATCTCCAGAACTATATGATGATAAATGTGTATTGTTTGGGGCCACCGAGTTTGTGGGAATCTGTTCCAGCAGCAGTAGGAAAGCGATGAACCCCGCAGCCTTTCTTGTAACAGAATCCACCCAGGGTCTCTCACCTCGGCCTCTCAGGGTTGTGTCCTGCCTTTGTGTGCTCTTGGTGCGCGTGATGGGGATGGTGCTGTCCCCACTTCTTGCTCCAGGAGAGAACATGTTAGCCAGGATTGGTCAGTGAGGACGCTCATTCTCTGGTTGGAGTGACAGGTGAAGGGTGAGCAGGTGATCACAGCTGGGCCAATCAGCACGCAGCTGCAGTCCTCTGGGCTGTCTTTCTCCCTGGACTTCCAGCTGAGAAGGGAAGCCTGGGACAGGTGGCAGTCACCCAAGAATGAAGAAAACACAAAGGAAAGCAGACTCCAGGGCTGGAAAGGGACGCTGTCCTCAACACACAGCTTGAGACCAGAATCCAGGCGTGTCTCAAGTCAGCTTTGCCCCTTGAAAGTCCCAGTTACAGCCTCCAAGACAGGACCTTGGATTGCAGGTAGCTGGTGGTCTGAACTCCCATGTTCCTGATGACTGCAGTTGTGTGGCTAGGAGTCACCTAAATGGGATGGCTTGGTTGATTTCTTTGAAGTTCAACATCATTGAACATCATCCTATTCTCCTCAAGAGAAGGCATATTCCTATCAAATGGCATTGACCTTACAATTAAAACCAGGAGAAGATGTGAGTCCTTTCCCTCCACCTCCAGAACATTCCTGCTGAGAGTTACTACTTCAGTTCCTTTTACCTAGCAGATCCTAGCTAACTCTATCAACATGTTGCTTTATCAGCTTCATCTCATGCAGCCGTGGAGACCCTGGGCGACGCGGCACAGCTGGGACCACAAATCTGACCCTGGGCCCTGCACGCAAGGCCGCAGTCTCCCCTCTGAACATGATGGCTTCCCTTTCGGTGGCTCCAGAAATTCACGTCCTGCCATGTTGCAATTAGTCTCTGAGGCTCTTTCTTTGCTGATCAGCATTCTTAATTTCATTTCCGGAGCCTAGATTAATCATTATCATAAAGAGATTATTTAACGTCTTGAATATTAAAAGTCCGACTCCACAGGAGATTAGTGCTCCAAGGTGATTGCTGTCTGCCAGCACCCGACATCCAACCTGCTCTTTTATTTTTGAGAAATAATCACTTGGAGGGGCAGGAGGCATCCTCCTTCCCCCATAGAGACGTATTTAAAAGGTTCTGCATTTGAGTTCCTAACATTGGTGGCACTGATCTGTTCCATCTCCAAGAGCCAAGCTGAGCTGACAAGTCTAGAGTCACCCAGAGTCACAGCAAGAAGGGACATTAATGTTTCCTTCATCCAATTCTTGCATTTTCCAATTGGAAAAGTGAAGCTTGGAAAGTTACGTGTGTATCAATCAAAGTTCTTGGTTAAAGGCAATTATTCCACTAACTTAAGGAGAAGGCGAGTGTTTTAAAGAGAGCAGTGTAGTTCTCAAGAAGCAGGTATGTGCCTGCTCACCTGGAAACAAGAGCCCCAGGGCTGCTCCAGTAAGACATTGCTATTACTAGTCTGCAGTGGGTTGAATGGCGGCCATCAAAAAATATGTCCATGTCCTAATCCCTGGCACCTGTGGATGTGACCTTATTTAGTAAAAGAATCTTTGCCGATGTAAACAAGCTGGGGATCTTGAGCTGGGTGCAGTGGTGCATGCCTACAATCCCAGTGGCTTGGGAGGCTGAGATAGGAGGATTGTAAGTTCAAGGCCAGCCTCAGCAACTTAGTGAGAGCCTGTCTCAAATAAAAAACAAAAAGGGCTGGGGCTGGGAATGTAGCTCAGTGGTTAAAAAAAGAGAGAGAGAGAGAGATCTTTTTTTTTTTTTAATATTTTTTAAGTTGTTGATGGACACAATATCTTTATTTATTTTTTATGTGGTGCTGAGGATCAAACCCAGTGCCTCACACATGCGGGGCAAGCGCTCTACCACTGAGCTACAATCCTAGCCCTGAGAGAAAGAGATCTTGAGATGAGATTGTCCTAGATTTTCTGGATGAGCTCTAAACCCAATAACAAGTGTCATTATAAAAGTCGGAAAAGAAGATACAGAGAAAGCTATGTGAGGATTGAGGCAGAGACTAGAATTATGCATCTACAAGCCAAAGAACACCTAGAGCCACTCACGCTGGAAGAAGCAGGAAGAGATTCTCCCCTAGAGGGTTTGCAAGGAGCTTGCCCCTGCCAATGCCTTCATTCCAGACTCCTGGCCTCCAGGACTGCAAGAGAACACTTTTCTACTGTTTAAAGCCACCAGGTTTGTGGTGATTTGTTACAGCAGCCACAGGAAAGGAAGATGCTACCACTTGGCCCAGACACTGTGGCTCCCTTGGAGGAACCTGGAACTGGTTCCCATGGACTCTTCACAGCTGCTTTAAGTGCCAGACAGCTCTGCTACCACCCTGTCACACATGTGTGCATTTGGGTGGCAGAGCCTGGGTTACATGCCCGGTGTACTCCGTGAAATTCGGAGAGAGCGAGGCTGGTTCCTGCCTCCACTGGAAACACTCAGCATGTACGATGCTGAAACAGCTGGGAGCCCTCAACCTGACAATGTCCTCTGCAAAGTGCCTTCACCTGAAGTCTCCGTGTTAGCCTGTTTGGCCCTCCATGACAAACTACCACCTGCTGGGGGGCTTAAATGACAGACCTTCATTTTCTCACAGCTCTGGAAACTGGAAGTCCAAGATGGGGTGGCTGACAGGTTGATTTCTGGTGAGGACTGTCACTGGCTGCCCGCTCCCTGTGTCCTCATGTGGACTTTCCTCTGTGCATGTGCAGAGGTCTCTTCTTCTTCTTACAGGGATGCCAGTCCTGCTGGATTAGGGGCCCATTTTCATGACCTCATTTAACCCTAATTACCACCTTAAAGGCCCTGTGGGGCCTAAATACAGATATATGGCTTGTGTGGGACATAGTTCAACCCATACCAGCAGAATGGCCAGTTTAGGGTGTGCTGAGACCTGAGCAGGGGCCTCCTGACTCCTAAGACACCTCTTAGCTCAGCCTGTATCAGAGTTGGGCATGCTGGGTCAGCACATGGAGAAAATCCAAGGTAGGTCTACAGAATTGAAAATGGTGTCTTCCCAGACTGACCGTTGGCAGCCTGCATTCTGGCTGACTGCTTGGAAAGAAGGGGCTATAGAAAGGGAAGAAATGGGCCAGATCCCCTTGGACACGACAGTTAGCTATAGGGTCTGTCATGGTTTAAATATTAGGTGTCCCCCAAAAGCTCATGTGTGAGACAACGCAAGGTTTAGAGGTGAAATGATTGGGTTACGAGCACCTTGATGAATCACCTGAGAGGGATTAACTGGGTGGTGACTGAAGGCCAGCAGGGTTTGGCTGAAGGAGGTGGGCATTGGGGGTGTTCCTTGGGGGTGTGTATTTTATCCTTCATGAGTAAGTCTCTCTCTCTGCTTCCTGGTACATGTTCCCAGCTGCTCTCCTCTGCTAAACCCTTCCGCCATGATGTTCTGCCTCATCTTGAGCCTAGAGGAATGGAGCCAGCTGTCTATGGACCGAGACTTCTGAAACCATGAGCCCCCAATTAAACTTTTTTTTTTTTTTAAATTTTTATGTGGTGCTGAGGATGGAACCCAGTGCCTCACACGTGCTAGGTGAACGCTCTACCACTGAGCCATCACCCCAGCCCTCCCAAATAAACTCTTCCTCCTTCAGTTGTCCTTGTCAGGTCTTTTGGTCACAGTGGCAAAAAAGCCGGCTAAAACTGGGTCAGCCTCTCCATTCACACCTGAATGGTCAGAGTCTCAGCTGCAAGCAACAGGAACTATGATGTAGGCAGAAAAGGGCCTGTATATTGAGCAACCTGGAGGACTTGAGGAGGACTAGGAAGTAGCTCACGTGTCAGGAAGAAGGGCAGCCTGCAGTCTTAGCACACCGGTCCATTGAGGCCATGGTCGCCCCTACAGTGAGGCCACCACTGCCATGGCCATGCTGCCACCATCACTGAACAGATCTGCTTCTGTGTATCACGGCCCCTGACTCAGCTCCTGCAGTGGGCATCTCTGATCAGCCTGACTTGAGTAGTCCTCATGACGATTCCTAGAATAGGAATCATTATTCCCAGGTGAGGAAACTGAAGCTTAAACATGTTACGTGGCTGACTCACTAAAGGCGCATTCTGATCTGCCTGATTCCCAAAGCTCACTTTCCCAGAGACCGTGGCGTGAAGCCTCATCCCCGTGGCTTGGAGAAAGGACCTCCACAGTGGACTATAAAGGAGTTGTTCCAGTTGTTTCTACCAGCAACGCGTGGGGGTCCTCCTTCTCATTGTATTCTTTCCAGCCTCAAGGGAAAATGTATTGTTTAATGAAAGTCGTGGCTACTTTGGTTGATCATCATGGTGAGTTGTGGCTTGCCTCCTTTTAATCACTGAGGTTGAATGTTTCCCCATATTTGATTATCCAGTTATACTTCCTTTGTGTGTGTGAAGAATTCTGTGTGGTTTTTGTTCATGTGTCTACTGGGGTCTGGGTGGGGTCATCTTAATTGTTCATATTCGCTCTTTATATATAGCAAAGAATTTAACTTTGCTCATTTTCCTTTGATATCCAGGAGTTGTATGTTACAGGGGCAAATATTTAACAACGATTTCTTGGGCTGCCAACATAACACAACTGATTGTTTTAGGGGGAAAATCTCAAGCCCTGAATACTCCCACAGTTCCCCTCTTGGACTTCCTTCCACTTCACAATGCTTTGAAGGGTCAGCAGGTTTCAGATTCCTTTCATCTAGAAAGAGGGTCGTAAACAACTCAAAGTGGCGCTTTTCATTACACCCTAGGGCAGCCAAAAACAAAGGTGAAAATAGTTTGTATCAATCATTTGCAAAGATTCATCTTATCCTCTCATCTAAACAACCACCTGCAGGACAGGAGAAGAAGAGGGCAGAGGGCCAGTGGGATGTTTGATCTGCGTGAAGGACCAGTCTCTGGACATGAGCAAGTGGGTAAGGCGGGAACCAGATGACTGGAGAAAAGTCCTCCTTTAACTCCTTGTTGCCCGTCCCTCTGCTAGGCGTCTCTGATCTCAGCCTCAGGCTGCCGGAAGAGTTGATGTTTTTAGGACATGATCTTTTTTTTTTTTGTTCTGTGGATTGAACTCAGGAGCACTTAACCACTGAGCCATATCCCCAGCCCCCCCCTTTTTTTGTATTTTATTTTGAGATAGGGTCTCTCTGAGTTGTTCAGGGCCTCACTAAGTTGTTGAGGCTGGCTTTGAATTTACAATCCTCCTGCCTCAGCCTCGGAGCTGCTGGGATTATAGGCATGTGTCACCACACCCAGCGTGGACATGATCTTGGTAAAAAGTCTAGAGGTGGTGCTTGCCAGGTGCTAGAGAACACAAATATGGTTGATAGGTTCTGAAGCATGGGCCTTGGTGACTTATTCCCTTGGTTCAAATCCCACCTCTGGCTGTGTAAATGTGAGACGGTCCCTTGATCTTTCTGAGCCTCAGTGTGTCACTTTGGATGCACGTGCTGTCCTTGAATGATGGATGTGAGATCAGCGGCGTGCAGGTAACATGCTTAGTGGTACCTGACACACAGGAGTAAATGTGTTCTACAGAGCACAGCTCAGCAACAGAACACACACACGACAAAATGAATTCATTTCAAAATAATTTTGCTAAGTCTGAGAAGCCAGACCTGGCAGGCTTTATACAGTATGATTCCATTTACATGCAATTCTAGAAAAGGCAGAACTCCAGTGAAAGCAGGATGATCAGTGGTTGCCTAGGGCCAGGGTGTAGGTTGGGAGATGAACAGCAAAGGGGTGAGAGGGAACTTTCTGGATGACAGAAATGCTCTGTATTTTGATTGTACGGATAGGGGGGTGCACACAACTGTATTCAGTTGTCGAAATTCAGCAAACTTCATACTTAGGACAAATAGATTTGCTAGAAGAAAAAGCATTAGAAAAAAATATCTGAACTTTGAGCTGGGCACAGTGGAGCACTCTGTAATCCCAGCTACTTGGGAGGCAGAGGCAGGAGGATCAGAAGTCGGAGGCCAGCCTTGGCCACTTGGCAAGACCCTGTCTTGAAACAAAAAAATAGAATGGAGGTATACCTTAGTGGCAAAGCACCCCTGAGTTTAGTCCCCAGTACCAAAAAAAGAAGAAAAAGCAAAAATTCTGAATTTCATTGTCCCTTTTGATATGTATTTTGTTTTTCTTTTAAATATTTATTTAGTTTTTTAGTTGTAGGTAGACAGAATATCTTTATTTTATTTTTATGTGGTGCTGAGAATCGAACCCAGTGCCTCACGCATGCTAGGTGAGCACGCTACCACTGCGCCATAACCCCAGCCCCATATACTTTGTTTTTGTAGCATTTCTACACGGAAGTATACGTGGGGGTAGCAGCATGGTAAGATCTCAGACACTCAGAGGTTCTCAGAGTCTTGCTTTGGCCCTGGCACCAAGTCATGGGAGGCTGTCTTGGTCTTGCCTCAGTCACATGGTCTCCCTCAAGGCACCTGCTTGGCTCTGCATTTGAGGCTCAGTTAGGCCAGTGGTTCTGTGACTTTTGGGCCATGGTTAGGATACTGGAACCTCTGGTGACACTAGGGCCACAGTGCCAGGGGAGGCTGGAGCCTACAGAGCAATATCTGCTTCCCAGGACAGAGGGCAGGGAAGACACTGGCTCCTCCCTCCCCAAGTCCCCTCAAAGCCTCTTCTATAGTTTAAACTGTTTCTCGCAAAAGCCTGTTTGGAATCCCCCAGGCAAGGTAGCATAGAGCTGCCGAGAATGGAGGGAGGGTGGAGGAGTGACAAATAGAAGGAGAACAAATGCCACTGGATGCCTGTGCCAGGAGGTCGAAGTGTGCTCCAAGATGCTAATGTCCAGGAGGAGCGGCGGGGCAGGCGGGGTCCTGGAAAGGCGGGTCAGGTAGGGGGCTGGTCAGAAGGCACGTGCACAGGGGCCGGCAGGGGTGGAAAGAAGAAAACACAACGGGCCTGTGCAGCCACTGAGTGCCACGTCACCCTCCCCCGGTGTCCAGCAAGGCAGCTCTGGCTATCTTTGTTTTATGCTGCAGAAAGTGGGGCTCAGAGAGGCAAGGTGACCCGGCTCAGGGACCCACAGGCCTACCTGGTCTGTCTGAGCCCACCAGCAGACGGTCTGGACAGGAGGTAAAGAGCAGACCCTGAAGCCGCTACTGTATCCTGGCTCCTGGCTTTGGGACTTGGGGTCAGCCAACCCCGGTGGTGTGCTCCCTGAACGGTGATGTCACCACCGTTCTGTGCCCCAGTTTCCTCTTCTGTAAAAGGAGGACAAGGATGGCCTCCATTAGGAGGCCTGTGGCAAGGGGAAATGCCACGTCCTGACCGGACAGAGGTGGCCGCCCCCTGGGACGGCACTGAGAGAGGGCACTGGGGTGGGCAGGGCCCAGGGTTGTCAGATGGGTGCCAGAGAACTTTGGCATCTCTAGCCAGAGTTTAGGAGCTGACTAGAGGCCAAGTTCAGAGCTAGTTGGGAGGGGTGAGCAGCTGGGGACCTGGTTTTTGGGCTGTGTGTGGAGATGGGGCAGCGGGGGACCAACAGACATGATGGTCCTCAGCCAGGGAGGGAGAGAGGTCTCTGGGGGCTTACATGAGGAAGGAGAGAAGGCAGCATCAGAACATTAGGCAGAATAATAGTGGGTATTTTCCCCCTCTGTCTTCTCTTCCTTCCATCTCCATCTTTCCTCCTCTTGCTTCTCTCCTTCCCTGCCTGGTCCCTCCTCTTCCTCTGCATTTCCCTCTCCTCTCTTTTTCTTTCCTCCCTCCCTCTGTCCCCTTTTCTATCCCTTCCTTCCCCGCCTGTTCTGAAAAGCCTGCTCTCAGACCCATGTCATGAGCTACCCACTTGTGTATCTGCGGTTTACCTACCTGGAGAAAAGCTGTGCCCAAGACCTCCGCATGCTGTAGGCAAATGGTTTTTAATTCAACTCCACAAATATTGACTGTGCTCTGGTTAACTGAGTGTGCTTTGTGCTAGAAGTGCCACAGAGAGGCAAATGGGCCGAGCCAGTCCTCAGAGGAGCCAGCGAGGAGCCCTTGGCTGATGTTGGCACAAGATGCACCCCCCTCCTCCCCAAGGATGCTAGAGAGCTCTCTGTCCACCAAGCACCCTGGACCCATTTCTCTCTCATACAAAGTGCAGGAAGGGGCGCCGCTGCCAATTTTGCAAGATCTGAACAAGACAGTACATTGTAGGTGTAGTCTACAGGAATGAGGTCAAATTCAGCCTGCAGGGATCACAGTGGCTCTGTAAATATCTGTCCTTTCACTGCTGATGGCACAAGCTGGAATTTTCTGATTTTTCCATCCATTTCTTCCTCTCATATTTACAAGAGTTAGAAGATCATCCACATACACAGGTTTCCTTTCAGTACACTTTTCAGGACCACATCAGGCTTGACACAGGCAGGTCCCAGCTTCTTTTGCAGGGTGTTGGATTTGGAGAGTGAGCTGATTAAGCCAGTTCCCCCTATGAGCACAGTGTGGGCTGCAGAAGCTCTCAGGGCAAAGAAAACGAGTTTGAGAAAAATGAGGGAGGTTGGATTTCCAGAGTGACCAGGGGACACAGCCAGAAACGCTGCTGCCCAAGGACTTCACGCTCATGAAGGGACTCGGGACTGCATTTCCTGGTAGAGTTTTGATGCTGAGCAACCCTGTGACAGGTCCTGGCCAATCAATGATGAACAGAAACCACAAGCACCTCTTGAGGGATAGATCACTTGTTTGAGTGAGACCTCCTAGCACTTCCAGTATTGCAACCAGCGTCTTCCTAGACGGCAGCTGCTTTTCTGTATCTGTGAAAAATGCCTCAGCTGCAGCCCCTCTGCCCACCCACAGGGGACACATAGTGGAGGGAGACCGACCCTGGCTGCTTTAGGACAATGAAACTGGGGTTTGTTATAAAAGCATTGACTTTGCCTGTCCTGACCAGTACACAGGGAAAACAAAAAGTCTGATTTTGGAGATCCTTACATCTCCTCAATGTTCAAAATATAAAAATCTCTTTTTTTCTCCATTTTATTAGTTCACACTGTCCTTTATCTTGTCCATATTTATTATGTAGCATGAATTAAAGGTGTAACAAAGTTTTGTTAGTCTAGCAGTAGAAGGAAAGCAATGCCTTTGCTTATAACTGGCCAGTTTACAGTGCCAGGAGGGAGACTAGAAACTCCTCCCTCTGCCCCCCAATGTGTCAAGTACAATAAGGTCACAGATCATTATTAATGGCCATGATATACTTCAGAGGTGGTCTAACTTAACTTTCTAGCCCAAGAGAGCATCACTTCTCCATCTCTGATTTTTTCTGCTCACTATGTGCCCGTCATTATGCTGGGCACTAGAGACACTCAGAGATGAAGAAAAAATTGGTCCTCGGAAAAGAGTTTAGCAAGCTGGGCGCGGTGGCAAATGCCTGTAATCCCAGTACTTAGGGAGGCAGAGACAGGAGAATCGTGAGTTCAAAGCCAGCCTTAGCAACAGCGAGGCGCTAAGCAACTCAGTGAGACCCTGTCTCTACATAAAACACAAAACAGGGCTGGGGATGTGCCTCAGTGGTCGAGTGCTCCTGAGTTCAATCCCCAGTACCAAAAAGAAAAGAAAAGAGTTTAACATAATGGCCCGAGAGGGGTTTGGATTTAGGAGGAAAGAGGCAATTTCAAGTTAGCAATCAGAGGAGACTTTTTGGAAGAAGTGGTCCCCCGTCCTCTCTTGCACACGGTGCAGCTCAACCCTCTGCAATCCACAGGACTTCGACTCTGACTTTTCCCTTGGTCCTAGGACTTCCCCAGTGGCTTTATGCGTGTCTAGGCCTTTGTACATTTGCCACTGTGGTCTCATGTCTTAGGAAGTGAAAGGTCATTTGGGTGACCTGGCAGCACCCTTTCCCCTCTGCTCTGTCAAACCAGAAGTTAAGTTAGAGCCTGGCATTTCGGGCTAAGTCTTCTGCATGCGCTCACCCAGCCATGCCCTTGCAGGGGCGGGAGGTACGGTTAGCTCCCATCTGCACCCTCCTTTGGGAGAATCATCGGAGAGTGACTTCCTGGAGCTTGTTCAGCTCGCCTTTAGCAAGCAACTCATTCACAAGTGAGTACAAATTAATACGGTACAAACTGGCTACATAAATATTGCGCCCTAATTGACTGTCTTCTGTAATCAAAGGCAAGGCTGCTGACTTTGTTACTTCTACCATGCATGGGCTGGAGAGGAACTTTGGGGGAAGGGAATTGAGGTTTCAGAGGTTTTCACTGTGTGTACCAGACTGCAAGTTGGGTCTCTGTCAAATCAAGGAGAGGATAAGGCCCATTACATTCAGATTCAATAAGACTATACCAAATGTCTATTTTGTGATAGGCATCGAAAGACACTTTGTCTTATTTTATTATTATATTAACAGTACTGTAATAATGACTTGATGGTAAGGCACTGAAATTAGTCTTTACAATAATAGCATTTTTTTTTCCTGGTGTAAAAGTGATCTCCCCACCATTTGCTTGGGTCCACTCTATTGATTGCCAAACGATCTAAATGCATGGAACTGAATATTTCCAATCACTTTATACAAGAAAGCATCGCCATCTTTCCATTTTACCTGCCAATGCTAAGGCTGGCTTGGGGTTTTTCCCAGCAGTTTCCCAGTTGGACTGGGATGAAGGTGGCTTTAGCCTAGGGGCATCTTCTCACATCCACTCAGCTAAGACTTTTGTGCGCTTTGGATAATTTTCGAGAAAGCTCTACCCTTTGGGAAAACAGTTTTAAAATCCACTAACCCCTTTTGCCTTAAGGGGCTGGGGTGAAGGTGTCAGAGACTGCAAAGTCTCAGAGGAAAACTCAGCTGTCGCCTGCCCCTCCACCCTCACCCCCCAAGAGCCTTGCGGTTTTCCTAACCTTGACTTTAAGTCAGTCCTCTTTAACCTCTTTCCAAAACAACGCTCCAGCTGGGCTGTCGTTTGAGAGAAAAACGAAACCGCCCAGGTTTGATTGTCGCGAAAAGGGCACTAGCTCCCGGTGGGATTGGGGCAATTTGCTCGCTACGTAGTTCAGGGATTGAAATAATTGCGTGCCATCAGCAGCCCCCGTTTCCCCTCAGACGCCCAACGCGCTCGCCGCCACTTCCCTCTCCAAACGCTGGCGGGGGTGGGTGGCAGCACCGAGGCGATTTTATTCGTCTTTTTTTCCTCCAGGTTTTGTCATGGAAACGCTGACACAACCTCCAGACGGCGGCCGAGCTCGGCCGGGGACTGAGGGCTTTTGGGACCCTGCGGGAGCGCGGCGCGCACTCCGGACTCCCCGGGAAACAGCTGGACGCGACCATGTCCCGGGCAGGGGCGGGGGGAGGCGACGCTCCGCCCCGGCGCGGCCCCGCCCTCCTCGCCGCTCCGCAGCCTCCCTCCCCTCGCCGGGGGCTGCGAGTGGCATTTGGTAAAACCCAGCCCCGGAATATATAGATCATTGGAGCGCAATGAAGTAGCCTTTGGAGAGGAGGGAGGGGGCCCGTCCGACAGCCACAGCGGCCAGTGTAGCGCAGCGGCAGCGGCAGCGGCAGCGGCGGCGGCAGCTCCATCGCCGCTCGCACCCCAGCCGCCCGGCCCGCGAGGAGGCAGCGGCGACCGCCGGAGCGAGCGGAGGAGGCGGCGGAGCGCGCGGAGAGGCGGGGAGGAGCAGCAGGGGCGCGCGGACGCTGGTCCACGCATCTCGGCACTTCCAGACCAACTCCGGCGCCTTCCACAGCCAGGTCCCGGGCTGAGGGCTCCGAGAACCGCCGCGAAGCCACCCAATCTTTCCCCCGAGCGCTGCCCAGCCCTGCCCTGCGTCTCCCGGGCTCCAGTCCGCGCGGCGCGGTCCCCACTCCTGCGCCCCGGGCGCGCCTCCCGGACTCCCCGGTCCCTGCAGCCAGGACAAAAGCCATGAAGCCGGCGCTGCTGGAAGTGATGAGGATGAACAGAATTTGCCGGATGGTGCTGGCCACTTGCTTGGGATCCTTTATCCTGGTCATCTTCTATTTCCAAAGTATGTTGCACCCAGGTAGGGGGCGCGTTAGCGTGGTTTTGTTGAATATTTTCTTCTCTCTCGCGCTCTCGCTAGCTCGCCTCGCCTGGTTTCTGCCTCTTCCAACCTTACCTCTTTCTCCTCGGCCTCTTCGGGGCTCCCTGCAGCCGGGATCCGCCCGGGTCACCGAATTAGGATGGAGAGGAGGAGAGAAGGTGTGCTTTATCCTCTTCTTCATCCCGGCTCCAGGATGGAGGATGGGACCAGGAAGGGTGGTAGTGGTTTCCCCCCCTTCTTTCTTTTCTTTTTCTTTGTGTCTCTTCCCTGTCTGCGAGGTAGCAGGGAAAGGTAGAGGTTGTGGGAAGCTGCCGGGGGTGGGAGGCTAGTTTGAAGAGGACAAAACTCGGTCCCTGATCCTGCCGAGCTCTGAGGATGAAAGAGGCGCCCGGAGCTGGCCGCTCTGAGCCCGGGAGCGCTGCCTCTTCCTGGTTGGGGGCCCTAGGGGCGGACGGAGCGAGCCCCGGCGAGGTTGCGAGTCCCTGTAGCCAACTAGGCAGCCCCAGGCTCAGCTCCCACGTGTCCTGGGCTCGGCAGCGCTGCGCAGGTCGCGGGAGAGGTTGGGTTCCCGTAGCTGCCTTCCTTCCATCAGGCGCCGGCCTTTTGCAAAACACCTCAGGGTCCTGCTCCACATTGACCTTGTGACTAGTACTCTGGGGCCTGGCGCACCCCTTTTCCACCCGCAACCTACTCCCAGGCCCTGAGCTGGGGATCCAGAGCCCCTGGGTCACGCCTTGGTCACCATAGTTTTGGAGGAAACTTTGGCCGGGTCCTGGGCGGATCGTCAGGTTGCATTTCCCTCCTCCTGGCTTCCGAGCACCCGGAATCCCCTCCGCCGTGTGGGAAGGAACCCTTTCCTCGATTATCCCCCCTGGATTAGGCAAAGTTCCAAATCTGAAATCTAGACTGGGAGAGGGGCTCTCTGCTTCTTCGAAGGGGCCAGAAGGAAAGTTTGAGACCAGAGGGAGGGAGGTCGATGGGCGCCCTGGAGCGCTGAGGCCCGGGCTTGGCTTCTGGGCTCCAAAGCCCAACAGGTAGAACCTTCCCAAAAGCCGCCTGGGGCAGGAGGCTTTCCCCGCCAAGCCTTAGGTCCAGCGCCACCTCCTCATTCCTCACCTCTTAACAGATCTCTGCCAGGCCACCTTGGCTCTGAAATTCATTTTTAATGCCTCAGAGTTGCCTTTCCCCGTGTAGTAACAACAATGATTTGCTTTTCTAATTGCAAGGAGTAGGGAGATGGAAACATTTCCTTCCAGGGAAGTGAGGTTGGTGGTTTTCATTTTGCACCCCCCCCTTCAGTGTGTATCTAACACTTGCCCCAAATGCAGCCCCGAATTCATCAAGCCTGCGCCTGCCTTGGTGGATGGTAGAGGAATAAAGCTGTGCTTTGCATCACAGGCAGGGCTGCTGGCTGCAGGATTCCTTGACAGCCAGGGCACAGAGGGCCCCACTGCCCTTTTGGGCCTGGAGCAGTCGTTAAGGTGGCCTCACTGCCAAGGATATGGTCCGACAATACCATATGGAACCTCAGAACATCCCAGCCAGCCCTTGTAAAAGATGGCTTTTGTTTGCAGCTGGGTATTTTTAGTTTAATGTCAGCAAACTAGAGCCGTGTTTGTCTCCTCACCCAAACCTGTGGTTGTGAAACTTCTAAGGGAATTTAAAAATGGACCTTGCTCACATTCCCGTAGCCAGGCGGTGGTTGCAGCGGGCAGGACCAGACAGACGGGCATCACAGACTGCCAAACTTCTGGGGCTGCTGGAGACCAGGCCAGACTCTCCCCAGAAGGTTAGAGGACAGGGTGGTGTACAGATATAATGGGGCTCAAGCAGTTCAAACAAAGGGCCTAATGATTTGGTCTAGACTCGAGAGATGTGTTCAGGCCCATTCAGGTTTTGCTGGGACTGAGCATGCCAAGTCATTCTCTGCAGAAATGCCTGAACAGGGATTAGTATCAGCCCCCAGCAGGAATGCACTTTAGCTTCTCTGTACCTGCGAATTGTCTAGCCAAAATCCGTTTTCACAGATCCCATGAGAGAATTGGGGCATAACTTTCTAGCTAAAGATACTGGGAAGAAACTTTCAACTTGTAATTGGCTCTTTGCTAAAATTCCAGCTCTAGTCAGAATATTTAATTGACTTGGAAGTAGATGGAGCTCTTTTTCGTCCAGCCTGTTGGAACTAGTGACAGAACCTTTACTAAGCTTAAGCTTAAGCTGGTCAGGGTCCCCTCTCTTTGATCCTGTCCTGCCCTTTGCTTCCCTTTCTGGTCAAGAAATGACATTTGTTTATGTATGTATTTATTTGGCATTTTAAAAATTCATATTTCTACAAGGATGCTTTTCAGATAGTTCCCCCTAATCCATAGCAAATACTACTTTCTTTTGAATGTGGAAGTATAGACAGTTAATTCTGAAGGTCTTCCTTGTTTAAAATTCAACAAAAATTCTATGTCAGCAGTTTATTATTTCATGGGGCATGTAAAATGCAAAAATGCTTTGAAATCCCTTTAAAAGACTTTTAGTGGATTCATTTTGTTAAAGCATATATATATATTTGGTACCGGGGATTGGACTCAGTGGCACTGGACCAGTGAGCCACACCCCCAGCCCTATTTTGTGTTTTATGTAGAGACAGGGTCTCACTGAGTTGCTTAGCGCCTCGCCGTTGCTGAGGCTGGCTTTGAACTTGCGATTCTCCTGTCTCAGCCTCCCAAAGTGCTGGGATCATAGGTGTGTGCCACCGCGCCCAGCTCTAAAGTACACTTTTATGACAACTGATGTTACATCTTTTTTCCTATGGCTTTGAATTTTGTGGTGCTGGAGACTGAACCCAGGACTTCCTGCAATGCTAGGCAAGGGCTCTGCCACGGAGCTACATCCCCAGCCCTTCTTAGTTTATTTTGAGCCTAAGTCACCCAGGCTGGCCTTGCTTGAACTTGCCATCCTCCTGCCTCAGCCTCCCTAGTGCCTGGAATTACATATGTGTGCCACTGTGCCTGGCTTGAATTTCTTTAAAAGTTACATGATTTTCACATCTTTGAAGAATCTGCGGATGAGGATAGCTGAGACTTTAGCCTGGCTTTGCAGTTTCAGTCTCTCCAGGTCCCCCTGAGAGAGGCAGCACCGACCACAGCATGGTACATATTGTCTTACTAAAAATTTGGAGCCCTCTGGCAGGAGCTCTAGATGTGAGCTTCACTGGTGGCTGGAGGGTGTGCGGAGGAGAGGAACAATAAAAGAAGACAGCTGGCAGAGGGCTGGCAGGCTTTCCCTCCAGTTCTAATCTGGGGGCCATTGTCTTTTGTACTTTTCTAATTCATAAGCTTGAGTAATTCATGAATTTGAGTAATCGGCCATCAATTAGTGGAGGGTTTAGAGAAATGGGCCTTGTCAGGCAGTTTTCTTTAGAAGTCTTTGACCCTCTGAGTTAATAGTCTTCAATAAGAATATTCTTTTTAGGCAGGGACCACATTTCAAGCCCCGCTCCAATCCTGATGTTTTACACAGTGCCTGACACATGGTAGATTCTCCATAAAATCTTTGCTGCCTGAATGCATGCTGAAGTCTAGGAGTCTAGAAGCAGACCCATGTCGCCAGTTTCCAGGAAGGTGACTTCAAGCGTTGCCAAGAATGCCTGGCCAATAACTCTGGCGCTGTTGGTGGGGACACTTCCTTGCCTTCCTGGACTCTGAGTTCCCCTGAGACCTAGTCCCAGTTTAAGCTTATCTGGTACCAGAAAGGAGCTCTTACTGTGGCCTAAATTTGCTGCCCTCCAGGTGTCAGGCAGGATAGGCACTGCTTTGTGTCTTGGATGCTGAGGAAGGCTGGCCTCTTTTAGCTACTGACCTGAAGAACCCATCCTCAGGACAGGCACCGTGTAGGCATGAACCACTCCCAAAGTCGGTGCGACTGGAAGCACTGTGGTTTCTGCACACATTCCAGTCCCTCCATGGATGCATCCGTCCCCTTACATTAAA
>CM053403.1:15720940-15831978 GCA_028644305.1 Xerus rutilus | reverse complement strand
CAGCTGCCGGGAACAGGCAATGTAGTAATTTATAAATGGGTGGGTTTTGGCGTGACTGCTCTCAACACCTGTCATACCAGAGGTGCTGGTGCCTGTCACGCTGGGTTTGGCACTATTTGTTGAGTGCTAAAAACAACCAGTGACAGAGCTGGAGAGTGGGCCCTGTAACGCTGTGACAAACCCCCTGGTGTCCCATCACTGTGTTGACCAGCAGCAAAACAGCCCTGCAGGGACGAAGGTAGCCTCTGCTTCATGTCTGCTTCATGAGTGCTCTTTGCAGGAGGACTAAGTTCATATCCAGAATCTTCGCTTCCAGAAAACGTGGGAAATACAGCTTTTCAATGGCCAGCCTCTGCAGTGTGGAAAGCTTTCTAGAAAGAGAATAGAATGAGTAATGAGCACCAACAAGCCCTGTTGGTAAAACACACCCAAGGAGCCATCTCCAGTATGTTTTGTTTATAAATAATCTATCTACATCACTACTACCATTATCTACCTATGTGAGATAGGACCCTCTCTACCATGGTGACTGGAAATCCATGTGTTCGTTATCTTCTGGATAATTCTGTGCGTTGACTCTTTATCTGTGGTCCTTTTTACCTTGTAATGTGACCCACGACAACATGATGGTCCAGGAGAGAGGCACGTTGTTTTCTCCTGGCCTGCATTGTGAGCGTTATCTCCCAACTCTGGTTTCCCGGCTGGGACCCTTTGAGTCTCTGTTAGTTTTGTGAGTTTTAGGATATTTAAAGCACATGTCATGGTCTGTAAGTCTACTGAAGATTCGGTTACACAGTGGTCCACGGAGTGCAGGTGGATTATTGAGATGGCCACTGTTCATGTTCCGTGGTTGTCCATCTCGTCCCTCAGGTGACCTGCCTTAGTGTTGTAAATGGCACGTGACTCAAGGTGTCACGTGAGCTGGGGGTGCTTCTGACTGTATTTGTAACATTACTTAAATTTCATTTTTTTTTAAGATTATATAGAAACAGAAGGCTTAATGGTCCTTCCCAGACCCCTTTGAGGTCCAGCGTCCCCTGGACTTTGGAACCCCAGGTCTGCACTTGTCTTAATGTAATCAGTTACCGTCAGACCTGCCCCAGCCAACGTCAGACAGAAGTACAGTATTAACCCAGCACTGTGAGCCACTGGTAGGGATTAGTGTGGCTTTAGATAAGCAGTTCTGGAAGGGCCGCTATCTCAGGTCGATGTGGATAGAGAGAAAGAAACTTGGTAATTTAAGTATGTAAGCTCTTATCATTCTCTGACTTGAGTAGTTTTCTTAAAAGCTTTGGGGGAACAAAACCCACAAAGTCAACTCAAGTGGGATGGGCTAGTGACTGGGTTTCTATTTGAAGCTGTTAACTTCAAAGAATCCCGGAAGAGGGAAAACACAGAGGCTGCTCTAAGGTGGTACTGTGACGAGACCCTTGACATTTCCTAACGGTTGACCTATTTAAATATCAGTGGATGTGATCTCCGGTCATGATGCCAAAAAGCATAAAATCTTGAGTCCAGGGACCAGCTTTCAGGCCCTGCTGCCCACTGTGTGCATCTGTCACCCTTCAAGACATCCTTGGTGAACGCTTACTAAGCACTGGGCTCTACTCTAGGTGCTGGGGACACGGCAGGGGACAAAAGAGACGAAACCCATGTCCTCGTGGAACACCGTCTAGCAGGGAGACTGAATGACCTTAGATCTCTGCTTGAACAGATGCATGAATGACAGATGCATGCTGGAGTTGGAGAGGAGCTCACTGGTGACAAGTGTCAGGGTCAGCACAGTGAAGCAGGAGGCTGTGAGGTGGCAGTGCAATGCGAGGCTGTTGCAATCGCATTATCTATCTATCTATCTATCTATCTATCTATCTATCTATCTATGTATCTATCTATCTATCTATCTATCTATCTATCTATCTATCTATCTATGTATCTATGTATCTATCTATCTATCTATCAATCATTTTGGTACCAGGGATTGAACTCAGGGGTGCCTCACCACTGAGCCACATCCCTATCCCCTTTTAAAAATATACATATATTTTTTGAGACAAGGTCTTGCTGAGTTGCTAGGGGTCTCACTAAGTTGCTGAGATTGACTTTGCGCTTGAGATCCTTCTGCCTCGGCCTCCTGAGTCGCTGGGATCACAGGTGTACGCCCCTGTGCCCATCTAATCTTACACAGAGTGGTCAGGGAAGGTCTCTGGGAAAAGGTGGCTTTAAAGATTCAAGGAGAAGAGGATCTAGAGGAGATAATCCTGTGATAAATAAGGCTATTTAGTGAGTATTATTCAATGAAGACTGCTTGGGGTCTGAGATTTGATATATATTATTCCTCACGGGACCTTTTGGAAGTCCACACTATTATTATGATCAGTTTATCAGAGAGTGTGATCACAAGGAGAGGAATTGATGGAATCAGTACTAAACCAAGGCCGTCTGACCTTGTATCTGTTCCTCTGAACCTCTAGTAGGGGCTCTCAGTTGGGGGTCCTCTTTGCACCCACCCCAAGGATTGATGAGAACCATTGGAATTTAATGCGAGTGGGACCTTTCTGTCCATCAGAGTCAACCCCCAGAGGCCACGATATACATCTTGAGAAAGACCTCAGGTCTCTGCTTAAACAGCATCTGGCCTCATTCCTGTTGCTCCCCATGATCTTGGGCAAGTGCCCAGCACATTGTAGGGGCTTAATAATTGATGGACTGAGATGAGGGCAAGTGACAAACTCACAGATTTGGCCCTCGGTTGTCAAGGGAGGGTAGTATAATACTGCCTCATCCTGTGGAGACGTGAAAGTTCCTTCCACGTAGATGTCGGGACCCTGTACACACATCCTGGGTGGAATGCTGCACGTGGGTTCCTCATCCTGAGACTTGAACCTTCCGGTGTACAACAGTGTGATTGTGTCTAATTCTGTAGCAGATCTTTACTCATCCTACCTGTGTGTCCCGCACCAGAAGAGTTCCTAAAAGGTTCTGACATCCAGACTCCTAGGAAGCCCTGCTTTCCGGGTGCTCCAGGCCTCTGTCTGCTGTGCTAACTGGCCACCCCACCGCCTAGCTTTGCGTCCATTAGCATTTTTTGTGCAAGCCGAGTTTATATTTGGTGAAAAAAAAAGTCAGCTTTGTGGTTTCATGCTGAATGCAAAGACCATAAGCTTCCGCTTCCCCCCCAATTATGCACATAATGATCCCTCAGGTTCCCATTAACTTTAAAAAGTGACACTTGAAAAATATAACAGCACAGGGCACCAGTCAATGCCATTTCTGAAGCTGAACTCCGAGGAGGAGGATGGCAAACAGTCATTTCAGAAAGAGAGCTCTTGTGTAATGGTAGCCCCCACGAGCACGAGCAGCAGTCAGGTGGATTTGCAGGGCTCCTGGCATAAGACAGAGTGGGCTGGGCCTTCTCCACATCTGGGCCTGTTGCATGTCGACGAGGACCTTGTGGGTTCTTGGTCATGGGTCTGTCACCCACTCCTTGACTGCAGGTGTCGCGGAGCTTCTGCATGGAGGGCATTCCTAGCTGGCCTGTGGCCCCCTGCCTCCGTCTTCCCCAGATCAGATGCTGACATTGGGTGAAAAGGTTATGTAACCCTGTTTCGGGTGAGGCCCTCTGTTCCTCAGCCTGAGGCATACGTTCCTTCCAGACAGTCTCTTTGGGCCTTTGTGTTTAACAGAGGGGGGGAGAGTGACACTTCCTTATGAGCTGAAGCAGCCTGCCATTTCCAGCAAGCACCTGACGGTGGGTTTAGACCATTGGATCTCAGCTGGGGCTGGTTTTCCTTCTCCTTCCAAGGGATGTGGGACAATGTCTGGAGAGATTGTTGGTTGTCTCCTCCTCTGGTGAGGGATTGCTTAGGAGCATCTAGTGGGTGGAGGCCCAGGTGCTGCCGAACTTCCGCCCGCAAACAAAGAACAATCCAGCTCCAGATATCAATAGTTGAGAAACATTTATTTGGATCCAGTATTTATCTGATGCTTTCCTTAAAAATAATACTGGCAACAATGGTCACTTACTAAGTACTCACTACCAGACAATATGTCAGCTGCTGTCCTTGGATTATCACATTTGATCTCTCCCACAACCTCTTGAGGTTGGCATCCCATGGTACGGATGAGGAAACTGAGGTTTTGAGAGGCCAAGGAGCTCGCCTCCCTGGGAAATTGGAACAGGATCCTGGCTCGGGGATGACCGACACCAGAGACTGTACTTTTCTTTCAACTTGCTGGTATATTCTGTTAACTTGTTCTTGGTTTCAACTAATTAGGCTAAGAGGTCATTATTTTATTAGGGCCTGAAGCTTAGTGGTGGACTCAGTACCTGGGCGATTCAGTGACAGCCTCTTCTCTTCTTACCTTACTCTCTGTCCCTGGTGAGCTCATCCTCTCTTGGGAACAGTGCTGATACCTGTGTTCACATGACTCTCATCTCTCTTTAGCTTGGCTGTGTCCACAGGTCAGAGTCCAGTTCCTGCGTTTCCTCCTGTGTGAGACCTCCACCCACCTTCTCTTGCTCCGAGTACGGGGATGATGGCCTTCTGCCACGTCCCAGAGCTACCTTGTGCTTGGCCTTCTCTGTTCTTACGTGCGCCCATGACTGGCTCCTTCAGGGCAGGGGCCATGCTTTGTTTCCCACAGTGTGCTGACGTCAGGTGCAGCATCGTCACTCAGGAAAGATCTGTGGGGAGAATGCATGTATTAGTGACAGCTACGGACTGTGATTCCTCCTCCTTGGGATGGGCAGGTGTGGGCTGTGCATTACAAATTTGATTTGCACTTGGCTTTTACAATGAGCTGCCATTGAAAAGAACTGAGGACAGTGGTCAAAGCTGTGGTGATGGCATCACCAGAGTGATGAGTGTGTCCCAGTGAGACATCTGCTGATTCCGTTTGCAGGGTGAGGGTCTCACACAGGACCCTTCTAGGGTGTCGCTGTCCGGTAGAAACACATGGCCAACCACATAAGTAATTAAATTTTCTGGTGGCCACATAGGAAGCCGTAGGAAGAAGCGGGTGGGGTTAATATCTAAACTATTTCAACAGATAATCAGTATTAAAATCATTATAATAATCTTCTTTCTTTTTTGGTACTAAGTCTTCAGAAATCCATTGTGCATTTGACGCCCACTCTGTTTGGACTAGCCACATTGCAGATACATAGTAGCCACGTGTGACTGGTGGCTGCTAGCATGGCAGGTGGCACCAACGGACTGGGGCACTATGGGCGCTTTGGACTAGGGTTGTGTTTTTCCCCTGCCCTCCCCACTTTTTTTTTTTTAAAGGGGACATTGTCTTTCCTTTTTAGCTCTCCCCTTTGAGAAGAATGTTGACTCTCTTAGGACTCAGTGTGTTCAACAAGAGATTTTGTTGTGGAGTCGTGTAAGTATGTCTGAGGCTGTGACAGGCTTCTAAGGTATCTTCAAAGCCTGGGAAATTGGAACAGGATCCAGGCCACTGGCTCATCAGTGGCCCTCTGAAGCTCGGCTCTCCATTGGGATCCTAACAAGCTCCATCCACAGATGAAGCCTGAAGATGAAAGCACGCATTCAGGGAACTGCCTACGTCTGGTTTGTGGTGGATCTGATACAAGTGCTTGAGTGCCAAGACTGAGCTAAGGAAGGGTTATTCCTTTGGGAAGACACAGGAGTAGCTGTCTTGGGGGGGGGCGATGGGACTGGGGTTATAAAGAGACGAACTGCAGAGGAAGCAGGGAGGCCGGTGATAGATTCCACTGGGGGGTGTCAAGAAAGCCTTCAAGGGAGAGGTGACATCTGCCCTGGGCCCTGAAGGAGGAGTAGCAGTTCTCCGGGGGAATGAGGGTAGGGGCAGGGGACACAGCCCAGGTGAGGCTTCTGCCAGGGCAGGGAACTGAGGCAGTCAGGAGGGATGTCTGGGGACACTGGGGGCCTGTGGGAGCAGGGAGATTGAAGGAGACCCAAGGGCTCTGAGTGCTCTCAAGTTTGAATCTTACTCTTGGGACTAGGGATCCATAGAAGATTTTAGGGTCTCTTTTGTTTTTCAGACGATGACATTTAAGCTTAATTTGAACTCTCCTGTTTCATGAGAAAGGCAGAAGTTTTATAAACTCACTTTCTCAAAATGAACTCGGAGCCATTTTAGAATAGTTTCTGTTATCTTTTCGTGGGAGGTGAGATTATTCATGAATGTACCAAGTGCAAAGAGAGACCGGGTTTAAAAGCATTCTAGGGTGGGATTTGAAACTCCGCTGTTTGCATTGCTCATGCCAAAATTATAGGCCGTGGAGGTTCAGTTTCAGTCTCTTGGTTGCTAATGGTGACCCCAGGTTCACCCTTTAAGGGCCCTGGAAAAAGTGGCAAGAGAAAGAGAGTGTGTCACTCCTCCCAGGGAGGAGAATTTCTGGTTTCGGTGGGAGCTCAGGGTGTATCTGGGGTTGGGTTGCAGCCGGGGGTTGCCCAGGGGTGCACACTTCTTCCTGGGAACCAAGACCCAGGCACAGGGTGCGTGGGGCCTGATCTCATTGTCCCCTAGAAAGACGCTGGGCTGTGCCCTCTTTGTATCAAAAGTCCTTGCAGGTTTAGCTGTGGGGGAGAAGAGGGGTTCATTGTCAGGGGTTCAAAGCACCCTTGACTTTCAGGATCGCTTTCAGGGCCCCTTCTGGGGGCTGAGAGCCACCTTCCTTTTCTCTGCTAGTCAGCAGCTCTTGGCTCTGAGCTGGCTTTCAAATGGGGGTCTTGTCACCTTAGGTCCCTTCCTCCATTTTCCCACTAACCCCCTCATCATCGGGAAACCCATCTCAAAGCATAATAAAAACAGAAGTAACGTAGTGTCCTCAGTGACGTGCAGCTTATTTTTAAAGGGGGTGTGTGGATAGGGGAGCTCAGGAGGCTTCTGGGTTTGTGCCCACAAACTTGGAAGGATCTGGAGATGAGGGATCGGAAGGTCTAATTAAAGCAGGATTTATTATTGGGAGCTTATGGGAAAGTATTGGAATGGAGATTATTTTGAAAATGGAAGAATTAGTGAAATCCTTTAAGAGCTGAGCTTTATTGTATGTAGGGCTCGGCATAATTTTGCTGTTCAGAAATGGACGTCCAGATTTGCAAGTAGAAACTGAACAGATCATCTTTTAGTCGCTTGTGATAGAGCAGCTTTTTAGGAGAATGTGAACCCCCGTCCGAAAGACAATTATGCACTTAAAAATATTAGCCAGGGGGTTGGGGTGTTTGTCGCTCAGCTGGGAATGGTGGCCTCCTGCCTTGTAGGATAATCCGTGTCCCTCAGGCGGGAGCAGCTTGGGCTCTTCCTTCTGGGACTCTGCAGAGAATCCTTTGGGGGCATACACTGTTTCCTGTGCCCTTTTATAAAAGCAAATTGAGATTTAAAAAATAAGTACAGTGTCTGCTCGTAAGTGCCTTCCTGCACATGAAATTCGAGGGATGTAAGAGATGTTGTCACTGGAGAGTCCCAGTGACATTCGTAGGAAACAAGCAAGCGAGCAATAGATTAAGGAGTTCAGCTCACCTGCCTCTGTGATAAAACCCCAACAGGAAGGGGGTGCCCTTCAGTGGAAAGATCAGGGGGTGGGGCGACATTAGGGAACTTGTTCTTGTCTAGTGCTCCTCTCTTCTGGGAAACCCCCACATTGAGCAAATGTAGTCGCTGGCAGTTCTCAGACTACCCCTCAGAGCCCAGGGGATCCAGACAGATAACTCAAGGTCAGGGAGAGAAGTCTTCAGAAAAGTTGGAGGTGCCCGTAACCCCACTCCCATCAGACTGGCTGCTTGCTTATCTGTTTCATGTTTTGGGGTTCAGAGCAACATTCTGTTAGAAGAAAGCATTTCCAGGCTAAACCACTAACAATCTTGCAATTCACTGCTTAGACAAGTTCTGAGGCCTCTTGGCAACCCGGATCTTATGCTATTAGTGGTTCTCAAAATTGATTCACATTTCCAGGAGAGTTGCATCGTAATTAAAATGAATAATCACTGTTAGTATAGCATGAACAGACCAAGATCAGTCCACCCCTCCATCCATCATGCAAACATTTATTGACCAAACATTTATCTGGCTAAGGAGACAAATCTAAATAAGACTTGGTTTCTGCATTTGAGTAACTCGCAATTTAGCAAGTGCTGACAGACCCTTAATTGGTAGCTGGGATGCTTCGTAATAATGGCTGAGGGTAGCTCAGAAAGGGAAAAAAAATGATTAGGGGAGGTCAGGGAAGCTCACAGAGGAAGGAACATTGGAGCTGGACCTTCATTCAGTCCTTTGAAGCATTTATTGAATGCTCATCAAGGGTGTCAGGATCTTTCTGAGTGCTGGGCAAACAGCAGGGAACAAAGCAGACAAGATCTCTGTCTCAAAGGAGCCGACGTTGTTGGCACAAAATTTATCAAGTAGCCTGGTGGCACCACTGGGCTCCTTTTCTGCTGTGTCCTTCTTGCCCACCCCACAGCCTCAAAGTAAAGCTCTGAGTGTGTGTGTGTGTGTGTGTGTTTGTGTTTACAGAGATGAAATCAGCATGCATATTATGGTATGTTTTGCTTTTGCCACTTAGTATGGAAACGTGGGCCCTTTTCCCACATCATTCAATTTTCTATGGAAACACTATAACATTCCATCATGCGGATGTGCTTTCATTGAATCATTTTCTTTTGTTCAGCAGTTGTGAAGAAGATGTTTTCCTTTTAAAAACTGTCACAATATACCTTGTGTATATACATCTTTGTCTGAGTTTTCTTAATGCGTCTTTCAAATAAATATTCAGGAAGGAAAGTCACAGGTTATATAAACTTTCCAAGGCTCTTGGTGGGTGTAGCCAAGTTGTTCTCTAGGAGGTCGTATCTGTTTGTGCTGCAGCCAGCAGGGTATGGAAATGTCTTAAGGCTGTGTGTCCCACCCTGTTTGATGAAGCTGTGGTCTAGATTCCTGTCTCAACATGGATGCTCACTTAGTTTTTGGTCCACACAAGATCGCAGGTGCCTGGAGGGTACAAACCGTGTCCCCAGTTGCTGACCCGTCACAGGCTTGAAGTAAAACAAATGCTGACTGCATATGATTTGCATGTCTGGATGAACCAGCCGAGAAAGGTCGGGAGAGGTTTCGCTCGACAACTGGGAAGAGACTAGAACTTTCTTTATTGTCACAAACTACTCTATCCACAGGCTTTCCAGGAAAGGGGAGCTTTTCCATATGGTGGGTTGTCCTAAAGCCACCCCTCACAATCTCAGTGCATGATTGGGAGGCCCGTAGAGGGTCCTCAGGGTTGAAATGCAACAAAAATGTTGTCTTGACTGTTTCCGTGCTACGTGTCCCTTACCTGTGCTAAATCAGTCAGGCTTCTCAGCAGCCTGGTGAGGGGGGACTGTCCTCATTTTCATTTTTGAGGGGAACTCAGAGAAGTTTTGTAATTCAGGTCACACAGCTCGTAAGCGAGAGAGCTGGGATTTTTAGGCCCATGACTGCATGTGCTACACCGAGAACCTCCTTCTTTCTGCAAAGCGTAGGCCTAATGTCTGTAGGAGAAACTTCTTTCTGTGAGCAGGAGGAAAACTGTAAAGAGGAATGGAAACGTGGGCCCATCTGAGGATACAGTGAAAACCTAGAAATTGGTCCTCACCAGATACCACATCTGCTTATACCTTGATCGTGGACTCCCCAGGCTTCAGAACTGAGCAGTGGATTTTTGTTATTTATCAACCTCCAGTGTAAGGCATTTTGTTACAATAGCCCACAGACGATGACAAGAAATGACCCCTGGGTGGCAAGGCCAGTGAGTGGTCTACTGATAAAACACAAGGACAGCTCCAGGAGGCACTGTGTACCCAGTGGTCCTCAGCTGCTGGGGGAAGGAACTCAGACGTGAGAGCGCGCGTCCAGGAAGAAGACCAGGAGCGCCCTTGCTCACACCTTAAGACATGGATCATTGTCAGTGCCCCAACAGTGAAGCCTCTCCAGGAAGCTGTGTGTTGGTGACACTCTCAGGTCTGGGGGGTCAGGAAGTGGGGTAGAGTAGGGAGAGAAAAACAACCAACCCTTCACTTGGTCTCTCTCTCTCTCTCTCTCTCTCTCTCTCACACACACACACACACACACACACACACACACACACACAGAGTTGATGGGGCCCCCAAGTCACATCTCTATTGCCTGCACTTCCAGGGGGAGGCCTGGATGTATTTTCATTTAATCATCTCTTGAACAGTTAAAAAACCATTTCACCCTTTAAATAAAAAGCGGTGATAGGAGCTGGGGTGGTGGCTCAGTGGCAGAGCGCTTGCCTGGCATGTGGGAGGCACTGGGTTCCATTCTCAGTACCGCATGTAAATAACTAAAAATATAATGAAAAGGTCCACTGACAACTAAAAAATATTTTTAAAAAAGCTATGATAAACATTTTTATCGATAAAACTTGGAGTTGCATGTTATTTCTTTGAAATAATGATGGAGAGTCACTTCTTGACATTAGAGTGGAGCCACTCCTGTAGCCCCCCAAGGGTGGCTTGAGGGAAACTTTAGCTCCCCCCAATTTCCACCATCCCTCACCAGGTCACCTCCAAGTGCACTCTAGGTAGAGATGTGAGGCTGGCTATGCAAGTGCTGCCCGGCCCCTCTTCCCGGGCTTGGCTTCTTATATCTGAGTTCTGGCGTGGCCCTTGTCCGCCTCCTACATGCTCTGTTATGTCCAGCCTGACTTCCCAGCAGCTTAGCCCTGTGGTAAAGCGCATGAGGGGAAGTGAGAAAGGGTCTAAAATAGCCGGCTATTAGGTTTCCTGCTAGATGGGATGTGGTCAGTAACTGGGCTGTCTGTGAGTCTGCTCACACGCTGCCTTCACAGTTCCGTGTGCCTAGTGCCCCAGAGTGTGGCTGCCTGCCCAGGATGACAGGGACCCAGGGACCACCTTGAGAGAGCCAGGGAGGCTCAGCCCTTTGGGAACTTGAGGAGGTGTGACCTGTGGCCATCGCAGTGGCAGGCACTTCAGGACCCTCTGGTCTCTGGTTGTGTGGGGGGTGGTCATGACTTGGTTTGGCTCTTGCGCAGTGGGAGAGGCAGCGAGCCTCTACCCTCAGGGTCACCCGGTGGGATCTTTTTAAAACTGGAAATGACGACAGGGGAGGAACCTTTAAAAGTGCCTGGGAGTGAGGGACACCTAAGGGAAGCGTCGTCGTTTTCAGCAGTTAGCTGGGGATCCTGAATGTGTCTCTGACACCTGTCTGAGGACGTCTTGAGGTGCGGGCCTGGGGTCCTTCAGATGCACTGCTGCTGCTCCCGCTCCATCCCTCAAATTGCTTTAAGCCAAAAAGGGACTCTTTTCTTTCTTTCTCAGAGAACTGACAAGTCAGTGTGGCAGGGGCCCGGTGACTCCAGGGTCTGACCTCTCACACCCTAGCTTCCTCCTCAAGGAGGCAAGTTGGCTCCATCTCGGCTTCTGCTCAATCCCAACAGAAAGAAAGTGTTTCTCTCTTCCAGCAGCTTCGGGAAAAGTCCTGGAATATGAAATAATATGAACCTGTGAGGGCATAGATATATATATTTATATTTATATATATGTACATTACATACATAAATATATATATAAATTTTTGTCTTTTACTGTCCTATCCTCAGCTCTAGAACAGTGCTTGGCATATGGTAAGTATAAAATAAATATGAGTTAAATCTATCCATGAGGCTGGAGTCACTTATTCAGGGCAAGAGTAGGACTGAGGGTGGGGGTGGGTCATTCCCAAAGAAAACCGTTACCTGCTGGGCAGAAATCACACAGTGTTTGAGTTGGACTGTACCCAGGAGTCAGATGTGTGTCAAGAGCGTTGGCGATGCCACCTCGCACAACCCAGATGGTGACGGAGCACCGGCCCTGTGGCAGCCAGCTGCAGTTGTGACAGGCTGGCGGAGTCCCCTCCGTCACCATTCCCTGGGCAGTGAGCTCAGGCAAGAGCTTCCAGGACTTTCCTTGCAACTGGGATAAAGGGCTCCGAGCTGGTTGCTAAACTCCCTGAAAGGAAGATGACACGTGGGAGTGCTCACCCCAGCGTGAAGTGGGCGCCTGTGTACCCAGACAAATGTGGCACTGGAGATGTGTGGCCTCCATGTGGGACCACGGCTGCGTATGGCTCATGGTCACCCCAGGGGTTAAAGGATATTTTTTCCCGATGAATAACAGCAGCAAGAGAGTCAAGAGGAGAGAAACTTGTAATTGGCTGAAAAAGACAACTTATCCTCTGAGGTCATAGATGATATTTTTTGGAACTTTTTTTGCCACTTAGAAAACCTACTTGTACCAAAAGTGGTGACACACCCTTTTTATTCCATGCGTGTCCTTTTGTTCCTCCGTTGCCCACAGCCCTAGGGCCTGTTCTTCTGCACACAGCTGCATGGGGACCCACACAGCTTCCATCTTCTTGCTCTGTTCCTCCTGCGTCGGGATTTTCCCTGTTGCCAGAAGGTGGCTCATCACCATGGCTCTCCTGCCCAGGGAGGACAGGGAAGGAGGCCCAGGGGAGGCCATGCCCCTTGCACTGTTACTTCTGCTTTTGTCACAGCTCTTTCCATGTGGAAGGGAGTCTGGGAAAGTTGGTCCTTGCTCTGTGTGGTCCTGTGCTCTGCTGAAACTTTGGCTTTTCAGTGATAAAGAAGGGGAGAATAAATGTGGGGAACCAACCAGTAGTTTTGGTTTTGCACGTCAGCTGGTTCATGCCCTGAGCCCTTGATGAGCAGTGTGTACTTCATGAATCTCTGCTTGGTCAGTGTACTGGGCTGGGTACAGTGCCCCCCAATTCATAACCTTCCTGGAACCTCAGAATACAACCTTATTTGAAAATAGGGTCAGTGCAGATGTAATTAGTTGAGCTGAGGTCATCCTGGAATAAGGTGGGCCCTTAATCCAATATGACTGTTGTCTTTTTGATAAGAGAAGAGACATGCGTACTCAGGAAGAGGCCCTGGGATGATGGAGGTGACATTGGAGTGATGCTACCGCAAGCCAAGGAATGGCAGGAGCCACCTCCAGAAGTAGAAGAAGCAAGGAAGGATCCTTCCCTAGTGGCTTTGGATGGAGCATGGCCCACGGACGCTTTGATGTCAGATTTTTAGTCTCCAGAGCTGTGAGGGAATCAGTTTCTATTGTTTTAAGTCCCCAAGTTTGTGGTACTTTGTTATGGCAGCCCTAGGCAGTACCGGAGAACAGTCTTGCCTTGACCCAGCTGGAATTGCTTTGTTCCTGTACCCAGCTGTGACTCAGTGCAGGTCATGCTACCTTTCTGTGCCCCAGTTTTCGGCTATGAGATGGAAAATAGGAGGCTGCTCTTCAGCTTTGTATGACATTGAGGGTGAAGTTATCGTCGGTTTGCACTGGAAGAAGCCATCATTGAGAGAGAGAGAGAGAGAGAGAGAGAGAGAGAGAGACACCATCATACACTAACATTTGTGGAGCTTGGCTCAGTTTTTTAGGTGCTGAAAGAAAAGGTTTCAAACCCCAACAGCCAGTCATCCTGGCCCCCTGCCCCAACTCTGGCTTCTTTCTATGGGGACCCTCCATGGCTTTTCTCATACTTCAGTGGGACAACATTATCAGAAATGGCAGAGTGGGCAGAGGAAGGGGAAGGGTTTTTGGAAAGGCCTTTGAAACTCCTGACACATAGAAGTCTCATCTGAACAGAACAGTCCCTACAGTCTGAGAAAAACATGGCGTTCTTTTTGTTGTTCTGGCAAATGGGGTTGCTTTCTTGATTTTCTTTTCAGATATTGTTGGTGTGAAGATGGTACTGTTCTTTGTCTCATATTCTTTTCTGACTTTGGTCTCCCTCTTGCATCCCCTGTCCTTCCCTTTGGGAGGTCATTGGTGACTTCAGGAGTATCCGATCTGATGGAAGCTGCTGAGCTGTGTCGGGTGGCCTGGGCAGGGTCTCTTGAAGCAGTGGCCCCAGAGCCACGTTCAGTAGGGAGCCAAGGACATGACAGGAGCCAGTAAGAGATGGCAAGTAGGGTTTAGTTCTTTTAAATTCAGGTCTGCCCTTTTGTCCCTTAAGCAAATGGGCTCACCACTTTCCTATACCAAGAGGCTACTGCCTCCTTTCCTTGGACCCTTCCCACAGTCTAATTTTGGCCTTTACTGAGAGGAAAATCCAGGAACTCTAAGGCCATTTTCCTTGTCTAAAACAGAAAGACAAGATTTTGGTCCTTTGAGCGAGGTAGGAGCTGCTGGGTAAGGGCAGACAGTTACTGAGGGCTGGTCTGTCAGGAGCTTTGCACCTGTGGCCTCAGATTCTCATGACCTAATGACATACATACAGACCTGCTGTCTTCATCTTGGGGACAGGAGAGCAGATTCAGAGGGATCACTCGACTCTCCCTAGCTGCAGATTTCAGCTGAGGTCCCACTTACTCCAGAATCTGTGTGTCAGAGGCGTCCACTTTGCCTATCTCTTCACTGGTTTCCATTCTGAAGTCTCTGGTGCTTTCTGGAACAGAGGGCAGGTTCTAGTCAGTCAGGCATAGAGTCAGAATTGGAAAAGGTCTTATTGTAATCTACCTGTGTGCATGTGTGTGTGTATACGCGTGTCTGGTTCTGAGGATGGAACCCAGGGCCTGGAGCATCCCTGGCAAGTGCTCTACCAGGGAGCTACACCCCCAGCCCTGGGTTCACTGTGGATTCATGGTTTCTAACCTCAGCTAGACTTCCCAACAGCCTGTTCCTCTTCTTTTTTATTTCGTTGCTATCTACATCTTCTGATGAACTATCTCCAGATTCTCTCAGATTCACCCACGATGCTTTACGCTTATTACCACCCTGCTGGCCAAAGCCATCAACGTCTCTCCTTTGGTGTTGATGAAACTGGACTTTTGCCCCACCCATGCCTGCCCTTCACACCCCATCCGTTTCCCACATCTTAGCCCAAGTTACCCTTTCCTAACTTCCTGTTTCATTTAAAGTACAAACTGCGATCCTTAACCCGGTCTCAAGGACCCACTTGACCTAGCCGTTCCTCCTAGGACTTTACTGTTCCCCTTTCAACTGGGCTATGGCCATTCTGTCTTCTTTCAGGTTTCTTATAAGCACCAAGCTCTTCATGCCAGGAATTTTGCACTTTCTGTTCTCTTTGTCTGAAATGCTTTTCCCTGTCCTCTTTGGCTGGCCGTGTCTCATCCTTCGGGTCCTGTTGCTTCCTTGAGTTGGCCTTCTGGGTTCCTGAAGTCAGATTGCTCTGTTCTGGTTTCTTCCCATGCACGTAGGCTTTCTCTGTCACACTTCATTTCTGCATACAGTTATCCTCTGTGTCCAAACCATTTGGTCCCCTAAGTTTTGGATCATAACAGAAGGGAATTCATCCAGAGGGGTTCATCCAAAAATGTGGTTCCTGTGTTTGGACAGCAAGGGATCCCAGAGATTGTTTCTTGTCTTCTCTTCAGTATTCTGTTCCTGAAGCCCCATGAGCATTTATTCCTAGGTGTGGCCTCTTGCTGAGTAGATGCTCAGGCAAAGTCGGCTGAATGGCTTTTCAGACAGATGAATGGATGAGTGAGGGGGGTAAGCCTGGAGTAGGGGAGGGCTTGGTGACTCTCCTTGGGGACGAAGCTGGCCTGGTTGAGGAGGCAGAAGCAGAGACTAGATGGAAGCTCTGTAGCTTCTGCAGGTGCAGAGTCCTGCCTTGTGGGGATTGGAGGATTTGAACCCGGGCCCGCCTGACTCTGCAGCCCCTGTTTTTCCGCTACTGGCTGCCAGAGTCTGCTGGCTCTCCTGCACCCAGCTTGTCTTGCCCTTGAGAATTGGGGTAAGATGGGATGATAGCAGATGTCTTCATGGTCAGAGTGACTGGGTTCCTAATGGTTCCCCTTCTGACTGTGGTTGGAGTGAGACGTCAGGGACAAATCATCTTTCAGTGGGTCCTTGCCAGGGAAATAGGACTGGGCTTACGAGTTGTGTGTAGGTGCCTGGGGACAGTCATGGTCCCTGGCTCAAGATGAACAAAAGGACAGCCCCATCTTGATGATTCATGGTCACACGTATATATTAAATGCTCTGAGAAGTCCTGTAGTCAAGAAACCTGTTTAACTGTGACTGACCCAGTATTCTCAAATTTATAAAACCCAGAACCTTTTTTGGGTGTATATGTGTGCCACTTTATTTATTGATTCAATAAAAGTTACAGACCACCTGCCCTATGTTCAGAGTGGCAATATGGAGTTGACCAGGGGGACAGGGGAAGCCTGGGGTATCCTCACCTGTAGGATGGATATCACAGCATTTCCTATCCTAAGGATTCTGGTGAGGACTAAATTCAGTGAGCTTGTGCAAATGAAGGATTCTGCACTGTCCAGGGACCTGGTGGTCGTCAGTGATGCATACCCATGATGATTATCACAGTCTAGTGGGGCAGCAGGGGACATGGGCACCTGTTTAGTGACAGCTGTGATAAAGTATACCAAAGAGAAGGGCAGGCTTCAAGGCAGCTTGTGGCAAGGGAAACTCACCTGTGTTGACGGGGTGGGCCGTGGCCACAGAGGGCTCCCTCCCGGGGAGGCCATCTTGGGGCTAGGACATGGCAGGGGGGCAGGTTTTAGGAGAGGGCGGGATGGGGGTAAGGACAGCTTTCTTTGGGGAACACAGTCCTATTGTATGAATGTGGGTGCTCTCTGGGAGTGAGCTTCCCTAGACGGTTTCAGAATTAGGGGAGCCAAGTCAGACTCCAGGATGCTGTGGCTCCAGAAGTGCGTGTCCCTTTCAAGCCTCTCTCAGAAATTTGGAGCAAATTGGAAATGTGGGGGGGAGGATTGCGGCTCTACAGCAGTGGGCCTCAGACCTCCATGTGCTTCTGGATCATCACCCTGAGGGCTGCTTCAGGTTCCCCAGGGAACAGTGGAAGTGGGAATCTAGGAATCTGTTCATCAGATTCTGAGGGAGCTGCCGCAGGGGGTTCCCTGGTCTCACTTTGAGAAACATGTCTCTGGATGGCAGAGCGATTGCCGTGCCTGACATGCGACTCTGCCACAGGAAGTGACTGCAGTGGACACTGGAAGGGGCCGTTCCAGGGACATTCAATTTGATCTCTGTGTTCTGTGGACCAGAAGGGCTGCCTGTGGGCCAGACCCAGAGCATTAGGTACCACAAGAGCTGGGTGGGCCATGGTCACAAGAAGGGTCCACATTCGCTGAGACCTATACTGTTCCCAACCTGCAGCTCAGCCAGAAGCCATAAGGCGCCCCTTCACTCCCAGCCCCAGCTTCGTGGTGCATCACGCCAGCAGTGTGAGGATTGGGTTGGGATGTCGCCTGCAGTAACAGCCTCACTCAAACTGCTTGTCGTGTTCCTGGCTATTGTCACGCTCAGGAATTAGGCTACGGAGAGCCCTGGGTTGAGAGCACAGCATCCTTAGTGTTGGGGTACCACAGTGTGCTCTCGATCCTGGGGCTTGTTGTGAGTCCCTGAGCCGCAGACGCCTCTGACCTCAGACTTCCTGCTGGCCACCTGCCTCCCTCCAGGTGCGCCTGGCTTGTAAGTACTGATGCGCCAATTTTAGGCGGCACGGGATCTAAGGCGCATTGGGTCTTTGCATCGCCTGTTTTGGTTTGAGGCTTGTCTTGCTGTCTCTGTGTTTCTATCTGCCTGTCTCCTCCGCCCAGCTTTCTCTGCGTCCTGCGCTGTGAGTTGCCCTTGCTGGGCTGCTTCCAGTGCACAATGCCACTAGTCGTTCTTATTTGACCTTTAAATTTTTCTCTTTAAGGAAAATATGATCATTCGTCTGTATTTTCGGGCCTGTGCATACAGGTCATAGGCCAGCTTCTCCCCTCACTTCACATCCAAGGGAGGAGAGTGATTTCAAGTCGTCGTGATTGTTTTTAATAAAGGAGAAATGATATTAGAAGAGGGGACCATTTTCTTGCTGATGGCTGCATGGACAGGAATCTGGGGACCCGAGTGCTCCCAGCTTTCAGGAATGATGAGTTCCTTCATTTGAGGGTGGAGGTCTGGCTTTGTGCTTGTTGGTGACACAGCATGGCTGGACTGTGGGGCCTGCTAGCCAGAGCATGATCTTGGGCTTTTTTGCCCAGGGCTGTGAGTCGTCTCTCTGGCTGGTGAGCCCGTCCGGAGGGTGTGTCCCTGGAACTTTGTAGTCAGTCCTCGCTGTGGTGTTTAGTGACCACACATGAAAGGCCTCCTTCCCAGGGCCGCTCCCTGGGACAGACTGCACCTCAGAGCTGGACGGGCCCCTGTGCAAACCTTCCTTGGGAGGGGACTTCCCCTGGACCAGGAAGATCCGTGGAGCCCTCCTCCATCCACTGCGGCTCAGTGACCTGGCGGAGGAGCCTGTCTAGTGGCCCTGGGGGAGGGGTCGCCAGGTCCCTACCATGGTGCTGCCAATAAATGATGCTCACACAGAGTGAGGTCGTAGAAGAAGCAGGCTGGGTGGTGCTGAGAGTTCAGGGCACAGGAACAAAGCAAAATTTGGTGGGAGACCTTTCAAAGTCCTGCCTCTGTGTCTGGTGAGCCACTTGGTTGATACAGTAGCGTGAGTCTAAATGGAGAGCACAGGCTTGGCGGATTCTAGTTCCTGCCTATGAAAATAGCCATCTCTCTGTCCTGGGACTATTGCAAACTCCTTTTGCTTGTAATGACCCTGTTGTCGTTAGCAGTTACCAGACTGACAGTGAGGACCGCTTCTCCCCGAGTGCCTTCTGCATGCGGGGCTGGGCCTCGAGAAACAAGGTCTGTTGGACACAGTAGCACCCGCAGCGCCTGCTGGCCTGCACTGTGTACGGGAGGCGCAGATGCGGGGGCTGTCCGAGCTCACCGGGAAGCTGAGTCTGCCGGCTCCTGCAGGTTGAGAGTCCTGTGAAAACGCACTGGGAAAGCATGCGCCCATTTTTGTAAAACCAAAACCAAAACCAAACCAAACAAACCCCAAACCATGGCTCTCAGTGTGTGGAGGTGGAGTTCTAGGTCACCTGGTTTTTCATGCTTTCGTATGTGTATTCTCGAATAGTTAAAATATACGTACCTTTTTTCAGAGAGCTACGTATTCCCTGGTAGCTGTGTCTTGTAGGTGACTGATGTTTCTTTATAACTTGGCCAGCCATTGGGGGACCAGGACTTTTGGGAATTAGACTTTGCATGTAGGGGGTGCTTGAGGGAAGGAGGGGGAGAGGAAGCTTGCTGGTGCCCGGTTGCCCATCAGGACACCATGAGGGAGCGAGGTTAGGCCCTGCCAGCATGGGCAGCGTGGGTCCATGGATGCGGGGCTGAGTACAGGGGTGTGTGTGTGTGTGTGTACGTACACCTGCTCTTTTTGGTAGTTTGCTCTTGTATTAGTTTGCTAGGGCTGCCATAACAAAATGCCAGAGTAGGTGGCTCCCAGATCAGAGCATCGGCAGGTCTGGGTTCTGCTTCTCTCTCTCTCTTTCTCTCTCTCCCTCTCTCTCTCTCTCTGCCTCTGTCTTAGAGCTGGCCGCCTTCATGCTGTGGCCCCCCATGGCCTCCTTTGTGCGTGTGCATCCCTAGTTTTTCATATACTTACAACAGCCTTGTTTTGACTGGATTATCTTTTTGAAGTCTCCATCTCCAGATACAGTCATGTTCTCAGGTATTGGGGGTGAGGACTTCAACATATGAATTTGGGGTGTGGAACCCAATTCAACCTATAACCACCACCACGGGCTCATTTTGGCAGAGGCCTGTGGCCTCCAGCACTTGGGAGGAGCTGGGGCCATTGGTCTCTCCATAAATCTGTCCCTCATGCGAGTGCTACCATGGAAACTTCAGCCAAGTTGGACCTCATGTACGTTTTTCAGCAAGTAGGTGCTCAGACACTCACACAGCTTGACTTAGAGCCTGGTGACTTCTGAGTTGTTTGTCCGCTTGGGCCCTCCCCTAGCTCTTGTCCTGGAAGTCTCCTTCACAACAGATGAGAAAGTTCTAGATCCACTGGGGAACAGAATCCTCTGAAGAGGTCTGCTCACAGAGCAGGTGGTGCCCTCAGCCGGTGTACCCTGAAAGCATGTGGGCCCGAGTTTGCTGAGGAGAGCAGAGCTCTGCTCACCCAACCACGTCTGGCTCCTTGCTCACTAAACTCACTTTTGTGCTCTTTGGTGTCTATAGGTGATAAAGATGGAGGACATGCAGTCAGACTCCCAGCCGTCTCCAGTAGTCGTGAGCTGTGTAATGACATTTTGGTCAGTGACAGAGTGTGTGTACATTGGAGGCCATAAGATTATAATGGTGTTGAAAAGTCCCTCTTGCCTGGTAATGTAGATAATGAACAGCTTCCTAGTTTTGCTTTTAGCAAGCTATGCTTTTTTTTTTTTAAATCATTATTGGAGAGTGTACTCTTTCTACTCCTAAAAACTAGTTTACCATAAAATGGTCTGCTGTGTGACATGGGCAGTGGCCTCAGATGTCTTGTGTATTGCAGGCCTTGATGGCATCCAGAGGCCACATGGAGTGATCGGCTTCTGTCACTGGGATTCATGTGAGTACACACTGATTGCACAACAGTGACATGGCCAAGCCGTGCATTTCTCCGGGGGAATCTGCGACCTTAGGCGGCAGGTACATATAGTCTTGGCCTCTGGCATGTGTGCGTTTCCTCTTTGGGGACCTCAGACTGTATCCAGCTGCACCAAGATTAAAGTGGACATGCGCTAGGTCACACAGGCGATGCCAAAGTGTTTTAAGGTAAATGGTCGACAGTGAGGGCTTATCAGAAAACTTCAGCCCATCTCTGCTTCCCCCAAGCCTGTTTTTATTGAGCATGGGTCAGGGGACCTGGGGACGTGGAAAGGGAGTTTCTCTTGCCCTTTGGAGAGAGGAGGAATTCCTCCAAGAATCGCACTTTTAAAAAGTCACGTTTCAGTGTGCGTGGGGGGTACAGAGAGGTAGACATGGATCTCAGAGGTGCCTGTCCTTGAACCATTTCCTGAACTCTAGGATTTGGGAAATAAGAAAATATTGAACATGGTTCAAAGAGAAAAGCACAGGCCGCTCTTTGGCCAAGCCTGGCTTGTTGCTGCTGTTTGACTTCTCCAGCTCCTCCAGCTCCTGCTGTGGGACAGGTGACCTGTTGGTCCTGGAGTGAGGCCTCTGACTTCTTTTGATCCCGTCTTAGCATAACCAGAACCAGTGTATTTAATCATTTGTTCAGTTATTTAGCAAATATTTCTGAGGCCCTGGCCCATTAAGGCGAGGGGTTGGTGTTCTCTCACATGTTAATGAGCCTCCTGGTCGGTTTTCCCTGGACATCTCTTGACCATGAGAGGATCCTGTCAGGGCCACCTCATTTGATCTGGAGTTTCTGAGAGTAAACTGGGATAGGATGGGATGGAGAATTTACTAAGAGCATACATGCAAAGAGTTGCCCCTTACCCTGGCTGTACTGGGGATTGAACCCAAAGGTGCTTTACCACTAAGCCACATCCCCAGCCCTTTCTATTTTTTGAGACAGGATCTTGCTAAGTTGCTTAGGGCCTTGCTAAATTGCTGAGGCTGGCCTTGAACTTGCAGTCCTCCTCTCTTAGCCTCTTGAGTTGCTGGTATTATAGGCCCAGTGCTTTATTCTTGACACAGCAGTCTGAATGAGATTTTTGAAAATAGAAACCAATTTGCCTTCATCCCCTGCTTAAAGCCTTCCGGTGCGTCCCCTGGCGCCCAGGGTGAAATGCACATCGCTGTACTCCCTCCACGTGATCCTCTCCTGCCTCCAGAAGCGCCTCAGGATCTTTGTACCTGCAGTTTCTTCTTCCTGGGATGCTCTTCTTCCCAGAAGATGCTTGTCATTCAGTCTCTGCTCCTATATCACCCCTCAGTGACATCTTCCTTGATTATCCAATCTTACTACATCACCCTGTTTTATTTTCTTCCAAGTATGTATCACTCCATGAAATTAACTCTCTTCTTCTTTTTTCCCCTTATTATTACTTGCTGGCCCTCATCAGAATAGAAGCTGCCAGAGGCCAGAGTCTGTTCATCCTGCCTGTGTATCTCTGACTCATAAACTACTACCTATTTTCAAGTAAGAACTCAATGAATGTCACTGTTGACTGAGTGAGCAGATCCTTCGTAATGCCCTTTGCAAGTAAAGAATGGGATTCCTTTTTATTTTATTGTTTGTTTATTTGGTTACATTTTTAAAGACAAGATCTCACTATGTTGCCCAGGCTGGCCTTGAACTCCTCTCTTCAAGGGATCCTCCTGCCTTAGCCTCCTAAGTAGCTAGGACTACAGGTTTCCACTGTGCCTGTCTAGGGTTCCTTTTGAAAATTACCCTTTTGGCTTTTGGTCTGTGCTTTGGGAATGCGATGCAGCTCTGAAATGGCACATGGCACATGCCATCATGGTGATTTGGGCTGATCTGAACCCAGGATGTAACTGAGGAAAATTTGGGGTTGAAGTCACGCCCACTGCCCTACAACTGTGTTTTCTGCTCTCAGCTGGGTCAGATCTAAACCAAAATCAGGTGAGGAAGTGAAACAAGACTAATGTGTGTCACTGAGGGTGGGGGGAGGTGGAGTGCTGGCCTTGACCTTTACACTGACGCAGGAGCATCATGGGAACTTTGGAGCTGGTGCCTGGTTGTTACAGTTTGGATGGGAGGTGGCCCCCAGAGCTCCTGTGTTAGGCAGGAATGTCCAGGGACCCAACCAGTCCGTCCTGGCTTATTTACACTTGATCTTACCAAATGACTGTGAACCAAGAGTAAAGGCATTATTTAATTACGTGGGAGTTGTGCTGGGAGAGACGGCAAGGGAGAAGGGATCAGAAGCTTGGGGGTGCGTGGAAACATCAAAGCTTCCCTCCTTCGGCCTCTCCCCTTTCCTTCCCTCCCCTTCCTTTCTCTCAGCTCTGGCTCAGGTTCATGCTCGGTGATTCTCTTTGGTAGGAGCAGGAGGTCAAGAGAGCCCTCTGTGTGGGAAGTCATGCTTAAGGTCTGTGGAGGATGGTCCTGTCCTGGGCTGTTTTGTGGAACAGTAGTGGTAACACCTGAGACTGGTCATTTCCAGTGCACAGAAGTTTATTGGCACATGGTTCTGGAGGCTGGAAAGTCCACGATCAAGAGGCTGGTGTCTGGTGAGGGCCTTCTTGCTGCACTATGGCTGAAGGGCAAATAGAGGGGGCACTCATGCATGAGGTGGGTAGGGAGAGAGACAGACAGACGGACCCACAGACATGGAGATAGGAACGCGTGGCCTCATGCCCTGTGTAGTCTGCATTGGTCTGTTTGTGAGGATAGAGCTCTCCTGACCTGAACGCCTACCAGTAGGCCCCACTTCCCAGTATGGCTGCATTGGGATTAAGTCCCCAGCACATGCTCCTCTGGTGACACAGTCGAGCCATCACAAATCCCATCGGAAGCCACCGTCAATTGGCGGGACCGTCCCTGCAGTATGATATGAGCAGCCCTTTGTATGTGAACTCACTTTCCTGCCCATCCATTGTGGCTGGGACTTGGGACTCCACACTGGGTGACTGGGGCCGATTTCCCCAAATCTCCAAAGAGAGGAGAGAGCGCCATGCCACATGGGACGAAGGTGCCGAGCTCGGTGGCCGGCGGGCTGGCCTTGTGGCGATGACCTCCTTAGTGTCTGTATGTCACCACTGCCTTGCAGCCATCAGGTCCCTTAATGCTTTTCCTCACTGAATGGCTCAGGGATAATCTGTCAGAAATGACAAATAGGGTCTACACTTTGGAGGATGGTGACAAGGGAATCGGGATGCAGTTCCCAGGGGAAGGGCTTCTGTCTGAGAGCATTGCAATAGAATCCGTCGAAGTCATAGTGCTCCTGATCCTGCCAGCGATGACTTGCAGGAGAACAGTCCTGTGGGCGATCGATTCTGTACATCAGCATGGATCGGAACCGTGACCGAGGGTGGAGCAGGGACACGGGCTGGTGGACCCAGAGTGCAACATGAACCTACAGTTCATTTTAACACATGCACATAATGTAGATGTGTGTGTGTGTGTGTGTGTGTGTGTGTGTATGTTTAAAAATAGTGAAAAAAATTTTCACATGGTGGTAAAAAAATACAACATAAAATTCATCATTTAAAATATTTAAAAGTGTCCGATTCGGTAGGGTTACGTATGTTTGCACGGTTGTGCAAGAGCTCTCTAGGGCCTTTCTATCTTTTTAATTTTTTTAAATATTCTTGTTTGCGTTGTAGATGGACACAGTACCTTTATTTCATTTACTTATTTTCATGTGGCCCTGAGGATCGGACCCAGTGCTTCACATACGTAGACAAATGCTCCACCACCGAGCTCCAGCCCCAGCCCCGAGCCTTTCCATCTTGCAGAGCTGAGACTGCACCCACTGAGCTGTAGCTGCCTGGTCCACGCCCGTCCCCCTGCCCTGGTGACCATCTTTCTGTGTCCTCTCTGTGAGATCCATGACTTTGGACCCCTTGTTTGAATGCAGTCGTACAGTATTTCTCTTGTGAGAAATTTCTCTTGCTTCCCTAGCCTCACGTCCTCGAGGATCGCCTACAGCAGGTGATGGCTTTCAGGGCTGGATAATTTGCTGTTCATTGGTGAGGACGTTGGGGTTGCTCCCCGTCCTGCCTTGTGAGTCACGCTGTGTGGAGAGCCTGGGAGCCGCTGCTGCTATTCCTTTGATAGGTACCCAGAGCGGGACGGCCGGGTCACAGGGAGTTGCAGTCAACTTTCTAAGGAGCTTCCAGACCGTCCACAGCGACGGTTCCACCTGACGTTCCTCCCGGCAGCGCCAGGGGTCCAGTTCTCCCCGTCTTGTCCCGCCCTCACTCTACTCTCTGATGCTGTCTCCCCGTAGTCCCAGCCCCAGTGGGTGTGCAGGGATGTCGCGCTGTGCTCAGACAATATGGTTTTATTACTTTACACTTCATGCTGTCATGAAAATGTAAATCAACACTGGGAAAAACCGATAGCCACTGCTTATCAAGGGCTTCGTTAGTATTCTGAGGGCCTCACCTTGACGTAATTCTCATGAGGAAGGTTTCATTTACCCCACTTTACAGATGAGAACATCGAGGCTTGGAGAATTTAACTCAAGATCATACAACTAGGAAAGACCTGGGCCTGGAATTGAACCAAATGCCTGACTTCTGGGGAATTCTCTGCCTCTCTTTTCTTAACTGACTCTTGACAATGCACATCTTGATCACCAGGGCCTTCCAGGGTGGGTGGGCTGGGGACTGGATGGCTTGGATGGTGGCCCCTGAAGTGTGTCATCACTGAAGCCTCAGGTGGGACCCAAAGCCAGGGCTCTCAAGAATGGCCCCAACTCTGCAGACCTTATCCTGGAAAGAGGCTGTGCTCTTTGGTTTGAATCCCCCTTAACTCTTGAGTAAATCAGAGAGGTTATGAAGAGAGAGATGTGATTTTGAATGTTTTTCTCCACGCCTTTCCATTCCTGGGTTTGCTTTCTATTCTGAACCCATGTGTGTGCGCACGCAGAGCTGTGTTGAATTCACGAGCTATTATCATACCAGAGGGTTCATTCTTAGATTTTCTGCACAGCCATAGAAGGACTGGAGTGCTCGTCACATAAAAAATTAATGTGACACGATTGGCTTAATTTTTGTTCATGTTTATCAGATGTAATTTTTGTTTTCTGATTAGGCCTAATACGAGACCCATCTCCTTCAGGCACTATGGAAATGACTGCCCGCCACAATTCCCCACAGCAGTTCTGGTGTTTGTAGTTGGATTATTGTATTAACAAATGCTTCAAATTACAGGAGGAAAAACACAGTACATTATTTCAAGTCGGGGGACCAATTCCGCCCTCACATCTGTTAATCCTATCAGTAAATAATGGCACAGGGCCATTCTAATAGGACCCTAAGTCTGTGGGCCCCCTCCTTGTTCTTTGATATGTTTTGTTAACATTTTTCTTATTTCGGTACCATAAAATGAAGTCTCCATTAAGAGCTCAACTCACAGACTAATCCTTGAAATGTGTGTTTTTTTTTTGTTTTAAACAAAACATGATATGTTGTTTCCTGTCAAAATCCTAGACAGCATTCGTAGGATCTTTTATGGAGTGTTCTGAGCACTGTGGGACTAAGGTCTGCAAGAATTTACCATCTGGAAAAAACTTTCCCCTGGATGTGGGGGAGAGAGGTCCAGCTGGGCCCAGACCCACCTCTGGGCTCAGGGTTGTGGGTGGCCCAGCCACCCTGTGGTTGGGGAACACATGGAGCCAAATCTATGGCTTGTGAACAAGATTGGATTCCCGGCTTCATAGGACTGCTCCTGGAGATCAACCACCTGGTACAATGTGATTGTCACTTCAAAGACAGTTCACCTAAAAGGACAGATACTGCCATTATCCTTTGTTGGCAGGCAGATTCAAATTCATATTTTGAAGCCTTAACCCCCAGGACCTCAGAATATGACTGTAGTTGGAGATTAGGTTTTTAAAGAGGTGAATAAATTGAATAAATGAAGCTATTAGAATGGGTCCTAATCCAGTCTAATCCAATCTGACCCATGTCCTTGTAAGAAGAGGAAATTTGAACCCACAGAGATACCAGCAGTGTGTACACATAGAGGAATAGCCAGAGGGGGCCACCTGCAAGCCAAGGAGAGAGAGAGAAAGGAGAAACAAACCTGCTAACTCCTTGGTCTTGTGCATCTTGCCTCCAGAACTGTAAGACCATAAACTTCTGCTGTATAAATCCCCCTCCCCCAATCTGTGGTAGTTTGTTATAGCAGCTCTAGCAAACTGATACTCCACTTAGCTCCGTTGATACTTTAACCATTTCTTGAGTACCTTGTATATTAAAGTGCATATTCATTATTCTTTACAAATGGATTCCTTGAAGGTTTCTTTTCCAGCTGTTTTCTGGATTCCTTTCCTACCCTGTGTTCATTTCTGACTTCTTTGGAGCCATTATCCTTTGTTGGCAGGCATATTCAAATTCATATTTGATACCTCTTTAAAGACTTAATCTCCAAGTACAGTCACATTCTGAGGTCCTGGGGGTTAAGGCTTCTTTCTTGGAGCCATGATGGTGGGTGAGATGTGATAGAGCCACCTGGTCATGGGGGTGAGAAGCCATCTGTTCCTTTATGAGCTGTTGACGTGCAGACCAGTGCACAGGGGCCTTGCCCAGGTTCCCTTCCATCCTGTCTCCTGTTCTCTCTTCCAGCCCCGGCTGTGGGGCTCCACTGTTCGTCTCAGCAACAGTCACCCTCTCTGGTGCTCTTCCCCATCCTGGTCTGTGATGTGAGGCTTCACATCCCAAAGCATATGGGTCCATTTGATTTTCAAGGGTTTACCGCCAACTATGACTAGGAAACGGGCAGAGAGGATGGGAAGCGACTAGATTTAGGGGAATCTTAAATTGCCAGGGTGGGCTTCACTTCAAACTACTAAAAAAGAAAAAAAAGTCTGAAGAGTAAAGGGGTGTGTGTTTGAAGGCTGGGGCTGGTGCAGCACCTCGTGCTTGGGATCATCGACTGTGGAGTCCAGAGGAAGGCTGAGCCTGCTCTTATTGGAACTGTCCCTAAAAGTCACTTTTCACTGAAGGTTTCAGCATATTTCACGTCTAGGCTCTCTGACTGGTGGAGGAGGGTCTTGGTTATTTGTGCAACCCGTAATGATTACTGAGAGCCCACTCAAGCCAAAGTGGGGCTTCAGCCCAGAGAGCTGGACACTTGAGTTAGCTATTGATTGTGACAGTCTTTTGCAGCAGATAACACCATTCAGGTTTCCTGTAGGAACTTCTTACAGGCTGACTATCCCTCATTCAAAAGGCTCCAGACCAGTATTTCTGATCTTGGGATTATTTTTTTTCAGATTTTGTAATATTTGCATATACATAAGTTTGTACATGATACAGAATTTGGTGGTTGGTGTGGAAATTTCCACTTGTCATATTGGTGCTCAGAAAATTTCGGATTTTGGAGCGTGTCTCATTTCAGATTGTAGATTGGGGATGCTTAATCTGTAAGACAGTAATTTTTAGGTGACGGCAGGGAGGAGTTACTTTTGTCTTATATTTCTTTGTGAGCCAGTCAGGAGAGAGGTGATTCTGTTCAGAATTTCCTATGATCTTTTCTTGATCCTTTTGATCTCATTTCAACATGGCCACTACCTCTAGCTCCAGGACCTTCAGTGGCTCACAGTCTTTGTCTTCTTTTCCTCCCAAGGCTAGTTTCACTTAGTTCTCCCTATCAGGAATGGAATTTCTTTGTGGGCAGAGACCATGGTTCTTGTTTTTCAATTCATATAGATAAGGCAGGCAGCCAACCTTCTTGGTTGGTCTTATTTTTAGGGTAAAGGAGAGGATGGCGGTGGTGGTTTCCATCCTTTTCCTATAGGTTATTAGAAAGCGGGCTTAGTTTTGACTGACTGCTCCATACCTGGGCGTCTATACAGGCCCAGGGGTGAGGATGTCTGCATCTTGGGGGTAGTTGGGCCAGGTGAGGCCTGTGACCAGCTGTCGAGACCACACGAGTTGAGGAGTCCCTTGTGGCCTCTGGGGGTCCCTGCCTGCATGAATGGGAAGGACCCCATTCCAGGTCGATGGCTGTTCTCTTGTTGCCCAAGCCTGGAGCAGCAGTGGGGTATCAGTCCTTCCTGCTGTTCTAGGACCAGACCCTTCTTAACCTTGACTTCAAAGGGAAAATATTAAGGGGAAGACACGGAGAAAATGTGCCCTGATGAGTGGATACAGATCTGTCCTAGTGGGCCATGAGCCTTGTGAGACTAAAGAAATGATTATTATGTAAATCATACAGACACCTGAGTCTGAGCAGCAGGTGCTCCAAGCTGGAAGAATTCAGACCAAAAGACAGAAAGCGACAGGATCAAAATCTGGATGGGTGCCCCAAGCCTCCTGCCGGCTGCCTGGGTTCTCAGTGCCACCCTCTCCCCTTGCTCCCGCGTTTGTGGTCTGGGGATCTTCTCTGAGCCCCCCTACACCAGTGACAGCCAGCCCAGGGCTCAGCTGGGGAAGTGCTCCATAAATATTATTTGACGGTGCTAAATAAGATTCATACCGCTCTGCAGTGTTTTGATTGTGGGCTTTTAATCTGGCGCCCAGGTGACCCTGAAGCTCTGTTCTCCCCGTAGGTGTCTTCTGAGATCCGCTTGCCTGGCCTTGTTAATGGTTTGTTTTCCCCTTTGATTTATTAGATTAGAAGCTCAGTTCTTGGCCTCCCCCTACTGGGGGGGTGGGCAGTGCTTTGTCTCCATAGAATGTCACTGTTGGGTTTTTCCTGTTTTATGGCTTTGCATTAGTATCTGGCTGCCTAGAGCTGAGCTCCTTTCATTTCTGTAATGTGTGATATCATGGCCACTTGTTTGGAGGGCTTAGTGTGCGCTAAGGGTTTGCTGGCTGCTCTTTTTTTTTTTTTTTTTACCTTGGGAGGTAAGAGATGGGATTTAATTCACTCCAGTGGAGGGACACATGGAGAATTTTAAATGGTTTTAAGCCACGTGAGTACTAGCAGGCACAGCAAGCCAAGAAGAGTAGAAGTAAGAGAGCCACAGGGGGAGCTTCTGCCCGCTGGTGGTTGACCAGTCCCAGGCTGATTTGCTCGGTGTTTCTCTGTGAAATGGGTAGAAAGGATGAAAGGAGCTAAGAAAGGTGTGAACAGGTGGGGGACTTGGGCACAGTGTGCCCTGGCGATGGTGGATGGTGACACTGGAGCTGCTGAGGTCACGCGCATGTCCCTTTGCCTCCCCACACTGACTGCAGCAGGACCGCACCCTGGATCGTGGGCTTCTAGCTTTCAGTGCATCCGATGCTGTGACAGAGGAAGGAAAGAGAAATGGAAGCGGGGCGCGGGGGGGTCTGTGACTTTGGGAGAACACTCCCGGCTCCCGTCCAGGTAGGCTTGACAGCTGTCCTTGTTGCCTGGGGGCTGGACAGAGCCTTGCGGAGAGGTCTGTCTCCAGCCCAGACCCAGCATTTGAACAAACTGAGCCTGCTGTTAAGGACACTTCATTACCCCCTCAGTCCTCAAGGAGGGACCACAGAGTCTCCAAGTTTTCCAGCCTCATAGAAAGAGGTGAAGAGTGGAGATCTTTCCAGAACATTCTGGGATCAGAGATAAGGCTGATAGAACAGAAAGATGGTCAAGAATGGATTCCCTCCTGTATCCTCAGCAGGACCCTGAGCCCAGCTCTGTCTTTTGCCCTTAACTATAAAGCCGGGCTGTCCCCTAGAGTGACTTGGAGGGACAGATTTTAGAGTGTGTCCTGGATGGACATGTGTCCTGGGATCCAGAAAGTGATAAGAGGGCCCTCCTGAGTCCCTGAAGGCAACACCCTGGAGTGGGTAGTCTTGTGGAGCCGCGAGGTCCAGGAGGTGCTGGACCCTCAGTACTTTCCTCCCTGCATGGTCTTGTGTTTGGTGGTCAGATAGATCCTGTGTTCAGATCCTGCCCTAGCCACTCACTGGATTCTTGACTTTGGACAAATCACAAAGCAGGTACTCAGTTGACCTTCAGAATGGGCTCAGGTTGGCACCCCAGTGATGCAGGTGATATCATCTGCACAGAGCCTGGCCCACTGACATCTGCCGGAGAAAGTGAGCTTGGAGTTCTGCGTGGGTCACCGTCTGCAAACCTTTAGCTCCTTAGGCCCCCTCCACCCCAATCCTAGATGAAGGAACAGCTTCTCTTTAGCAGTGCAGCTGGGCTGAGAGCTTGTGCAGAAGGTAGTGGGAGATTCTGACTTTTCCTTCCAGTAAACCCTAGTGGCAGTCTCGGTGGACACTGTTAATCAGACCCCCGGCCCCTGCCGGCTTGGCCATGAGTAGATGTCCCTCCTCTCTCCCTTCCCGACAGACAGCCGACAGCCGTGGGCAGGACCAGGCACCCAGATCTCAGCTGCTCTTCCCTTTTCCTCCTAAGTGTTTGGTTTTTGGACCACTCCTGAGGATAATGGCTGGGCCCACGATTCAGCTCAGGAAAATGCACACCTGTTGGTTGCTGTGTGTGTGGGGGGGTGGGAGGTGGGGACAAAAAACCCCCCAAACAAAACAAAACAAAAAAACACAAACCAAAAAAACCGTTCTCTCTCCAGATTGCTGGTGGGTTAATTGGATTGAGATAATTTGATCTGTGAGTGATAATTTAGATGCACTCCTCCTGCAAATAGTCTTTCAGCATTTGCACCCCGCCCCCTGCCTGTGTGAAACAACATGAACTAGCTGGAGACAGCGCGGGGGGCCAAATTGGGAAACAGATATACATTCGGAGGTGTTCACGTGCGATTCAGACCATCAGGTGCAAACTGAGTTCGAAAAGAGAGTCCAACGTGGGGAGTCATCAGGAAAGTGTTCATAGAAATGTAACCGTGGAGATGAATCCATCTTTAGTTAGAGTCCCAAAGCTTCCGGGGCCTAGAACTCAAGGGAGGAGAATTCAGAGGCAGGGCCTTCCCCCTGTCATGTTCACCAACTTGAACATGCAAAGGAGTCACCTAGCACTCTGGTTCTGTTGCAGATCTGGATTCTGTGGTCTGGGCTGGGTGGGACTCTGTCTTTCCAATGAATGTGGGTGGGGCTGCTGCTGATGGTCTCAGGGCCCCACCTTGTCTAGCCAGGTTTTAGGTGATGTCAAAGTTAAATATGGATCTTCAGATAAGTGATTAAAAGTGTCAGTTACAAGAGAGGAGGAACTATGGATAGACGGCACAGACATGCCCCTCCATACATTCTCAGGGTGCCGTTATATATTTTGTATTCAAACCACAAACCGTCCACTTCCTGGTCGTGTGACCTCAAACAAGTCATTAACTCTCTCCGAGTCTCGTTGCCCACCTGCAAATTGGGAGTGAGAGTGAAGACCCACTTTCAAAAGTGTGTGTGTGTTTAAGAATAAAAGCCAATCCTTGAAAATGTTTGGAACGGCTCTTGGCACATCCAAAGTGGCCAATAATAAGGTCTTTCCTCTCTCAGCTGGGAGCGTTTCTAGGTACTTGCACTTGACCAGTGAGACCTTCAGTTTGGTGGCACTGTGACCCACAGGCCCTCCAGCACTTGGGACCTGACCTCTGCAATTGAGGTTCATGACAATGCTGCCTTGATCCTTCTGTGGATTCTGGCCACCACCACTGACTGCCCTTATCAGCATGGGACACAGGACCCCTCCCCTCCTCTGTGGCCTGGGGCTTCGGGAACTGACCAGAAAAGCTAAATAAGGCCTATAGATGAAGACTTACCAGGAGGAGAGAGAAAATTTTGTGAGGAAAGGGAAAAAAAGTCATGGAGTGGATTCTAAAAATGGTGGCTTGCTTTTGGATTCAACCTGGTGGTTTTGAACCTAGGAAGCTCATGAAATGAAATGGGCCGGGCCTGTCATGTTGGAGGCATTCAGCAGATGTTAACTTTGCTTTCTGGCTCTGCAGAGAACACTCTGCTGTAACAGCTTCAGTCTGGGAATTGGTTTGGCCTCTCTAGCTGGCTTCCCTGGGGCAACTCAGCAGCATCCGGGTAATTAGCATCCTGCTTTGGGGACAGTTGGTGGCTGGGAAGGACGGGGTTCCTCCAGCCTTTCACTTCAGTGTCTCATGCGGTTTTGCAGCTGTGGAAAAGCCCCCTTCTCAGAGTGCTCCTGGCTGCAGCATCCACCTCACCTGTCGCCACCAGCTGCTAATGTAATTAGCACACCGCACCTCCCAGGTGCGTGCTTAATGAAGTTGGAGTGATGTACCCTCAGCCCCGCTGAGTCCCTTCCCCCAGGACGCTGGCCCACTGGGGTGGGTCCTGGCACCTGCCGGGGAGGGCATGTGCCACACACTGGGCTGGATTGCAGCTCCCGGCAGCCTTTAAGTCGGATGTGTGAAGTCAGCTGTCACACGTGTGCGTGGGGAGGATACCAGAGGCAAAGGGAGTGAGTTCAGGGGCCCTTGGAATGTTCTGGTGTATGCCTGTTTCTGGCTGAAGGGTGTCAGGATCTCAGAGTCTGCCCCGCCCCCTCCAGCTCCCGTTCTTATTTAATTAATCTGGGTGGTGGAAGTTGGGGACACTTTACTCTGTAGTTTGAAAACAACCCTCAGGTGACTGGCAGGCAGCCAGTTCTGGTGAAGCCTTACTCTAATGCAGCTTTTTTGGTGTGCTGAATGCAGAGGGGCAAATCTATGATTTTGTTGTCCCTCACGCCCTGCTTCCCAGGCACATCAGTGACAGACCTAGAGCTTAGAGGTTCCTCTTTGGTTCACAGACCCCTCTGTGATGGCTCTCTGAAATTTTTGCACACAAATCTCTAATCCATGCCAGACGCTCGGCCAGGGGGAAGAATGCTCTGGTCTAGACCAGAGGTTCTATTCAATCTGGGGTCTGTTTTGCACTCCCCGGGGGACATTGGACAATACCTGAAACATTTTTGGCTATTACAACTTGGGGAGGGGTGGGAGTGGCTTCTGGCATCTCTTGGACAGAGGGCAGGGTTGCTGCTAAACCCCCCACACTGCACAGGGTGCTAGAGAATCATCCAGTGCAAATGCCAACAGCGCTAGAAAGCCTAGTCCAGAAAAGCCTCCCGTCTTAGCGGTACACTCCCTCCATCCTGAGTTAGTCCTGTCTGGGCTGCAGCCTGAGAGTTGCCTCTCCAGCAAGCCCCTGGGTGATGCTGGTGCTGTCTGTCTAATGCTTTGCTAAAATAATCTGAGGTGAGAGTTGCTAATCACAAAGGGTCACTCTGTGATGGTGTCATTTTTACTCATAACTCACCCCACTTTCTGTCACTGGGAGGGGACAGAGGCTGGAGGAGGACTAAAGTGAACTCTCAGGGAAGCAATTTTGGGAAGTGAGGATGTGGTTCTTCACATCCTGAAAACGTGGTGGTCATTCTATACCTTCTCATCGTTAAGTGGGAATGGAGATAATTTCCTAAAAACAAGGTGTCTGATTTGGGGGATTTTCATTCATAACATTTTATGGATGATAGAGAAACTTGACAACCAGATGTGGATGTCCAGTTTCATCAGCAGTCTGAACTGTCAAGTCATTTAGCATAGTTGTATTTCAGAGCACAGAACCCATCCTTGTTCAAAGTCCAGCGTTGCCACACGTCAACCTTGTGACCTGGGGATTATGTACTATCTATTACAAAGCATCAGTTTCCTGGTCTTTAAAATGGGAGAAAACAGCACAGTAGTCCTTCCTTATTTATGGTTTCGCTCCCCATGGTTTCAGTTACCTGAAGTCAATCATGGTTAGAAAATTGTTTCATTAAGTGGAAAATTCTAGAGATAATTTGTTTTAAATTGTGCACTGTTCCAAATAGTGTGATAAAATCTGATACCATTTCAATGCATTCCTGCCTGGAACATGAATCATCCCTTTGTCCAGAGTATCCAGGCTGTATGTGCTACCTGCTCGTTAGTCACCGAGTAGCTAAGTGGGTTATTGGAGTGGTTGTCAAGATATTGTAGAGCTTGTGTTCAAACAACACTTGTTTTATTTAATAATGGTCTGAAATTCCAAAATGGATGCTGGCAATTTGGATATACCAAAGAGAAGCTATGAAGTGCATTCTTTAAGTGGAAAGGTGAAAGTTCTCAACTTTATCATAGGTATGTGTGACTAGAAAAAGGATAGTATAGTTAGTGTTCAGCACTAGATGTGGTTTCTGTCCTCCACTAGGGGTCTTAAAACATATCCTCTGAGGTTATATCAGGGAGGCTACCATATCTACTTCCAGAATTGGAGTTAATCCATGTAAATTACCTGATGCCTGTTGGCTAGTTCTTTGGGTTCTAGTCCTGCAAATTGGGAAGGCTGTGTTCAAGTATTAGTGTCTAAGACTCACACAGGAAACCCATTCCCAGTCCAGCTTCTGAGGCCTCCCTCAGATACTGTTCATTCACTGGGGCTGAGATGAGGCTCAGGAATCTCCATTTCACATCAGCACGCCAGGGGATTCTAGTCTTGGTGGGCCGTGTGGAGACCCAGCCCTGGTACTGAATGTAGCCTTTGGGGACAAGGTGTCCGATGGAAACTGCACAGGAGACCCGTCTGGTGGGAGGGTCCAGCGGATGGTTACTCCTGAGAGTTGTGCTGACAGATCTTTTATTTTGGCAGGGGCTTGTGCTTTCTGTACCAAACTTGGTAGAGGAGGAGTCTTGGGGAGGGGAGAGAGGACATCTGCAGCTGGCTGTCAGAACAGTTGATCTCCAAATGCGACAACTGCAAGGCTAGGTTTAAGCAACGTGGAAGCAGGGAGCTGAGGAGAGATCAGAGACAGGTGCTGGGCCCCCCTCCGCAGCCCTCCTGGTGATGTGCAGAGAAGTCGCTGGCAGGCTGGAAAGACCCCGGGGGAGGAGGGGCGCAGCTGGGGAGGAAGCTGCGCTGGCTGCAGATGTGACCCCAGGAGGCATCTTTGGAGTGAAAGTCTGAGTAGTGACAGCGCTTCACAGGGAGGGAGGCCAGAGTTCAGGTGTGCCCATGTCCTCTAGGCTGCAGGCTGTCCAGATGGGAGTGCAGGCACAAGGTCTTCATCCCTGGCAACTTTGATCAATGGTGGGCTGTGCCTCCTGCAGAGATGGACGCTGCTCTTGCTGCTTTAGTGAGAGAAGTTAGGACTGTGGACAGGAGCAGAGGCTGTGCAGCCGCCTGCCTGCCTTCGGATCGCCAGCTTTTGCTGGCTGGGTAACTTGACCATGTCACTTCAGCCCTCTGTGCCTTAGTTATTTTGTCTGCCAAATGGGAATGACGGCTGTAGAGCCCCATCAGTTACTGCCACAGCGAGGCTACCTGGTGAGCAGCCTGAGTCTTGGTAGCACACCTTGGTAAATGCTTCTGGTCCACACATCTAGGTGGGCAGAGGGCTCTGCTGACCTTGGCCAGCCTTGCTCACAGGTCTGAGGGCCACTCATCTAGGATGACTGGGACGCCTGATCTGGTTTGTCGCTGATCCACATTCCCCAGCCACATCCTTATGGCTATGCAAAAACCCAAGAGCTGCTGAGCTGAGCTACCCCTATCCTGTGCCGTGTTTGCTGATTTCCCAGTGGCCACACAAGTCTTGTGGCTGAGCCCAGAGCATGAGCCTTTGGCATGAGGCAAAACACCCTGCCCAGGACCGTGGCCCAAGGAGTGCGTGGGAGGGCTGGGGCCCTGGGGCCAGTTTCACATCTATCTCACGCTTTAGCACACAAGCAGACCCTCGCCACCTGTCATCCTCAGGATGTGTGTCCTCACTGGACTTCTGTCCTTGCCCCTCCCAGATTAAGACCTGCTATCCTTTGACTCCTGGTTCCCTCCAGGTACCTCTCCGTTCCAGAGTCCTGTCCAGCTTCACCCTGCCCCTCCTGTCACCTGGCATTCCACTGGCCCTCTGTTTTGTCAGTTGGATCAACTTGGTTCTGGAGTCACAGGTCTGGGATTGAAGCCACTTCCTGCTGCGTGAAGCTCTGTGACCCTGGCAGGTTTCTCAACCTCTCTGGGCTTCAGTTGCTGCAATTGTGCCGTTAGTATCACCACCTCCCTCCTGGCGTTGGCGTGTGGATTCAGTAAGGTGAGAGAGGGCATTTTAGTTAGTTTTTCCATTTCTGTAACCAAACGACTTGACAAGAACAACATAGAGGAGGGAAATTTTATTTGGTGCTCACGGTTTCTGAGGTCTAGTCTATAGCTGGCTGACTCCATCGCTCCCGCCCATGGTGAGGCAGAACATTAGGCAGAAGGGCAGAGAGGAGGAAAGAGCTCAGGACATGGCAACAGGAAGCTGAGAGAGCCCTGCTCACCAAGGACCAGAAGTAAACCCCAAAGGCACGCCCCCAGTGGCCTACCTCCTGCAGCCACTCCCTACCTTACCATCCAGTTAATCCATTCAAGTGGATTAATCCACTGATCAGGTTACACCTCTCATAATCTGACCATTTCACCTCCGGACATTTTTGCATTGTCTCACACACAAGCTTTTCAGAGACACCGTGTATCTAAACCGCAGCAGAGGGAAAGCACACCCCAGAGTCTGCAAGGAGCTGTACGTGCTCAACAGAGGTTTGCTTTTGTGAGCAGGGTTTACACCTTATCCTGCGGCTATGGCAGCAGATGTGAACAGCATGTTAGGGAAAACCAACATAAACCTTTTTACCTTGAGATGTGCCAGAAATAACAGGCTCACCCCGTCTCATTCGGGTCTCCCAGTGAATGGAACCCTGAGCATGTTCCATAAGCCTGAATTGTCCACAGACAACCTTGCACCTACCCCTGGTGGCGGTCATGTGATTGTCTTTGGTGGATATAGTATCATGTGAGCAAGTCTGCGTGGGTCTCTTGTGGACAGGCACATGTCAGCAAGCCCCAGATCCAGTGGGGCCTCTAATTGATACTTACCAATGGGCTTTCCATACTGCTCAAGCACTGTGTGAAGGTATCACCAGCTTCTGCAACTAAAACCCTGAAATCCAGGTGAATGAAAATAAGTCAAGTTTTCATTTCTCATTTATGTCATAGTTGAGAGGAGGTGTCCTGGTTGAGCAGCTGCTGTAGTTTGGATCCCCAGAAACCCCTGTGACAAAGGCTTGCTTCCCAGAGAGGTGCTGTTGGGAGATGGTAGCACCTTTAAGAGGTGGGGCCCTAGTAGGAGGTCTTTAAGTCACTGAGGGTTTGTTCTCAAAGGGGATGGTGAACCCCAGGCCTTCCCTCTTCCTTTTTTCTCTCTCCAGTCATGAGGTAAGCAGTTGTGTTCCTCCATGTGCTCATACTGGGATATGCTGCCTTACTCAAGGCAGCGAGACTGGAACCTCTAAAACCGTGAGCCAAAATAAACCTTTTGGCTTTTTAAGTTGACCGTCTCATGTATTTGTTATAGCAATGAAACGCTGGCTAATGCAGCAGCTCTCCTCCCTTTGGTGTTTTGGGAACCGAGGCTCGTGCTCTCACATGGACCTGCCATCTTTAACACACACTCCCAAGGTCACCCTGAGGGTCATCTTCTTTTTCAGCTGCCAACTCCAGGGGCGTAAGGACATCGAACCCACTGAGCCAGGCCCAGAAGAGATCCAGAACTTCTGCTCCCATTCCACTGGCCACTACTTGGTCTTTGGGGGCTGAGAAATCTGTTCGGCTCTCTGCTCACTTTCTGTGTAGTGACACCTCATGACACAGTCTGTGCATCTCTGTTTTGTAGGCTGTATCTCATTTTCCACCGTTAAGCCAATCTTAACCAAAATCTCTTTCCGCTTCATGCAACTTGGGTCCTAGTCTGCAGCCATGGGACTCAGTGGGGATCTCTGAACCAGAAATGGGGAGGGTTGGAGCAGGTGAGCTGCCACTAACAGTCTGTGCAGGTGGAGGTAAGAATGCTCCTCTGCTGGTCTTAGGACCCGATTCATTTTTACACTGTTTGGATGGTGTTGCTGGCTGGTGGCTGCAGGGAACACAGGCCCATCCTGCTTGGTTGAAAACTTTGAGATCAACAACAGCAGAGTGTTCTTTTGGGAGCAGAATTTCATCTGCAGGGAACTGGGGACTATTGAATTCAGTGACTGTGGTAAAAACTTTGCTTTTTCCTCCTCATCCTGGAAGCTCGTTGATAGGCATGTCTTCCGTCATTGAGACAGCAGAGACAGCAGCAGAGGGAATCTCTGTCTGGCACACAAAGCCTGCCCTTCGTGGGATTGACGTGCTCAGTTAGTTGCTGGTGAGAAGTTGGTTCGTGATTCTTGTAAGCAGACGTCAGATTCTTCTTTGGATTTTTTTTTCTTTCTATTTTCTAGAGTCAGCAGCCCATTGTGTGATTGCAAAGTATTGGGGTAGCTTATGATTGGAGGAACATACTCATGAGCATCCTCGTGTTATGGATTTGAGAAATTTGTACATTCTTTCACAGGGGTGGCTTGCAGTGGGAAATTTAAACACGAACATCTCAGTTTTTAAAAAACCCAGAAACCTTTCGTTTGGAACTATCATATATTGAAGTATCGAGGGATATGTTTTCTAGACTTTATGTTCAGAGAAATTGGCTGCCACCGTAGTTGAATCAGTCTCCATGCTCAGGGAGTTTAGACACTAAATTTACACTAAATTCCTTTTTTTTGGTACTAGGGATTGAACCTAGTGGTACTGTACCACTGAGCCATATCCCCAGCCCTCTTTTTTTAAAAAAAAAAAAAAATTAATTAATTAATTTTTAAAAAATGCTTTTACTTTATTTATTTGTGGTGCTGAGGATTGAACCCAGTGCCTCGTACATGCTAGGCAAGCACTCTACCATTGATCTCCAGCCCCAACTCCTTAATTTTTTATTTAGAGACAGAGTCTTGCTGAGTTGTTTAGGGCCTTGCTAAGTTGCTGAGGCTGGCTTTGAAGCTGTGATCCTCCTGCCTCGGCCTCCTGAGCAGCTAGGATTATAGCCATGCCTGGCTCTCTTCCTTTTTGAGAGGCAGCTTTCCTTGGTCTTGTTTAGTAGTAGAATCTCTTCTTTTTCCTTCCTGCACCTTCCCTCACCTCCTTTCAGGAACACAGGGGCTTATTTCTTCCAATTCTGTGGGTCCCCCTTGTAGAGTGGTCAGCAAAACCTATTTGGAACTTGGACACCAAGGTACCAAGTTTCTGCCTTGCCGCTTCCCCTCAGAAAGGGCTGTGCTCTGTGTAATCCTGGTGTCCTGCTGGCTTTCTTCTGGGTCGTTCTCATTTATTTCGTTTGCATCTACATAGTGCAACAGCAGGTATAGTTGATAGTGGTACAGTTGGAACACGCATGGCCACTTTTCTGGCTTTGTAGAGTGGTCTGAATGTTATACCAGCTAGTCTCAGTCATGACATGGTTTTAAAAAATAATGCTTTGAAACTGAAATGTTCTGGTGGGCGCATTTTCTGGTCCATGAAAAGGAATGTAATCCCAGTGGCTTGGGAGGCTGAGGCAGGGGAATCACAAGTTCAAGTTCAGCCTCAGCAACTTAGTGAAGGCCTAAGCCACTGAGCAAGACCCTATCTCAAAATAAAAAATAAAAAGGGCTGGGGATGTGGCTCAGTGGTTAAGCACCCCTGGGTTTAATCCCCAGTAACTCCCTGTGCCAGTGACTTGTGCCCATAAGTGAATTATTTATCTTTTTTAAGCCTCAATTTCCACACTTTGAGATTGGGGTGCTCTTGTTTCCCTTCTTAGGGTTGCTAGGAAAATATATATAAGGTTCCTTGATTGTACTTAACATACGCAGCACTCAGTGAATGGTAACTGCTGATAAGTGTTTTACAACATCACTTCTGGTGAGATTTAAAAATGTCCAGGAAATAAAATGAGATTGAATATCAGAAGCAGTGATTTTCTGCTATGATTTTAATTTGTAGTGATTTAGAGGATCCTTCATAGAGGCAAATTCATGGTACCTGGTACTAGTTGTATTGCTTATGGCTCTTGTTCATTTTGTTTTGTTTTGGTTTGTTTTGGTACCAGGGATTGAACTCAGGGGCACTCGACCACAGAGCCATGTCCCCAGCCCTATTTTGTGTTTTATGTAGAGAAAGGGTCTCAACTGAGTTGCTCAGTGCCTCGCCGTTGCTGAGGCTGGTTTTGAACTCATGATTCTCCTGTCTCAGCCTAAGTGCTAGGATTACAGACATGTGCTACCGTGCCCCGTGCTCTTGTTCTTTACAGATTCAATTCCACGCATACTTATTACTGAACACCTCCGGTGGCTCAGGTGCTGTGTTAGGCCCTGTTCAGTTAAAAAGGTAAGACAGGGTTAACAAAGTAGGCTGGATGTTCTCTCTCATCCCTTCTAGTTGGGGTGACCTCATGTCCAAGTCTGCCTTGGACAGTTGGGCTTTACTGCCGCTGCCCTGGTATAACTAATAATGGAGCCCCTTTAAGTTTTTAGAAGTGTTCTGGTTTGGGAACAGATGATATGTCATCAGTACAGGTTATTATTGAAACAGAGGGAGTTTCTTCAGCAAAGGATTATTGAAGTTCTTAGAACAAGGAGCTGGTAAAAGCTCTCATCAGGTATTTGAATCCAGGCTGGCTAGCTAGCTGTAGGACCAGAGAAGAGGAAGCAGAGAAAGAAATTTTGGAGCTGGAATAAGCAAAACACCAGCAATGAGATGGACAGAGCCCAAGTGGAGGCGCCATCTTGAATTCCAGAGCATGAGGACCCAGCCTCAGCACCCATGCATTTTGGTTTAGGTTGTCCCAGCCTACACATCTCAGATGTTTTTATTGAGATCCTGACTTTTAGAGTTTAATGTTTGCCTTAAAAATTCCCCAGCAGAAGAGCGTTAGGATTAAGGAGCGAGGGAGGGGCCTATTGCTTGCACCTGGAGCTAGGTCATTGGTGTTTATGGCTATTTCCTTTGATTCTAGATGCACAGCCTTAGGAGTGAAGTTCAGGGTGACTTTTGCATTTCTCTCGGCACTTTGAAATTACCTGATTCCTGCGGGGAGGAGGGCTAGAGTAGTTGACCCTTCTTTGACTGAGTGTGTGACATTTTAGGGCTGTCTTTGCTTTTCTGTGCCACGTGTCCCACATGTCAAGAGAATACCCCCCTCCCCATCCCTCGCCCAAGTGCTTTTTGCTTTGAGTATCTTAATTACCATTCAGGGAACATTTGGGAAATTAACATGGAAAAAGAGTCCTGGCTTAGGTGTTAAAATATAACTCCTGTGTGTTTATTAGGGAGCCTTTACCTTTAGGATCCCATTTGCAACCCTGGGCAGTACAACCAATTTTCTGTGCCGTTAACTTCTTTTTCCTGTAACACTAAGGAGCGGGAGGGTGCTGGACGCCGTGTTTTCTTTCTCCAGGGCATGTACTGTGGGTGAGGCATGGCTGCCTTCTCCTTGCTTTGGTTTTTGTGTTTTTCTACAGGGAATTTTGCTGGTTGGGATCCTCAGCTCACTAGGATACTCCTCCCCTCTGGTTCCTGGGTCAACCACGGACTAAGCCTTTGCACCCGTCATTGACAGGGTCAACATTGTTAAGCGCAGAAGGAATTCTAGCAGTGTAGTCAGGAGGCCAAGGCGTGGTGACCTTGAATCAGTCACTTTGGGCTTCAGTTTCCTCAGAGGTGAACTGAGGTATAGGAGGCTATGAGGAACCAGCTTCCTGTGGTTGTCATGAAGATGAATGAAAGGATGCAGGCCATCCTAACATGGTGTCGGATTATGGAATAAATCATTCAAACTCTTGGCGATCTAGAATAGAGGGAGCAGACCGTGGCCCAAGAGTAGAATATAGCCTGTCTCCTGTTTTTACCTGGCTCACACACTGGAGAATTGTGTTTGCATTTTAAAATGATTGAAAAAAAAAATCAAAAGAAGAATACTGTTTCCCCTAGGCCTGGCCTGGCCTGAGCGTCTGTGTTTGCAACTAGCTCCAAGGTGATGCTGAAGCTGCTGTCCACTGACCAGGCTGGAACCAGTCATCCTCAACCCACTTCAGAGGCTGAACCAAGTTCTTGGAAAAGAAATTTTACCTCAGAAGGGACTTGGGATCCAGGCCTTTGGGAGAATGCCATCTTTGAGGGGAGCACAGAGTCAGAGTGACAGAAATGAGTGACAAGGAAGTGGTGTCACTGAAGGTGACTACTGATGAATTTGAGGAAATGAAGCCAGACCCTTGTCCTTGGTCCCTCCTCTCAGTGGAGTGGCTAAGGTTTTCCAGATCCCTGCCAGGTGTCATTGCCTGGCACACTGGATCCCTTTGGAGCTAAGATCACTCTGGCAGTGAGAGGTGCCCTCATTTGAGAAGAGCCCTTGAGTCAGCAAGCCTAGCATCCTCTGTGTGCCTGGAGCCCGTGAGTAGGCGGGAAGAATCAGTGATTCGTGTGTTTCTGCCCTGTATTTTCTTCGTTAGCTGATCGGACTCTGAGGGAGTGGGCCTCCTCTTGGAGGCCCAGTGAGAGACCGTCAGGGTTTTGCTAACTGCCTCTGTGCCAGGTCCAGGTGACTTGCAGGAAGGGTCTAGGAAGGGCTTCACTTTGAGGCCGGGGACACCTAACATTTGTGTACCATGTTCATGGACACTCTGCAGGGTCCTGGGCAGAGGCCCCATCCCAGTTAGCATACTCTGAGCTTTCTTCTTCCACTCTGCATATGGTGGCTTTCTGTGAAGAAAATCCCTTGTGTGTCACTGCTGGAAAGACACTTCAAGTAATGAGATGGGATTTGAGAATTTGAGTGGGAAGGTGACTGTCACCAACCATTCCTCTCCTACAAAATAGTCCCCACACGTCCTCCCCAGCTGCTGTGTGACGAGTGCAGCCTCCTGTCAGCTGGCCATGTGGGGAGGGCCTGTTTTTATATTTATTTTTTAATCTGTGACCCAATATTAATTTGCCTTAAACAAAAGAAGCGATTTACTATGTGATTCTGAGATTTATGGTATTTGGCTAAGCCCTTTCGTTTTTTGGAAGAGGGTGCCGTATGTTTGAGTAGAAATAATTGTTTTCCTGAAATCTTGTCTTTCGGAACCCTTCTCTTTCGTCAAGTTATGGCATTAGCCCTGACGTCGGAAGGAGCTGGAGGCCGGCGCTTGAGTCTGGAGTGGTGTGCGGGATTTCTTTCCGGCCCCTGCACAGAGGTGTGGCACAGTGCTTTTTGTGAACAAAAGTGCCATTTGTCTGCCCGACGATTTGAGCCTTCACAAACTGTTCTTGGTTCAGGTTTTTGTTCTGCGTGTGTGGTGTTTATCACACTATCAGTTATGGACTTCCCTGAAGGAATTTCCAGGAAACCTCCTTGCCAGAAGGGTACAGATTTATGTTTTTCTAGTTCAATGACAAAGGAAGCACCTTTCAGACCATTATCTAAAGCTCATTTCCTTTCAAATGAGAGGAGAGACTAGTGTCCTAGATGGAAATCTGCCCCAGAGCTTTCAAAGTCGTAAGTGCCTTTAAAAATCATTTGTGCTGGGCTGGCACTGTGGCTCAGTGGTAGAGCGCTTGCCTTGCATGTGTGAGCACTGGGTTCCGTCCTCAGCACCGCATATAAATCAATAAAATACAGGTATTGTGTCCATCTATAACTAAAAGTATATTTTAAAAAAATCATCTGTGCTTCGGGACTGGTTCAGAGCAGAGGTTTGTTTTCGGAGGCACAGCTGAGGCTGTCGGCAGAACAGGGAGTTAGAATGCCTTTCTCTCATGGCCACCACGGACTTGGCCCAATCTCCTCTCTATAGGCACCACCTCCCCGCCTTCCAGCAAAGTGACCCCAAGGAGCCCGTTATTATGGCCCTGGTTGATGGATAATGACTGGGTCTGAGGTTTGATTTGGCACCAGTGCTTTGCATGCCAGCCTGTTGGATTTGCTTGGCTTGAATTGCCTTTCATTCATCTCCGAGTGCAGCGTGGAGACGTAGTTGAGCAGGGTTTGCCAGGATGGGCAGAGCCCTGTGCCTGGCAGGACCTGGGCAGCTGTTTTGAGAACCATCTCGGCAAAGCCTTCGCGGTTGGTTGCTTTGACGATATCTTGCAGGTGCAGAGCTGTTTTCCCTGGAAACTGCTTATAGTATGTGTGTACACGTACGTGCAGGCCTGCGCACGCATGTGTCTACTTTAGAGGGCCCAGCTGTGGATTCCATCAGGAGCAGGGCCCAGGAGCTCTGTTCCTTCTGCCTTGGCTGCTGGCATCAGAACTGAGCAGGGCTCAGGACTATCTTCAGGGTCTGTGGTCCCTCTGCACAGCTTGCTGTGGGCAGCGAGGGATGAGGTCACAAAGTCTTACTGTGTATCAGCTGGAAGGCCTGAGGAAGTCACTGAAGTGCTGAGCATCAGTTTCTTTATTTGTCCAAGGAGACTGAAGGTGGTCGCTTTGCTTATCACCCAGGGTCTGGACATAACAGAGAAGGAAATGTTTTGTAAACCATAAAGGAGTAGATGTAGCCGGGTGCGGTGGCTCACGCCTGTAATCCCAGCACTTAGGGAGGCTGAGACAGGAGAATCGCGAGTTCAAAGCCAGCCTCAGCAATGGCGAGGCTGCTAAGCAACTCAGTGAGACCCTGTCTCTACATAAAACACAAAATAGGGCTGGGGATGTGGCTCAGTGGTTGAGTAGCCTGAGCTCAATCCCTGGTACCAAAAAATAAAAATAAAAAAGGAGTAGATGTGCATGCATTCAGGGAGAGATGGGATAGTAGTTAGTGGTTAGTGACTAGTTAGCTGAGTAGAAGTAGTAGTAATGTGTAAAATAAGAAGGGTGCATTAGTACATGGGTAGGGTGGTTGGGAGAGCTGTCTGCTACTTAGCCGGTTGTATAACTGTTTTTTTTTTTCCTCCTCCTCCTTCTTAAGTCTGAGTTTACTACAGGACAGATGGTTCTGTTGCCTGCAATCCTGAAGCACTTGGGGATTCTTCTGATGTATGAATTTTGTTGCAGCAATAGGGTCTTCTTGGAGCACGACCCTGGCAGCATGCAGGATAGACCTTGTGCATGGGGCCAGGGCTCTGAACTAAATCTGCCCAGGGCCCCCAGTGCTGGAGGGGATGGGAGGGCGAGGCTTTTGAATTCCCTCGAGAGCCCTTGGCCTTTGCTTGTATCTGCTCAGGAAGTCAGACAGTCTGTGACTGGTGGTGCGTGCGTCTGCCCCTTCTGTTCTCTGGCCTCGGAGGCTTTTGGGCCTTTGTTTTGAAGTCAACTGCAGGACGTTTCTGTAGAATATCTAAGTTGAGAGGCTAAGAATTGCACACATCCTGCATCTTGCTGGTGAATAGCTTTCCTCTATTAAGGGGATCCTGGCGTCATTTAATTAGACATGTCCTTGTTCTCTCAGCTGCCTTAATCAAATAATAGCAATGATAACGATAAGATAATAGCTGACCTCAGTGTCCCTGGCTCCCTGAACCGTTGCTTAATGCATATTTATTCAGTGAGTACATGAATGAGTTGGAGATCGACAGAGGAAGATGTGGAGATGTACCATTGCATTCGAGGCTACCCTGGCAGGACCTTTAAGATGTTCCTTCTCTGGGTCTCCAGCCCTGCCCTTTGCTATCTAACTACCTTCTTCTATCTGCATGCATATCTGCAACGCGTTCTGGCAGGTGAGCCCTGGCAGATTTGATCCTGAGCAGGTTGGTCTTTTTCTCTTTCTGCAGTTGTCCTATGATCAGCATCTCAAAATTAAATCCCTCTGCAGACTGGGTCCTGCTGGCCTGATCGCTGTCTTGGACCTGGGTTTCATACCTTGTCAGAGATGGCAGGGAATTCAGTGTGACCTCTCTCGACCTCTTCTCTTTATAAACTCAGGCTCATAGTGAAGTGGCCTGCCCCAGGACACTCTGAGCTGGTAGGGTAGCCACAGAGACATCCGGCCCTCCCAGCTCCTCGCTCTGGCCTAAATCCAGGACCGCAACTGCAGCTCTGCCTCAAAGCATCCTGGGCAGAACTGATCAAGGGCTGGACAGAGGCATGGGGGAATCAAGTACCTAACTACTCCCCTGGGTAACCCCCAGGTGATTCCTGATTCTTTGGATACTACAGAAAAATGGATTCAAGTCTGCTCCACTGTCTGACTGAAATGGGGCTCTTCCTCCCCCAGGAGGCGAGTTGTGTCTTATTTCCCCACCAGTGGTCATTTTCTGCCTTCACCCCCTCCTGGCCATGGGACGGGGCACCCAGGCCAAGGCAGGCTGAGCTACGGGCTTGTGAACTTGTCTGGCCAAGTTCCATCTTGATGGGGGAATCCCAGGCAGGATCTCTCCCTATGCCCAGAAAATGTGACTCTGCTGGGGGCTTTTCTAGAATGTTGGGGTGTTTGTTTCCTTCCCAGTTACATTAATGAATAATAGGAAATGAAATCCAGACACCTCTTGTCCCAGTACCAGCTTCTCAGAGTCATTGATCTCTGGGTTCACGTATCAGCTTTGGCTCTTTAACGCCGAAGGGGGTTTTCTGTGTAGTTTAAGCGCACAGAGCAAAAACTCTCCTGGGAAAGGTTGGAATTCAGACCTCCATAGACCTGTGATTTCAAGCCATTCAGCATAGCTCAGCTCACAAGGCTGGTTTCCTTTTTTTTGCAGAGGAGGTGGGGGATGTTGTAAGGATGATAAGAGAGAATGTGCGCCGGGTCTACACAGGAGTTGGGCTTTCAGGGAGCCCTTGCCCTGGCTTGATCCGTGCATGTGTGTTGCAAAGACCCTCAAGCAGGCTGATCATCAGACCTACCTGTGGTGCTGGCATCCAATACCCCGGCAGCGCCAGATGTCTGGGACCCCCGAGTCTGCCCACTCGTCCCAGTCTGTAAAGGTGGCCCCGCCTCCCGTCATTTGAAACCACTTCCTGGTGCTGTTGGGGATGCCCAGCCACATCTGGGAACCTTTGCAGGGTACGTTTTATTTTTTCTCATCATCCTCAATAGAGGCCAAACGGTGTGGTAAAACGGTTTGAGGATTTAACCAGGTGTGGTGGCGCACGCCTATAATCCCAGCGACTCGGGAGGCTGAGGCAAGAGGACTGTGAGTTCAAAGCCAGCCTCAGCAATTTAGTGAGGCCCTAATAAACAACTTAGTGAGACCCTGTCTCTAAATAAAATGCAAAAAAGGGCTGGGATGTGACTCAGGGGTTAAGAGCCACTGGATTCAATCCCTGGTACCAAAAAAAAAAAAATAGGTTTGAGAATTTAACTATTCTAACCAATTTTTTTAAAGGCGATACTTAAGAAAAGCTGTGACGCTCGGCTTATTACATGTGGATCGTTGCTCCCTCAAAAGGCCCTCTTGATGGTACTGAGGGCAGCCACAGTCTCCACTCAGGTCCTCTCCTAGGCTTGGTGGCTTGTCTGGGAAGCGGCTTTGCCGGAGGGAGACAGGCGGCTTCCTTCTCTTGCCCCGCGTGCGCGTGGGTGGCTTCTTATCTGTTTCCTGCTTGCTTGCTGGGAGAGCCTTCTTGTTTCCTGGAAGACTCACTTTGCTTTGGAGTCAGGGAAACTGCTTCCATTCTGGCTTAACCCCTGCAGGCCTGGCCCTGTCTTGAAGACGAGGTCTGCCCCCCGTTTGGAGCCTCCTGGGCACGAGCTGGCACACAGCGTGCAGCGCGCAGGTTCTGCCAGGGGAGCATTGAAACAAGAAGCCTGGTGCAGGAAACGAGCCCATTTCCACTCCCCGGTTCTGTGACCTTCAACAAGTCCTTGAACTGCATAGCAAGCTTTGGTTCCTGCATTTGCTCAATGGGGCAGTCACCTTATTCCTTTAGTTTTCTCAAGTGAAATATTATTTTATATGAAATTGCTTTGTAAGGCCACAGAGCCCTGGTACCCTTACAACACTGGCATTGACTCCGACATGTGCTGGCTGTTTACCTGTCATCTCTGCGTCAAATGTGCCCAATTGTCTGTAGTTATGTTTCTCTTTTGCTTTTTAGTCCCCTGGGAACCACACAGTGTCCAGGCACATTGAGGAAGGGTGTTCTGGAATCTCACGTGGCTGTTTTCCTCCCCCAACCTGCATGGGCCATCTTTAGAAGTCCATCTCTGGACAGGAAGATGATAGATGCCCACACAAGGCTGTCCCCACCAGCAGTCTCAGAACTGTAGTGTCCACGAAAGTCAGAGAATTTTTTTCTTCTTCTTTGCTTCCCAAAGTCATATGGTGCTGCAGCAAGATCTGGGTGCTGGCGTCATCCCTGACCCAGAGTGTCTTTCTTGCAAATAAGTGTTGCTTCCCACCAGAGTGACTCGGGAACGGGAAGGACACATGGAGAGGATTACAAATATGTTTTGGTGCCAACACACAGGGCTGCCTTCCAGAAAAAACCATTTGCATTCAGCATGTGTGAGTTGCACAGGCAGTGATTCAGTGTGCAGGGGCTGGCATCTGTCTGCCTGTCCTTGGGGAAGGTCATAGTTCAGTAGCAGCCTGACACGATGGCAGATGGGACCCTGTCGTCACAGGGCTAGCGGGGTCTGCAGCTAATTCCTGCATTCACCAGAACTCAGGATGGACTGTTTAAAAATACAGACCTGGACAAGAAACAGACTCAGACACAGGAATGCACCGATGATGACCCCGTATGGTGGTATAAGCATCCTTTCGTGTAGTCATTCCATCCATCGTCCTGTCCATCTGTCTTTCCTTATTCTACCCATCCATCCATCCTTCCTTCTTTCCATCCATCTAGCTTTCCACCCTCCATTTTGGCAAATGGTTATTAAGCACCTACTGTGTGCCAGTTCTGTGCTTGGCTCTGGGGATAAAAAAGTCAAAAGAGCACAAGGTCTCTGTCCTCAAGGAGCCCACAGTCTGGGTGCAGTATGTTTTCCTAAAATTTAAATCAAATTCTTACTTGACACATAACATTTTTATTTTGTTTGGGTTCTCACCCCTTTGGAATATGGGAAAGCAAGATGTGTAACCATTGGGACATTTGTTTTTATAAACCCAAGTTCTGGAGTTGGATTTCATGTTTTGCATAACTCCAAGCACAGAGTAAGGGCTTGTACTATTAAACAAACAAACAAAAAGAATGGAAGACAGAGAACAGTTTCAAATCTTACAATTATAAAAATGTATTAAAGCATCCATTGGAATTCTTAAGGTTTTTAAGTTTCATAGTATATGACATGCGAATTTGCTTTTTGAACCTTGGGAAAATTGAAATGCCAAATGCCTTCTCAATATTGGGAGGCTGGTTAGGGAGCAGAGTGTTCCATCTTTCAAATCGGTGCAGCAGGGACTGGGCATGGTGACACACGCCTGTAATCAACAGGAGGCTGAGGCGGGAGGATTGCAAGTTTGAGACCAGCCTCAGCAACTTAGTGAAACACTGTCTCAAAAATTTTTAAAAAGGGGCTGAGGATGTGGTTCAGTGGTAAAATCCCTCTGGATTCAATCCTCAGTACCAAAAAAAAAAAAAAAAAGAAAGAAAGAAAAAAATTTATGCAGGGGCAAGCCATTAAAATGAGTGGGGGCTGGGGTCTCCCAAATCTGGGTTTGGATTTCCATTTTGCCATTCTCCACCTGTGTGACCTCCAACAGTGTTTACCTGAGGGAATTGTTAGGAGCATGGAATGAGATCAGAGACCTGCAGAAGGCTTAGCACTGGACTGGGTTGTAGTCTGTACACTTTGGTCTAGCCATTTTGTTTTATTAGGGGCAAAGAGATTAAATGGTCAAAAATAACAACATTCAAAAAGGAAAAACAAATACACATTGAACATCCCTAATCCAGAAATCCAAAATCCAAAATACTCCAAAATGTGAAACTTCTTAAGTACCATCTCGATGTCACCGTGGAAATTCCATACCTGACCTCACTGGATGGATCACGGTTAAAACAGGCACACTAAAAATGCAATGTAAAATGACCTTCAGACTGTGTCAATAAAGTGTCTATGAAACCTAAATGAAATTTATGTTTGGACCTGGATCCCATCCCTAAGGTACCTCATCATGAATATACGCTTATTCCCATATCCAGAAAAATCCTAAATCTGAAACACTTCCCGTCCCAAGCATTTTGGATCAAGGATATCCAACCAGTACTGGCAATGTGAGGGTTTCAGTGGAAATAAGTTGCCGGTTTCCTTTTGATGTCACAACTCTAATAATCTGAGAAAGGTGAATGCTTCTCGTACAGACCTTATTTGCATCCTGGCCAGTTTGCAGTCCTAGGGCTGGTGGGAGCCTTTGTGTATGTCTGTGGTGGGAAAGAGGGAGGGAGAGCAAAGCCCATGAGCCATGTCACAGATCGTCCGCTGACATGCGTCAGCTCGTCTTTTCAGTTGGGCCACCAACCCGGGAGCAAATCCACTTCTGAAATGAATTTCAACTAATCAAGAAGGCAAAGTGGTCATTGTGTCTGACATTATGATGTTTTTTTTCCCCCCCAAGGGATGGACTAGGGAGTTGGATTTTATAAAACCCTTGAGGCAGAGAGTTCCCGTGCAGTGCAGAATTCTTCTCACAAATGGATCCTTTTCCCAAAGCAAAACAAAAGAAGAAAGAAGGGAGAATTTCTCTTATGTTCTTTCCCCCCCACGGAAGGGAGTTCCGGATACTGTTTATAGAGGCCTTGATCCTTTTTAAACCTAAGGGGTCCAGTTGGCCTCTATGGTCATAAATCGAGAACAGCATGGGGGCAGAGGGACATGGTATTTATGGGCTCAAGATGCCTTTCCTGAATTCAGCTGGCTGCTTCCTGGGATGGTAGCCTTGATTGGTGGCCCTGTGGCAGTTTGTGCTACTGGGGTGTCTTTTGAAGTTTCTCCTCAGAGGTCTGAAGCTGCCCCTGTGAAGTGTTAATGGGTTTCTTGCTGGGGCTTTATTGGCGAGGGGGGCTCGTTAGTGGGGGTTTGACGGGTGCCTGGGGGCACCAAAGCTCTCATTCTTCTGTCCTGAAGAGTCAGTCCCCTGCCTGTGTGTGCAGTCCACTGCAGCAGTGATTTTATTCCTGCTCCTCAGGCCCCTGCTGTGTCGCATCTGGGGATTCCTAGGACCCTGGCACAGAACGGGCTGGAAGGGTGGTTCTGAGACTCCCCACAGAACTAGGAGGCCCCTCCCGGCAGAGCATGTTGCGTGGAAACCAGGGCTTCAGCAGAATGGCCACGCCCCAGCTGAACGCATCCTGTCCTCTCTTCTCTGCTGGTTGGTGAGGCCTCCACCTTCACCGGGTCCCCAGGGGCCTAGCTGCCCCTCGTCTTTCCCCTTTCACATTCCCCTCGGCACCCAGTGCTCTTTCTAAAAGAAAGACTGTTCATGCCGTTGCCTCCTTCTAGTCTTTTCATGAGGTCATGGGCTGGGTTGTGTCTCCCTCAAATTCACAAGCATCCTGACCCCAGTGCCTTGGCACGCGACTGACTTTGGAAACAAGGCCTTTAAAGAGGTAACTAAGTTATGACGAGGCCATTAGGGTGGACCCTCATCCAGGACAGCTGCTGTTCTCATGAGAAGGGGAGATGAGGACATGGGATAGCCTGGCATAGAGGACAGGCCAGGGGAGGGCACAGGGAGAGGGTGGCCACCTGCAAGCCAAGGAGAGAGGACTCGGGGAAGCCAACCTGCTGGTACCTTAGCCTCCAGCCTCTGGTGCTGTGAGAAAAGAACTTCCTGTTGTTCCAGCCACCAGTCTGTGCTGTGTTGTGGCTCCTGGCCACTGCCACTGCTGTCCACTAATGGGATAGGTTTCTAGTCCCACAGAATGCCACAGGTGGCCCTTTGTCTCTAGTGGCATCTCATTTCCTGACTTTGGGCAGAAATCTTCTTGCTTGACTAATGAACTACAGATCCTTTAAGGCTAAGCTCAGGAGCGCCTGCTCTGTGGGGGCCTCTGAGACCACCCTCCCCTCCTCTGCCCACCAATGTGGGTCTTCCCATGGATGCTTCTGAGAGCCTCGAAGGCCAGGGCTTGGCTTAACTTTTCTCCCCTGCACCTGGCCTTGAGCCTGGGAGTTAATCAGTGTTTACTGACTGAGTTAAGACTTAGCCTGGACTGTGTTGTGGGGCCTTGGGATGTGCCCCGCTTTGTGCTCCAAGAAGGGGTGAGTCTACGGCCATACCCTGAATGTATCTGATCTCGTCTGGTCTTAGAAGCTGAGGTGGGGTCGCGAGCGGCGCAATTAATAATCACTCAGGTGGATTGTCTTTAACTGCAAGTGTCTATTCAGTCACACCAATCATCAGGTATAATCAATCAATGCAAAAGTGCTGGGTGTGCTGGAGCACCCCAGCTAGCATTCAGTGTGCGCTAATTAAACACCATAGGTAAGTCACACTATCTCAGGGCAACTAAACACTACCAGCAATTCACACAGTCCTAGGGCAACCACGAGCCCCCAAATACCTCCGGTGCCACGTGACTTCTCTTAGCCAAAAGAGCAGACCTTGATCTTGTCTGGTGGTTCTCTTCAGCTCATGGCTGGACATCAGGGAATGGTGGAGCTGATCCAGGGACGGACAGCAAGGCGGCCAGTCTCACTGATGTCCTTGGAGCAAAAGCCCCCAGTGTGGCAGGACAAGCAGTTTAAATGCAGTTCCAAGTTGGTGGTGTGGGCTGGTGACTGGTTACACCCAGTGAAAGTCCATTGGTTATGTCCAGTGAGATGATGTAATTGCAACTGAACATATTCTTTGCGCATGTGCATGGAGCTGTGCTCCCTATCAGTTGTACCCAGTCATTGCTAAGCAGGCCTGTGGCTAGTGCCCTTACAGCCCCTTATCCATTGCAAGCAGACATGACTGAGCACGTCAATGGCTGCTGTCCTTATGGCCAGCAACTGAGTGAGTCCCGGCGTGTCCAGGCATGTCTATGGCAGATGCTCCTTACAGGCAGCATTGGACTTGGTCAGTGCTTGGTTGAGAGGAGAGTTGATGCACCTCGATTCTCCATGGGGTGCTAGTAGCTGCACACAGGTTTGTCCCTTGATGACAGTGTTTGCGACAGTGACAATACTAGTGATTTTAGCCGTTATTTATCGAGCACGGTCTGTGTACCAAACAAGCATTATCACAGTACCTTGTCGCAGTACCTTTTCAGGTAAGCACGTCTTACCTGAGGATAGACTTTAGCCAGCTTTCCTGGGAGATGGCGAAGCCTAGCTGTGACCATGAGGACGCAGATGTGCCCCTCCCTCTCCAGATCCTTTCTGGTGGCCTGTGACACTTCAAAGCGGATTTGTCCTGACGCCCAATTGCACAGTGGAATTTCTTTCTTTCTTTTTGCTACCAGGGACAGAACAGCAGTACTCAACCACTGAGCCACAACCCCAGCCCTATTCTGTGTTTTATGTAGAGACAGGATCTCACTGAGTTGCTTAGTGCCTCGCCATTGCTGAGGCTGGCTTTGAACTCGCAATTCTCCTGTCTCAGCCTCCCTAAGTGCTGAGATTACAGGCATGTACCACCGCACCCGGCGCACAGTGGAATTTCAGTGAGGCTGGCGAGAAAACAGAAACTCCTCTAGCTCCTCATTAGAACACATAGAAAGCAGTTGCTGTCAGTGATGGCTATGGTGGGAACCATCTTGACTTTCCTGGGCCCATGCAGCTTGGGCTTGGGGAGCCAGGCTGTTCCTCCACCTGTCACTCTCTGGCTATGGAACGCGAGGCCCAGCGAGGTCTTCTGACACTCTTTCATGTCATAGAAAAAGCTAGTAAGCCCCTCAGACTGTGCCACTTCTCCTTTGGTGTCCAGACAGATAGGAATTTAAATCCGCTGTGCTCGCTCTAGGTGCCTTTGGAACTCCACAGTTATTCTTGACCTTGAACTCCTGGGGGGAGATAGCGATGGCAAGGCTGCTTCAGATCTGATGCATTTGACAGTGTTTCCTTGTGCTGCTGGGGCCCCAGGCTGCAAGCTCTGGGATGCTGCAGTTCATTCTGAATCACCCCATCCCACTGAAGCCACCGAGGCAGAGCCTATCTTTTGGAAGGGAATTGGGAAGAGTGAAGAGTGTCATGCCAGAGGGCCAGCTCAGAGCCCACGGTCTAACATAGAGGGGGCTCGTGGATGTCAGGTAGGGGCCGCACCAGCAGGGTTTCCCTCATCTTCTTGATGCTCAAGTGACCCTGTGGAGGAAATGGGATTTAAACCGAGAGGCAGCCAGCTCCACCAGAGTTTCCTGGATTCTGGGGAAGGAGATGAGGCATAGGCAGTGTCAGGCGACAGAATGGGGATGACCAATTTAGGAGTCATGCCTGCTCACCCTGGCTTCAGTGACTGTTCAGTCTGGCGTGCATGTTGGGGAGTTGGTCACATTCCCTTCTTGGTCAGTTCAGGGAGTCGCAGGCAGGGAGACATCATGTTCTAACTTCTGGAATCTGGCTGTCTGATTCAGTCCATGCCCTGCCATTTACTTAACCTTTGAGAGTTGAGACAAGGGATTTGCCTCTCTGGGCTCCTATGTGGGGCAGTGCATGCATTAAATGAGATAATGCATCTACAGTATGTAGTATAGTGCCCGACACAGTTTTGTCAGTTTAGTTGTTTTAACCAAGAGATTCCCAAATCCTAGTGGTTTTAAAAAGATGGAGATTTCTTTGTCCCTGATGTGTGGCCATGATAGGCAGCCTGTGGAGACTGTACAGTGATCAAGGCCCCAGCCTCCTCTACTGGGTGGTTTTGCCACCCTCGATGTGTGCCTTCCATGTCATGGTCCAAGATGGTTGCTTTAGTTCCTGCCCTCATTTCTACATTCCAGCCAGAAAGGGAAAGGAGACGGAGGCCTTGCCCCTCGCCCTTAGCAGCACGGCGTGCGTGAAGGTTGCCCACATCACTGTTTCTCTCGCTGGCCAGAACTTAGACATGTGACCAGATTTTTCACAAGTGAAGCCAGAAAATTTTAGATTTTAGCTGGGTGCCTAAGCACACTATTACTATGTAAGAAGAAGAGGTCAGGAATTAGAGGACAATGATCTGCCTAAGAGTTAAGTGCCTAGCAAATGCGGTTGTTGCTACTGCCACCCTCTCCATGGGACTCATCATTTGTGATCCTAAGCCATACATTCCTGCATGTCCTCTGTTCCTAAGTTGCCCCTTTATTTTCCACTGTAGCCTGTTTCAAAGCTTGTTTGTGCCCCGGTCTTCCTGGTACCCTTTTGTACTTCAAGGCTGGCAATGGGACGCAGCCCTGTGATGTCCTATGTGACAGAACGGACCCAAAAGCTGGCCAAGATGTGGCATTTAGGAACAGGGACCTTCCAGCACGAAGCCTGAGTAATCTGCGTGGCGGTTGCATTTGAATACTGCAGGGAAAGTTCACGGAAGGAAGGCAGAATTCCCGCTACCCTTCAGCCTGGGCTCGGAGCAGGTTCCTTTGGGTGTAGGAGCACTGGGGAGATACAGGTGGAAGGATCCTGTGGTGGACCTGGTTCATGGCTCAGGTGCTCTGTGGGAGGTTTTCATTGATATTTCACGTGGTTAGGACTATTGCAGTAGTCTCTCAGTTTTCCTGCCTCCCGCCTCTTCTCTATTCCAGGCACATTCTCCCAGCTCAGGTTGGGCCAGGATACTATCTTGGTTACAAATAGTTTGTTCTCATTATAGTTAATGGCTGGAGCCAGGTCCTCTGGCCTGGGGTGAAGCCAGAGGATTCCCATGGTTGTTGGTGAACACTTGACCACAGCCAACATAGCTGGTGTTGGGCAGGTCTCACTGATAGCCCTCTTTTCCACTTGAGGGAAGAGAGGCCAAAGGACTTGACCAGTGTGTCTTCGGGACAGGGTGGGACTTGGGCAGTGGGGCTCCTGAGCTGGTGCTCTCAGCTCTCCTCTCTCTGTCCTCTTCTCTGGCTTCTGGCCCCACCAATCTGCTTTCCAGCCTCTGTCTAGTTGGCTCTGGCAGCGTTTCCCCAAGTGGCCAAGTCCAGTGTCCTCTGCCTGAAGTGCCCTCTCCTTTCTGAGGCTGGCTTTATCTCTGGTTCACAGCTCCCTGAGTCAAGGTCCCCCTCTTTCCTGTTATGTAAGGGAGCCAAAGGCAGCTGCTGTGTGGTAGCCCCAGGTTGTTTATTTCTTCACAACAGGCTGGACCTAAGGGGTCTCAAAATCCTGTAGGTGCCAGACTCAAATTTTTATACATCCAATTATTTAAAAATAGCCCAAACAAGCAGATTTTCAGCCTCTTAGGGCCTGCCTGCTTTTGCATAGCTGTGGGACAACCCTTACCACTTTTGGCCATTGCTGAACCAGAAGTTCATGGTTATAAAACCCCAAGACCATCACTCATGGACCTGGAGCGGCTGCCCTGCAGCTGGGCCACCCCCTCGCAGCCCCCAATGTGGGGTTCCCGGTTCCCCTCGCCTGCTGCGCGGCGGCCCACACCCACCACAGTCCTGGGGTGCGTGGCTGCAAGGGACTCGCCCACAGCCCCGTCCGGGCGCTGCTCAGTAAGGCTCCCTTCCATGTCTTCACCTGTTTGCATGAGCAGCTCCCCAGGTTGTCGGAGCCCCTGAGCCCCCAGCAGTGCTGAGCACGTGCTTTTACAAGTTCCGTCCTATTCTGAACTTGGCCCCGTGGGTGACTCTCACCCTGGGTTTGGAAGAATTGCCAGAAGTTAAGGAACCCGAGTGTACACTCCTGCTCCCCAGCCCTGGGGAGTCACCTGTTGGTTTGCACTGGGCAACTCCCTCCTGGTGACTCCGGCACCAAGGGCAAAGTGCTGGCACTCTGTGAGGCACCCGGGGAAGGACTTGGACATTTCATTTTCTGAGTCCGTAAGCGTGACCAGGCAAATGTGCTAGGTGGAGAGGGTGACTGACATGGAGAGTACTTGTCACGTCTTGATTTTGATGGTGGTGTGTTTCCGGCCACCTTCTTGAACCTGGACTTGACCGCTCAAAAATGAATAGATGTGCTAAGGAGAGGGAACATTATTGGCACGGTGAGAATTCTCAGCACAGTGTCCTCCAAATTGTGCTCTCCGAAGATGCTCAGGTGGGGGACAGTCATCACGTGTTGGGGAGAACTATAATTCAGGGGCCAGTCACAAGTGCCGATCAATACGGCATAAGAAGACAGGACCCTGAAGTGTCCCCCGAGTCCTTGGTGTGCAGAGTCAAAGCAGTGTTTTTGGACTAAGTCTTTTGGGCTGTCACTCATGTCCTGTTTACCAGAGTCTTCTGTGGGTCCGGCTAAGGCCAGTAACTTGAAGGCACATCTTTAGATGAAACCAAAATTGACCCCCGCCCTCAAATCCTTTCACAGAGAATGAAGTTACTCCATCTCGAAAGGAAGGTCTTGGGTTAGTAGAGATACATTTTTTAAGAGAGAAGAAACTCAAATATGGTTTCTTCGGCATTTGGCTAGGCTCATAATTGAGTTCTTTTTTTCCTCCTTTAACATTATCAATGCAACAGTGATGTAAACGTTTTAAGGAGAAATTACTTTAGCAAACTAACTTATTAAATATTTCTGTGATGAATTCAGCTTCTTGGTTCCGAGTGTAGCTTTGATCAGGGAGGAGCGTGAGGGAATGGATAGCGGGGAAGCTCCCTTTTCAGTTGTCTTTGATGGCCTCATACAAGCCACAATGAAAACATGGAGCCTGGAGCAGTCTGTGGTTTCCCTGGCAGTTCTCATGATGTCCTTACTTCTCTCCTCAGAGCCAGAGGAACAGAGCAAGAACAAATTTCCAGGGATATTTTTCCAAGTCGTGGTGGGTCACTTGGTGCTCGGGGTTCCTGCTGAAAGGTGTTGTGCAGTGACTTTTAAACTTGGAAGCGCATTCCTACAGGTTGCTGGGTGGATGGATTTCAGCGGGTCCCAAGGAGAGGCTGGGCCAAGTCCCTGTCCCTTGATGTCTCCTCTGGGAAGGAAGGATTCGGTGCACATGTAATTCGGCTCTGCTCTACCTGGTTTCTGGCGTGAACCATGCCCAGCCTGGAGCTCTGCTGATCTCCAGTTTGCCAGAATGAAGAATGTGGAGGGCCAGGAGTGCGGCTTGGTGGCAGAACCCTTGCCTAGCTTGTGACTGTGAAGAAAAAAACCAGCTGTGGATGTGCAGATTGAATCGTTGGGAGCTTTCCCTTTGATTATTTTCATTTGCATACTGAGTTACTAAGCGCCAAAACATAAGGGCTGAAATTTATTTTATTTTATTTTATTAGAGAGCTCAATTATTCTTCTTCTACAGCAGCTCAGTTCTGATGAGCTATACCACCCTGTCTTCATTAGGCAATTTAAGATGTGAATTACGCATTTTTAAAAAGGCATCTTATTATGGTAAAACCTGACACATTTGCATTTCCGTAACGTACTGGGTTGTAAAAATCACTCCTGGTGGGAACTGTTTCTTTATGTTTGGGAAGAGATGCTCCCTCTTTCATTTGTTTTTCTCCCTGTGCAGTTGTGGGCTGTTAGGCTTCTGGGGTTCTGTCCTTGACGTTCCTCCTAGAGGATCCCCCATCCTCCTGGATCTCAGGGTGGAATGGAGGTGGAATGACAGAGGGGTCCAAAGCCCTCGGAGTCCTTTTTGGCTCCTGGTCTGCTGAAGCATGTCTCCAGGCTGCTCCAGCACAGCGCTTGGCCTTGGTGCTCCACGATCACTGTGCAGTGGTCTTAGCCACAAACTCTCTTAGGGTCGCTGGATCTCAACGTCTGGGAGTTCTTGTGAGGTCAATGTGTCCTCAGACCTCAGGGCCAGATCTCAGAATGACTCCCTTTGAGTACACTGCATTCCAGAAACAGGGTGGAATGTTGCTAACCTCAGGGATCATAAACTGTACCTTGTGGCCCTGACACATTTGAAAATACCTTCTGCTCTCCTCTTGCCAGGGTGGCTCCATGTCTACCAAAATTAAATCCGTATGGGTGCAGCTTGCAGATGGGGAGGCCTGAAAGGGTCAGAAAGTACACTGCTTTGTGTGTTGTTGGGACATTCTGTGAGCCAGAGGTAACCTCAGAGTATAAGCCAGTCCATTATTTCCCAAACAGTATCATGCATTCATTTATGGCGCTATAGAAAATGTAATTCATACATATATTTATATATAAACATATGAAAGGGATCATAGCTCTGGATTCAGTGTTAATAATAGACGTATTCATTCCAGGGTCCTGGACACAGTTAGATTGTGAAGGACAATCCTTTTTATTATATCACATTAACTCTCCTTTATGACGTCTATTCGTCTGACTTTTCAGTGGTGGGTCATGGAGGCAATAGACACACGAAATGAAAGAGAGAGAAAGAGAGACTGTAATAGGATAACGTCTATCAATTCAATTTGCTTTTTTTTCTCCCTATACAAAGTTAAGCCAGGAAAGCTGGCCAAGTTTCCTGGTAGGGACATGCAGAGGTGGGATGGAAGGCATCGTGGGGAGGGTTCTGCAGGCCTGAGCCCCGAGGCCTGGAGCTCATGACAAATAGCATTCTCTCACACCCTTTGGGAGCAGAGTATGGCCACTTCATTTACTTTGAGTCTGGTGTTGGTGTCCTTAAACCCAGGCTTTTAGTCTGATGAGGCCAAATTTCCCTCCTGTGATTTATGTCCTTCAATGCTTGGGAAAGGTTTTCTACTCAATGTGTGGTCCGAGGAGCCCCATGGCAGGTGGATGTTAGAGACGCAGAGCCCCAGGCCCCCCTCGCTCTATGACATGCTTATGGAAACTGTCCACGTGTTCGCCTCCTGTTCTCTCAGGTATCCACATAATTCCATGATACCGGGTCTCACTTTCTTTCTTTGGCAGGGAAGAGTCCAGATTTTGGGGATGGTGACAGGGCTGTCCCCCTCTTGACTCTGCCTTACTTTCCTCCTCTATAAAGTCCAGATACCAACAGAGAATATTTATAAAACACTCTTCCCAGAGCCAGGTGGACAGAAGATGGTGGTTGTTATGGTGATGATGGGCAGCTCCTGTCCCCGCCTCTCCGGCTGATTGACGTTCCTTTGCAGGAGCCTCCCAGCTGGCTCCTCCCTGTGTTCCCACACACTCCCTTCTCTGTGCCTAGAACAAGTTTTCTGCCTGCTGGGGTACTTATGTAGCAGTTGTATCTGTAGCTTAAAGTCCTTCTATCTGGAAAATTCACTTAGAGTCCAAGGCAGCCATGCTAATAACTTGAGCTCCCCAGGGAGCATTCCAGAAGTCTGTAGGAAGAGGATTTCTTCATTGTCAGGTTCAGGCAAGTCTGGTGTCACATACCACATGGCTCTTTGGTTGCATACCGCACTGCACACAGGTGTGGGACGAAAGGGTTAGTTGCTGAGAACACGCCAGCTCAGGGCCTCCACCGTCATGTCATTTCAGAATGTGATGGAAAAAGAAGAGCAGAGATAACGGTCTTCACTTGTTGGAAGCTATCATCTTGGGTTGGGATGTGGCTGTAAGATACAGAGGAGCGAAGACAGCAAGTCCTGAGGGGGCCTGGGGTTGTCCATGGGCACAGCCAGCTGGTGGGTACCCAGCATAAGGGAGCTCCAGCCCTTAGATGCCCAGGTGTGGCATTCCATCACACTGGGGGCATGAAGCCAAGTAGATGGCAGGTGGGCTCTGAGGTCCAGGGACCTGAGTTGGCATCTCAACCCACCTCCTTCTGGCAGCAAGATCTTGAAAATTCCTCAACCTCCCCACCTCCCCACTAGAAAACTGGGTGAATTTATGCCCTGCCTGGTGCCTGAGGTTTTGAGTTGGCTATTAAATAGGATTTTTTAGAACCTTTTCAGCGCATTCTTATTTTAGAAAGGCTTAAATTTAGAGGATGATGGAGATGGTCCAGAGATCCCAGGTACCCCACTGCCAGCATCCACCATTGTTAGCATAGTTCATTGGTGATGGCATGTCATTTGTCATTGACTGATGAACCAATGTCAATGCTTTATTATTAACCAAAGTCCATGCTTCCTCTAGATTTCCTTAGTTTGTATGTGCTCTTCTTTTCCTGTCCCAGGATTCCAATTGCCTTCAGTTGCCACGCTCCTTAGGCATGTGACTCTGACAGTTTCTCTGACATTCCTCATTCTTGGTCTCGGTATTTCGGAGCTGGTCCCTTCTGTGGTGTTTCTCATGTTTTTCTCAAGAGTTGGCTACGGCTTGGGGATTGAGAAAGGGAGACCAGAGAGGCAAGGAGAGATTCTTGTCATGTGATCTCGAGGGTACATACACAGGGCTTGCTGTGGGCCTTGGCCTTGGTGGTGGGGCTGAGTAGTGCTTGCTCAGTTTCTCCATTATAAAGTCAGGCTTTCTCTGCTTTCTGTACCATATTCTTTGGGGGAGGGGGGAGTCATTATAAGCAGCCCACCCTTCAGGAGAATTATTTTTTAAAAACTTTGCCCATTTAGCACTTTCCATGTCTCACAGTATATTGAAGGCCGCCATGTTTCTTTCCATCACCGGATTATAATCCCTTTTGTGGATACAACCTTGGCGTGTCTGTGTAAGCAATGTGGGTTAATTGGCCACATTATTTGGGATGGGCTCCCCTAATTTCCAGTGCATATTCTAATTCAGTATTACAGTTTCCATCACTGGGGAACATTTTCTATCCATATTTTGAGAGGTGGTGTTTTTTGAGTAATCAGGGCCTCGAAAGTTCAAGCAATAATGACAGCGAAGGCTCCATGGGCACTTCTGTGTCAGGCCTCTGCTCATTCATGTCGTCACATGGCAGCCCTGTAGGTGACTACTGCTGTGACCCTGGTTTTACAGATGCAGACCCAGAGGTGGAGAGTACTGGAGTGCACAGAGCAGCCTTGCCTAAGGTTGGACAGCCAGTAAACTGCAGCGCTGGGCGAGCGCATGTGGAAAGCAGAGAGTTATGTGTATATTTCCTAACTGTTTTTTTGCTGCTGCCCACACATGGCTGATAACCCCACCCGTCACTTTGTCCCTGTACAAGAGTCCAGGTTTTGGAGCTTGATAACCCTGCATTTATTCCTGCCTGCTGTGAGACCTTGGGCAGGTTTACTTTATTTCTATGTCTCTGCATGTGGAAAATGAGGCTAATGGGAATATTGGTACTTCCCTGAGGGGTTTCGATCGGATCATGCATGTAAAGTACCAAACCTGATATTTGGCTTATCTTACGAATATAACTGCCATGTTTCCTAAGTTAAAACCAGGATGACGAAAAACTCCAGATATCAGTATGGGGACACGAAGATGAAATGTTTAAAATAGGGACATGCTTTCCTAAGAGTAAGGTGTCTGTGCGGCGGGGTGGGCTGTAGGAGGCTCAGAAAGAAGATGGAGTTGCTAACTATGGGAGGGACCAAGGAAGCGAAGACTGTGGTGTTCAAGAGGGCTGCATCTCACTCACCCCAAGAACTGCCCGCCACGATGCCATAGCACCTGGTAAAGCATAAGCCAGAAAACCTGTTATCCTTTCCAACTTTTAACAGTTGCCTAAATGCAGGACTCAGACACGTAAATAAAATCCATAGATGAAGCCTGCCATTAAATGGACTTACACCCTAAAATTTTAGTTGTAATTTAAAAGCCATATAGGTAGCATATTGAATTTCAGGAAAATCACTGATATCACTGCTTTGTGGTTTTTGTTTGTTTTTTTTGCTAAGAACTGCCAAATCCTAGACTTTTAAAAAATTTTATTTTCTTTCAGCTGGGAGCGGTGGCGCAAGCCTGTAATCCTAGCACTTAGGGAGGCTGAGGCAGGAGAATCGCGAATTCAAAGCCAGCCTCAGCAACGGCGAGGCGCTAAGCAACTCAGTGAGACCCTGTCTCTACATAAAACACAAAATAGGGCTGGGGGTGTGGCTCAGTGGTCGAGTGCCCCTGAGTTCAATCTCCAGTACCAAAAAAAAAAAAAAAATTTTTTTCTTTCAATCCTGTTGGCAGGCAGTGTTTTGGGGAGAGCTGTCTTTTTATTTGTATTACTATTATTATTTTTTTGCAAGGAATGAGGGAAAGTAGAGAGAATGCATATGTGTGTAAGAGATGGGAGCCCAGCTGGGAGGCCACAAGGGCAGATCCCTGGTGACCCACAGCCCCTCTCCTGCCGGCCTAGGCCTTCACCCCGTGATCTTGACTCAGATCTTCGTGCCTCAGCAAAATCAGAAACGATTGGCTACATGCCGACGGTCAGGGGAACTTGCAGATGGAGAAACTGCAGTGCTGGCCCTGGGGATGCCACGGCTCAGTCCTCCCTAATCACAGGCTGGTGAGAGCTGGAGCCAGGGCTCCAGGTGGCCCGCGGTGGCCCGGAGCCTGTAACGTGGCGCACGTGTTCATCCTGGAATCTGGCCTTGTCTACCCGTGCTCACAAGTGAGCCCAACACCAGGGGGTGGAGTGCAGCCAAGCCATCCCTCTAGGAGGTGGTTCCTGAGTTTAGGTTGAAAACAGGTTGGAGACATGCGTTTTCCACCTGCGGCATTTTAACAGAAGAAATGAAGAGCCAGCGTCCGAACTTTGGAATGATTTTTGGAAAGAAGAACCAGCAGCCCGAAGGATCCACTCGTGTTTACAAGAACAGGGTCTAAATGTGACACAGATTTTTTTATTTCACAGAATACTTTTAGAGTAAAAAGAGTCTCTGGGGTTTGACCTGAAGCCTTTCTTACACACACAGTTTTCATCTGCCCTGGTTCCTGTTGTCCTCCCTCCTCTGGTGATTAATTGGCAGTCTCTGGCTTTGCTCTGGAGATGAGAAAATCTTTGCAGTGACCCTCATGGGGCGGTGTCAATGCGCAGAGGGACTCATCACGTGCCTGGGAAGTTTTCTTAAATGACAGCCTGGTCTGACTTTGTGGGGAGGGTTCTTCTAAGAGCCTGCAAGATTCCTTTCATGGAACCTGGTCTCTGCTCAGCTGATGTGCAATTTCTGTGCACTGTTTGTTTTTTATTTTTGCTATAACAAAATGATGGATGGTGTTCTCTTTAAAAAAAATTGTTTTTTTTTCAGCTACCTGGTCTGATGTTGATAATATGGCTTGCTAACTAATTTTTAAAATTTCTTTCTTTTTCTTTTTTTTTTTTTTGGTGTTGGGGATTGAACCCAGCGGTGCTTGACCACTGAGCCACATCTCCAGCCCTTTGTACTTTTTATGTTGAGACAAGGTCTCACTAAGATGCTCAGTGGGGGGAGAATGGCAGAAAGGGCAGTGAAATTATTTCAGGTCAGCTGATCTGGAGGGGGAGGAAGTGTCTTAGGAACAGACTGTCAGAAACCTCTTGGTGGGCCATATGTGATCCTCGGGTAATAACACCACTGCATTTTACTCTACCATTTTGTTTTCAGTATCTTGGATGTTCAGGGCCACGTGGAGATCAGCAGCTGACCTGGCCTCCCAATTGAGAAAAGGAAGACATGCTATTAAATGATAGTGCTCATCGCTGTGGAAAATGTGCTATTTGTTTTAAAAACAGTCCACACGTGGCCACCGTGGGAAACAGTAGGGCAGATGTCTCAAAAGATAAAGCATAGAATTATCACCTGGCCGAGCATTCCACTCAGGTATATATTCCCCCAAAATGAGTATAGATCCCAAAGGCAGGGACTTGAAGATGTATTTGCATACCCACCTTCATAACAGTGCTTTTCACAGTAGCCAAAAGGCAGAAGCAACCTAAGTGTCCACAGATAGAGAAATGGACCAACAAAATGTGGTGTGGATTTACAGTGAAATATTATACAGCCTTGAAAAGGAGGGAAATTTGGATCCATGCTCCAACATAGGTGAACTTTGAAGATACTGTGCTAAGTGAAATAAGCCAGACATAGAAGGATACATATTGTGGGGTTCCACCCATACAAGGTCTCCAGCACACTTAAGTTTATGGACACAGAAAGCAGAACAGTTGTTACCAAGGGATGAGGAAAGTTGGGAAATGAGATGTTACTGTTGATGAAGCATCCTGCCCAATGACTGGCATATATATCAGTGACGTCATGAAGCATAGTGATCATCACTGAAGTCACTTCACTCTTCTTCTCACCCTCTCTCTCTGGCTCTGGCCCTGTAACCACCAGATTTCTCTCAGTGGCTGATGTCTGCCAGGCTTCTCCAAGCTCATTCTGGCCAGAGGTGTCTGAGCAGAATTGGTCAGTGCCCATATGGAAGATTTGGGAAGAGAATCTTGATCCTAAAGAAGGTGTTGGTAGACTAGCTTGCTGGGACTAGTTTCTCAGAAAATAGGGAGCATAAAATAAGGAGAGTTGAGAACCACGTACTATGGAGACTGTGTCCCATGGTGGTGGGGAGGGGGGCACATAGGTTGATGGGGAGAGGGGTGGGCCTGGGAGAATGTTCACTTTTCTGTTGTAGAAATCAGAGATTTGAGTTGTGCGTGATGATTGTGGTGCTTTCAGTTCTCTGCTGGGGGTAGTTACTTTCTTTTTTTTTTGGTTTCTCAAAATGATTCTTCTCCATCTGAATGACTCGTCCTGTTGGGGACTTGGCCTCACCATGGCAACCACGTGGCTTAGAAGCGGGCTGAAACATGGGCAGGTGTGGTTCTCTTTCTTGTTCTAAGAAGTGGTACCCATTGTCCCCGTGGCAGGCAGGGATCTCCAGAGCCAGGGACGGATCTTGGCTGAGTATCCCTGTTTTTACCCTGTAGAGGGAGAGGGAGAAAAAGACCCAGCCCAGGTGAGTTTTGTTACGAATTGAAAAACAAACATCAAACCCACAGATCATGGCCTTCTCACGTCGCCTGGCGGGCTACTTCACCCAGGAAGGCTGCAGGACTCCCAGTCAGTGGTTCTCCACGGTGCCAGAGAGCTGCCACAGGGATTCCGCTGAGCTGTGGACAGCTGGACTTGGTTGACCTTTTGGACTTGGGTTGGATGGGTCATTTCAGCATCCCTCTGTGGAGCCTGCTCTGACGGAGGGCAGGCTGCTGTGGCTGGGTGGGTTTGGAGTCACAGTCCTCCCTCGTCTTTCTCAGCTGGTCTCATGCCAGGTCAAGTGACTGAATACTCAGAAGCCTGGTCTCCCCGCTTACACCAGGTTAGGCGGAGACGACATCTCCGTCAACTCTATTGTTTGCACAGAGCCTCGCAGAGCAGCTGGCTTAGGAACCTCGGTGTTGACTTGTCATGGTTCTGGAGGCTGGGATTCCGGGAGGAGGCTGGGATGGGGCAGCCTGCTGGGCTCCTGCGAGGGCTATCTCCTGGGTGGAGGTGGCCACCTCGGTGTATCCTCACGAGGAGGAACGAGGGCTACAGAGCTCTCTGGGGTCTCTTTTACAAGGGCGCTAATCCCACTCAGGATGGCTCTGCCCTCGTCACCTGCTCACCTCCCAGAGGCTCCACTTCCTAATACCAACCTAGGACTTTGGGAGACCCTCCCAGATGAGGAGCCACCATGTTCAGCAACCTGCCCAAGGTCATGGAACTGTAAATGATCGATTTAATTTCTTATTGTATCTGATGGATCAGGGCAAATAAAAGATTACCTTTTCTTCTCAAGCCCTTAGGTAGAATAATAAGGGATATCCTGAGCAACCTCAGGTGCCCCTCGGGAAAGCTCTGAGTTTTGCAGTCCTTACTGCAAAAGAAATCGAAAGAGGAAATCCAAAAGGGCAGGTAGTCTCGGGAGGGGTGTGTGCAGCCCCGACACTTTTTCTCCAGGGTGGGGCAGAGTTCCCTCCTGTCTGGCTGCTATGGGTAGGTTCCTGTAGCTGTTTTGGTCCAACCATGCCTTTTCTCTCTTGGACAAAACTAGAGGTCAAAAACCAAGCCAGAAGTCCAGAAACAAAAGCCACAAGACGAAGTGATGGGTGTATGTGCCCTTGGATCATTGGCTCGTGCTCAGGGCGTGAGCCCAAGCTTGCCATGACAGATACAGTCCCAGGCCGAGCCTTCTGGAACCATGTGCTTCTAGTACTAGTTTAGTGGGACTTTGATTTCCAAACCAGATGACTTTCTATGCAGAGCAGGATTCCTGGTTCTTGCATATTTCATAAGGACAAGAGAATCCAAATAGAGAACTCAGTTTTTTTGTTAAAAAGTATTAATGATAAAGTACTCATATCCTTTGGCCTCTCTAGCAGATACTGATGTTTTTCTCTAGCTGGTTCTGTTTATAGTGGGGTGCCAACAAGGTCAGAATTTTCTGTGATTGGGGGCGTAACTGAGACAGGTACAAATTGTAAGATCTTCTAGAGGAACAGACACAGTAGAGAGAGAGGATTGCAGCCCCAGGAAGGGAGGTGTGCAGTCACAGGCAGATGGGCCAAGTGGCCTGGCGCCCACGTCTCCAGGTCTTCAAGTGGGTAATTAGAACAGGAAGGAGCCAAGCGCAGGCCTGCTGGCGCCAGGAGTAGTGATTTTCTGTTCAGGTTGGGCAGTTGGAGAGCTGAGATGGGCACACGGGAGCTTTTCCCTGCCAGCCAACAAATACCAGCCCCTGATATCGAGCCTGTGATTGTGGTGGATAGGAGTAGAGTTTAGGCAAATGAGCAGCTGGGGCTTCCTGAGGACCAAAAAGCCTTAGAGTGACAGGTGAATGCATGCAGAAACTAGAGTGGTACAAGGCAGGGCAGTTAAGAGCAGATGGTGTGGTTTGGCCCTGCATTCTTGCACCTCTAGGTTAGTGGCAAATCTAACACAGAGCTCAAGCTCTGGCATCGCCATGCTTGGGTTTATATTCTGAGAGCTTAAACTCTGTGGCCTTAAGCCATTTAATCTTGTTTGAGCTTTAATTTTGTTATCTATAAAATGAGAATGTAATGCCTATCATGATTTTGTTATAAAGATTAAATTATTTGCTTCCTGGATAAAAAGAGAAGAACCTCTTGCTCTTGCTTCTTGCTTTTGGATGCAGTTTTGAAACCTGGAACGGTGGCAGCTCTTTTGTTCCCATAGGTAAAGAGCATGGAGGGGAAGGATGGTGTCCAAGATGGGTGTAGCTGCAGGGATTCTTGCTGACTCTGCTGGGCGGCCAAGCCCAACTTCCTTTCTTTGATTCATTTAGGATTGAATTTTCTGTTACTTGCAACCCAAACTATCATAATCAACCTAAGTTGTTGCTAGATTGTCAACTCTTTGAGGACAAAGCCACATGGTATTCACCTTTGGACTCTCAAGGAGAGCCTAACATTGCACTGCACGCAGTAGGTACTCAGTGGTTTTTCTTTTCTCTTTCTTTCTTTCTTTCTTTCTTTCTTTCTTTCTTTCTTTCTTTCTTTCTTTCTTTCTTTCTTTCTCTCTCTCTCTCTCTCTCTCTCTCTCTCTCTCTTTCTTTCTTTCTTTCTTTCTTTCTTTCTTTCTTTCTTTCTTTCTTTCTTTCTTTCTTTCTTTCTTCTCTTTTTTGTGGTGCTGGGGCTTGAACCCAGGGCCTTGTGCATGCCAGGCAAGCACTCTACCAGCTGAGCTATATCTCCAGCCCACTCAATGGTTTTTGACAGGAAGATGGAAAGAGGGAAAGGAGGTAGGTAGAAGTTACCTAAGCATTTAATTATTAACTTCATGGGAGAAAAATCATCCTGCATTTGCTCATTCCCATGGTGTAAATATTTCTGTTCTGGCTGATTTCAAGGTACCAGTGTGACAGTACTGTACTTGGCGTTGGGAAGAAATGTGCACAATCAGCTCTTATGAGCTGGGACAAGCCAGCTCCGGCTCACCACTAGAGGGGCAGAGTTTTGAAAAAAGGGAGGGAGAGAGAAGGGAGAAGGACAAGTTCTGTTAAAATTAATAATAGCAATGATGATAATAGCAGTGGCAATGATAATTCTCAAAATTGGTTGAGAACTCACTGTACCAGGTTCTGCCCCAAGTCCCTCCCAGTGGTCTTCTCCCTGTGGAAGGATGTCACATGGCCTTCCTAGCTGCAAGAGAGTCAGGCAGTTTGCAAAAGGGGAGTGACATTGCTGTGACTTAGAAGGCCATTTGCGTGTCATTCCTTGGAGCAGAGCCCCTGACCTCCCTGAACATAGGCAGGGTCTGCCAGCCAAGGAAAGAGCTGTTGGGTGGGCCACCAAGAGGGTCTAAAACAGCAAGACTTTTCAATACAATGGATTGTTTTTTTCAAACTCAAAACTGCAAAGCTTGGGGCTGGGATTGTGGCTCAGTGGTAGAGCGTTTGCCTCGCATGCGTGAGGCCCTGGGTTTGATCCTCGGCACCACATAAAAATAAATAAAATAAAGATATTGTGTCCATCTGCAACTAAAAAAAATGTTTAAAAAAACCTGTAAAGCTTTTCAGTAAAGCTAGTGGGCCCCATTGCTATCCAAATTATGACACCTCTTCCTAGGAGTCCTCTTGCATTTCCGCGAGCACCTCTCCAGGTGTGCGCAGCTGGGCCACTGGCTCCTATCACAGGCCAGAGTTCCCAGTCTCCTGGCAGGTGAAAAACAGAATGATAGCAAAGGTTGAAAGTGGAGCCATAGTTTGGGGAAGGGAGGCTAACAGTGTTCTAAAGGAGTATCTCTGTAGTCTTAGAATCACCTGCAAGATTTTATATCCTGGGGGTCACATTTCTTAAAATGAAAAAATAGTAGAAACTGATTGCGAGTGGTTTATGGGTCCCACCCATCAGAAGCCAGTGAGGGAAGACACGGGGGCGGGGACTGCGCGGGAGAAGTTGATGCTTCTGCTCCGGGGGCTGGGGCTCCGCCTGAGGGACAGCGGTGCGGTGAGAATGACGCAGGGAAGCGTGAGCTGCAGGAAGGCGCGGAGCTTGATTGGATGAGGATCCTCTGCAGCTGGAGGCGCAGCCTGGAGCAACCGCACTGAGATCAGCACTGGACAGGGGCGTTGGAGTCTGTCCCCATCAGACCCCTATCAGTGCCATTCACATACATCTCTTGTGGCCATGCTGAGGCGACCTCCAGGGAGCACTGGTTGGAGGTGACAGCTCCTCTGGCCTGTCTAGTCTAGAACTTAGAACCCAGAGCACTGGAGTGTTTCAGGTGCCTTCCTGGGGCCCCTGCCTTCCCCACGTGGCCCAACCTGTGCAGGGCAAGATGGCTTGAAGTTAGAGATCAGGATTTAGGTCGTCTGTTTTCAGCCAGGCATTTTGGTTTCCCTTTGAGCAGAATGGAGAATGCTTAACAATGCTGTGACTATCGCCTTGCTCCTCCAAGGCAGTCTCTTTCCTGAAGGGCCGGGTGGCGGACATTGCAGACATCGCAGGTCCTCCGGTCTCTGTCACAGTGTCCACTACGCAGTTATAGAGTGGAGGCCTCCATAGGCAAAGCTAAACAAATAGCATAGCTTTGTCCAACAAAAATGTTTACACAGATAGGCAAAGGGAAGGCTCGGCCTGGGGATTTCTGCCATCCTTGGCTTTAAGGGATCTTGGGTTTTCTGGAAACCTCTGTTTTGCTTATGCAGGTCACAATGCATTGAAGACTCAGTGAGTTATTTTGCTAAAGGATTTGTCTCCACTTGGGGAGCCGAGCGGAGACAGTGAGCCCCTCTTGGTGATGATGAGCTTGTCAAAGTAAAGGAGGTAGAGAAGGTCTTTCGGCCACTGTAGACGGTGTAGCCCTGGGACTTCCCGCATGGTTGTTATCAGCATCTTTTGTGTTAGCGGCTGGCCACTGTTGATCTTTCCCCCCAAGGACTGTACCAAGGCCTCGCTTCTCCTGTTTCTTTTTCGCTGATAGTCTGGAGAAGAAGGAAAAGAAGGTGAGTGTTGTGGTCCCCATTGAGGACATACCCCAGCTGATTTTTTTTTAGCACTTTTCGGGGTTGGTCTTATTTTAAAGGCCACCTACTCTGCCATCTTGAAGTGTGGGTTGGGATTCACTAGCCTGTTCTCGCAGACGGCAAGTGGCTCTATTAGGAAAGGAAAGCAGCTTCCAATTTTTCAAACGTTGCCACTTCTCCGCAGACGGTGGGCAGAGAAAACGAACACACAACTGCACCTTTGCACGAATCCGTTTTCACGTTGCCAGCCAGGAGGGTTGGGGTCAGGGCGATGGCTCGGATCAAATGTTGACTGCTTGAGTTGGTGGGGCCAGTGTAGGGAGGAGGCCAGTGCTCAGCAGTGTCCACCCATGTCTGCTTTCCTTAGTGTGCAGTGGGCACAGGTTGCCAGGAGTAGCTGAGGCTGACGACCCTGCTCACATTGCTGGAATCACCCAGTTTCAATCACTTTGAGGTCGTGCAAGAAGAAACGCGATCAGCCCCCTCCGCCTCCCTGGCTTGTGCGGTGCCAGCGTCAGAGACGGGCATCTGCTCGGTGCAGAGGTAGGATTTACATATTTGCTAATTACAGCTGTCAGATTCCTCGAAGTGATCTAATGGTGGCGAGGCCTCACAAGTGTGAAGAGTATTTTTAACCGAGCTGTGTGGGTTTGATAGCCATTTGGGGACTAGTAATTGAATCTGAAGCTCCTTCTAAGTCTGTAGGGAAGTAGTTCAAGGTGGAAGAGACCAAGCTGGGGTAGACAGGATGTGGGCAGCTGCTGGGAAATTTGATCCTGAAATGTGCAGGGGGTCTCTTGGTCCCCTTCTGACAGCTGTCAGTCAGCCTGCTTTACGGAGCATTGAGTTGACGCTTCCCCTGCTGCCTGGGATGGGGAGCTGTCTGGGTGCTACGAGGAGTACAGTTGGCATTGGAAACCTGATCTGCAGAGCATTTGTTCATTTGTTAATTCCACAAACATTTTTAGGAATAGACAGCGTCTAACTCTGGTGTGTGTGCATCACCAGACAGCCGGCTTGGGGCAGATCCTGAGTCAGGGGTCCCAAGTCAGGCTATTTTGTATTTCTCACAAGCCTCTGGGGATGCTGCTGCTGCTGCTTCAGGGGTGACACCCAAAGTCACAGGCCCAGGACAGTGTGGTTCTTTGGTGTGACAAGATGAACAGAGCCAGCTTGTTCTTGCCCCCGGGCTTCCATCTCCCAGATGTCCCTCTTCTGGCTCTTTGGTCGCCTGTTTCCTTTTTATCATTTTTATGTCTCAGCAGAAGTATCACCACCTTAGACTTTGTCTTCTTCAATAGAAAATAGCTTCCCCAGCCCCTGTTTTAGCTCTCAGAAGATAATCTCTAAAATTATCTGGTGTCATATTTCCTTTCTATTAGTCTGTTTTCTGGTACTATAATAAAATGCCTGAGAGTGGGTGATAGGAGTTTATTTGGCTCATGGTTCTGGAGGCTGGAGCATCCACGAGCATGGTGCTGGCATGTGCTTGGCTTCTGGTGAGGGCCTTTGTGCTGCATCATGACATGATAGATGGCAGCCCAGGGTGAGATGGAGCAAGTGTACAGGCTGATGCATGCACAGCTGCCATGAAGACTTACCAGAGGCCAGACCCATGGGGCCACCCCATCTTGGACTTTCAACCTCCACAACTGTGAGCTAAATAAACCTTTTTCCTTTATAAAGTACTCAGCTTGGCTTCAGTTATTTTGTTATAGCAACCGAAAACACACTATTGCAGACCCCGAGCCCATCTACTACATTGGCACTGTTTTCCCATCCAGTATCAGGAGAAGGAGGGACTTGAGGTTGCACCAGGGTTGTGGGGAGGATGATAACCGAGTTATTGGAACATCCAGTTTCTGAACTCGAGGTCAGAATCACCTGTTTCATTCACTCATTGCTTCCTCCTTGTGTTTATTCAGTGGTATGTTAGGCACTGGTGTTCATTGTTACCATGGGGCATTGCCAAGTTCACCTCCAAAGTCTTGGTTAATGCCTAACACAAGGGATGGGGAACTCTGATCCCAGGGAGGCAGATAATCCAGGCTGGATACCTTGTGGCTTGCACTATGTCAGGGCCCTTGTCCCTGGTTTTGGGGGCTCCACAGAAAATAGTATTTATGGGACTGAAGACAAGAGAGTCAAGGAAGTGTGGACTCGTGGGAGAGGGCTTTCATTTTTTAGATTTGTGGGTTAAAGTCCTCTAATCTGGAGTGACCCAGGAGAAATCTTTCACTCACTCATTTTCTAGGCAGGAAACACCTCTCCTGTTTCCTCTTTGCCCCTCACTCCCTGTCTTCCTGTCTGCATATTTTTAACTTTCCTAAAAGCCTCAGAGAGGCAACTGGTTTTGGAACTAACTGCCACCCAGCTGTGGGACCTTGGAAGAGTCACCTACCCACACGAGCTCAGGTGTCGAGGAGGGAATCAGGCACATCGTTCCTAAGTCTTGGCAGCCTGCCTGGGAGCCTGGGATCTGTCTAACTGCTGTGTCCAGAAGCATTAAAATTCTCTGTCTTCCTGGAGCCAACTCTCGCTCCATTAAACAGCTTGTCCCCGAGGCTGATGGAGCGGCAAGGGGCCTGTCCTTACACAACAGGTTGCGAGTTGGCAGGCTCACAAAGGAAGTCTTGGGGAGCCCGGCCCTGGGTTGCTCACTGGGCAGGGGGTCCAGGTGGGTGGAAAGGAAGGTGCCTGCCCTGGCCAGAGAGAGAGGGGATTCTTGGCTGGGGTGGGGATGGGGAAGCTCTCCCAAAGTCAGAAACTGGAGCACTTGGCTGAGGCAGTTCCTCTTGCTGGGGTCTCATTGGTGCAGTGTGTGGAGGACATCCCAAGATGGGCTTTGGAAGGACAAGAAAGATCTCCCAGAAAGAGCTGGCACACCAATAGCAGCACCTGGCGCGTGTTTATCTTCTGGTCTGTGTAAATTAGTTGCATGTGTTATTTCTAACACCAGGGAGAGCACAGCACCCTGTTTTACAGATGAGAAACGGAGGCTCTGAGACCTCAAGACCCCTATTCCGGGTGACTCAGGTGGGAAGCCAGGGAGCTACCATTCAAAGCCAAGTTTGGCTTCACAGCCCCCCTGCCCTTTCCTGTTGCATGTAGCTAAGACACTGTGAGAGGCAGGGGAAGAGGCTCCTGCCCCTGGAGTCCTGGTGGGTGGGTGGGTAATCCGCTTCCTAGAGCTGCCATGCAGATAACCACAGGCTCAGCGCTTTGAAACAGCAAAATGCCCGTCTTGCAATTTTGGAGGCCAGAGGCCAAGACTGAGAGTGGCTTCCTTCTGGAAGCTCTGAGGAGATCCTTCTGTGTCTCTGCTGGTTGCTGGCAGTCCTTGGTGTGCCTTGGCTTACAGACGTGGCCTCCAGGTGCACATGGCCTCTGCCGCAGCGTGTCCTGTCCTCACACTGTCTTCCTGCTGTGGCTGTCCAGGCTTCCCTCTTCTAAAAGGACCCTGCTCCTGCGTGACCTCATCTTCACTTGATTCCATCTGCAGAGACCCTGCTTCTAAACCAGGTCCCATTCACGGGCCCCAGCAAGGAAGGATGGGAACATACCTTCTCAGGCTCACGGTTCAACCCACAGCAGTGGGGGGGGGGGTTCCAGGTGGGACTGGGCGGGGGCGGGGCAGGAGGGGAGTGGACCCGCGTGCACCTCTTTCTGGTTCTCTGGATTTCTTCACTGTTTACCACTAGTTGGGACCCCTGAGACTGGCAGGGCCAGGTCTTGGAGTCCTTAAAGGCCTGGCCGAGGACTCAGGCAGATTAGGCAGTGGGGAGCAATCAGAGGATCGGAAGTGGGGGTGCAGGTCAGGAGAGCAAGGTGGGTGCTGACAGTAGGATCCATGGGCAGGGACAAGAGTGGACGGGTGCCTTTGTGAGTCTTTGGTAACTGCCCAGGGGGACATGAGAAGGGCTGGGGACCAGCCACTGCTGGAAGGGAAGCAGAGGGAGAGGAAGAGGGGCATTTAGGTGGCCAAGTGGGCAGGGCTTCCTCCTGAAGGGAGAGGGCCGGGCTTTGTGGATCATCCATAGACAGAGCAGAGAGCCTGGTGAGAGAGGCTCAGAAGCCGGGTCCCTGCATCTCACAGGCTCTTGGTTCTTCTCCCACGGAATGTGGGCGCTGGATCAGTTTCTCTCGACGCCTCCCTTGGCTCTGCATTTCCAGGGCTCCTGGGATTCTAGGACCGTGCAGCAGTCAGAGGTGGTTCGTGGGGGAGGTCGGGCTGACGTGGAGGAATCAAGTGGGAGGCAGGAAGGTAGGGAGGGCGTTTCAGGTGGGGACAGCTGGGCAAGTGCAGGTGCAGCTGCAGCCACTGCAGGACAGGCTTTGATGTGCGGTGGCGTTGGTGGTGGAGCTCCTGGGCAGGGCTCTTGGAGATGTGCGAAGGTTCCTTTACCACTGTTTTGCCCTCCGCTTGCACAGAACACGCCTCGGCCTTCTTCCTCCCCAGCAGCCTCGCTAGATGAAGGAAGGACTGACGTGTCCCAGCCAGGGGCCTGGCAGGGTGGGGCCTCTGCACACCTTGGATTCTCTTTGCCACCTGGACATGAGTCTTTTTGAGACCAAGCCCCCAGCCTTCTCCTTCCTCATCGAGTCCCCCCTTGTCCCCTCTCTTGCTTCTGCCACTATGCTTTGTTTTAAGGAAAAGAAGGGGAAGATCAGGGGCTCCTTATTCTAGCCTGAATTGTGCCAAATCCTGCAAATTGGGGCTCCCGCGCTGCTCCCTGCTGAAGCGTGTGAAATCAGTTCTCTTGGGCTGTCACCGTTCTCCCTTTAGATAGAAATCCCCAGTTCCAAGCCCTCAGACACCAGGGACATCTCTGAGGGAGAGTTTTCAAAACTGATTTTGAGCTTGTATGTGGGTGACTACTTCAGAAAGCAGATTAGTCACTAACTTGTCATCAACGTGCAGCGATGGCCTCCACTGGGGCTGGCGTGGGGCCGCGTCTGGCGCAGGCTTCCGAGGGCACAGCACGTCCTGCAGGCTGGTGTCCTCACCTGGAGCTTGTGGCTCCCCCATCAGGCAGTGGGGTGGGCGTGGGTGGTGGCTACTCTCCTGTGCTTCCACAACACTCTGGGGACCCTGGCCTCTGGGCGTGGAAACCTCTCTGGATATTTCGCTAAGTTGCAGACTCGAGGACAGGAACGTCATTTGGGTTTTCATGTTTCTGCTTTTGTTTTTTAAATCTCTGCCTCCTCAGAGCCAGGCACGGTACTTGGCACATGGTGAAGTTCTACAGATTAATTTTTCTGCTCATTTCTCTCATACTTACTGAGTCCCTGCTACGAGCCGGGCTCCATTCCAGACTCTAAGGATTTGGCAGCGAGCCAAACAGACCAAGTCCCTGCTCCCACGGAGCTTCCATTCTAGGAGGGAGGCAGAGAGCATCAGTAAGCAAACACATTCCTGGCACTTAACGGAATCTTGGGTAATGAAGAATGCCATTTAAAGCAGGATTAGGGAACAGAGAATAGCAGAAGGAAGGGATGACTGCAGAAGGTCTCTCTGGAGCGGTGGCTTTTGAGTACTTCAGGTGTGAGGGGGTGAACCATGTGAAGTGGTAAGACTCAGAAATGTGGATCGGCACCAGGAAAGCTTCCCAAGATGGGGCTAGGGAGGGGTGGCCATGCCCCGTCTGGCAATACCCGTACTTAATGGCACTTTATACTCGGGGAGTGGAAAAGGCCCCCATCTTGTACTTGAAAGATAAGGGTTCTCGGCCCGGTTCTCCCACTTACCTGAGTGTTCTTGGATTAGTCATTTAGCTGTTTTACAAGCATAATTTCTGCAGCTGATGTCCTTGTTCTGCTAATCCACAATGAATTTGAAAATCTCTTGGACACTGTCACTGCTCTGGCCTACATTGTTAGCTCTGCTCTTTGACAGCGAGGTCCTTGAAGACAGGGCCCACATGTGCCTCTCGGACTAAGCAGAATGCCACTGTGCTCCTTGGATTTGTTGTGAATTGAATTCTGCTGTTTGGCTCTGTGCCCTGGGGGCAGAGTCTGGCACAGAAGTGTCACATAACCTTGGAGGAAAGTCTGAAATTGGAGCCAGAATCCTAGCTCAGCCCTTGGAAGTGTTGGCTTTGCCGTTGATCACCAACCTCCCTGTGGTACCTTTCCCTGTCTGTGACATGAGAAAGGTGGTTTTACCAACCTCCCCGGGTACTTCTGAGGAGCAGGTGGAAACAGCAGGAGCGTATTAGGTTATCTCTGTGGCCCCATCCTAGGGCCCATTTTGGGATGGGGCTTAGAGAAGTCAGAGGAAGGATCTGAATTTGGGAGCTGGACTCAGACCACATAGCGCTCAGTCTGCTGCTTCCCCTGTGCTGGAGCTATCTGATTCTCCTGGACCACTCCACGGCTGGGGCCTCGGTTCAGGGAAGGTGCAGGGTGGGCCTGGTGCTCTGTTGGTGGCTTCCTGGCGATGTCATCACACAGAGTGAGTCTACTGGCAGGAGTGGACTTTTGGGCCAGGTTGGCTGCTCAGGCTGCAGGGGAGGCCTCGGGTCCACAGAGGGCGAGTGGCAGGGCCTCAGGGGGATGGATGTGGTTCAGAAACAAACAGCAAACAGCACCCTCAGGATTTAGACTCGAAGCTGCCCTCGAGAGTCACCTGCAGCACTGTAGAAACAAAGGAAATGCAGCCATCTCCCATTTCGCCGTGTTCCTGTGCCAGGAAGCTGGCAGGGCCTGTGCATGAGTCTAGGCTGGGTCGGTCAGGGTCCCCCAGGTCCCAGAGCAGACTCCCACAGCCTCCTCAGGCCTCATTGATCATTTTCCTATTGCTTTGCAGATTGTCAGGTACTTTGGTCTATTTCTCAATGACATCTAGAGCATTGTCCTGTCCTGGTTTAGTCACATGATCTTAAATCTCAAGGAGACTTTGGCATTATTTAGCCCGGTTCTTATCTCAGAGAGGGTCACAGAGGTCAGCGTGCCTGTCCACGATCAGGCAGCTAAGTTGCATCAGGGTGCGGTCTTTGGGTACCCGCCTGAGCCTGAGGAGGGACATTGCTTTGAAAAGTCTCCCACCTCCAGTGTGTGGCAGAGGTGACCACTCATGACGACTGAGCTTTTGCCTGCCTCTGGGCACCTTCTTGGAGCACAGAAGGGGCTGGACAGGCATTTTTAACTTTCTGCTGTATCCTTGCCTAGCCTGGTGCCTTGGTTTCCCCATCTGTAAAATGGGTGTGTTTGTAACAGAACCCACCTCGTAGAGGGTTTTTGTGTAGCTTTCATGAGTGGATAGCATGTAACATACTAAATCAAGTCCAGTCCACAATGAAGTATCAGTTACTGTCCCTTCCATTACATCCTTTCCATACCCACCGTGGGACTCTATGCTCCCGAGAGAGGTCGGGACTCTTGGCCTTTCTCCTTCGTCTTGGTGTTTCCTGGGTCAAACCATGAGCTGAAAGACCCTTTGGTTTACTGTGACTCTCTTCATTGCTTAAGCTTTTTCTTTAAGAATCAAAACAGCCTTTCCTCCTGTCTCATTGGAGTCTGTTCTGCTGAACAGATGAGACTTATTCCACGGTCCAGTGACGGTAGATAAACTGACCTTCTCGGGCGTAGCGTGGCCTGGTAGGAAATGGTGTTTTGGTTCTGGATTTGGTGGAGGTGGCTGTGGGTTTGTGCTCTTGGTGGTTTTCAGCGCACATAAAAGTGGCTCCTTGCCCTGTGGCTGTGTTGGGGGCCGTGGATTGGGAAGGGCGGGGGTTGGCTCTTGCCTGGCTCTGAAATGTGTCCTAGTGGTGATCATTTCTATAGGACACCAAGTTGTTATTTGACTTCCAGCCAGCTCCTGGTTGCTCTCTGCGGAAGCAATTCTGGAACATGCTATTTGAGATCCAGGCGGAGACACTGAGGAGGCTTCCAGGACAAGGTGGACTTCATACGCAGGTCATCTCCTCGCTCTGCTTTCCCTGCTTCCGGTAGCTCCAAGGACAAGCCCAGCCCAAAGCGGGCAGGGGCCTGTTCTCCCCTGGTGGGCCTCCTACGTGTGTCTTCAGAGTTCAGCAAACACCTCTTCCCATGTCCCCTTGGGGACCAGCGCATCTGGGGCATTACAAAAGCCCACACAGACCCTGGAGTCCAAATGTGTGTGCGTGGACCCTAGCTCTGCCGCCTCTGCGGCTCCCGATCTGTATCAAGGCTGGAGCCACATGTGAAATAGATGCATGCTGAGGGAATGCACCAACAGTGCGCTGCCCTCGAGAAGCCCACCTGCCGTGGGCTTCTTATCTACAAACTAGGGATAACAGTATCTACCGTGTTGTGGTGTTGAGAGATTAAATGAGATCGTGCTTCTGAAGCCTGAATCCAGTGCCCGGTGTATAGCAGGTGTGCGTAAAAGTTAACCACCACTGTTAGGATGTCGCTCCTGTTGACCTAGACAGTGCAAGGCTTTTGAAACCCACTCCCTCCCCATGTTAAGCCCTGTCAAATCTTCCCTATTTTACTGATCTCTGTCTGAGGATGGGATTGTCCAAGACACCAACATATTATTTTCTTCCAACAAGATGTTTGCCTTTTATCCTGAGTAGCCATTCTGATGGAGGGGATTTTTGGGCTTCCTGGTGGCAAATGGTGGTAGGAGCAGAAGCCAGTGGCAGATATCTTGGAATTCCCATCTGGAAGGGACCCTTGAGGTCACCATGGCTGCCCCCATGTATTCTAGGGCTTTTGTAAATCATCTACCTGCGCATTAGCCTGTGCCTCATGGAGCTCTGGAACCAAGACCCTTCATCAGTGGAATTCAAGGGTCTGCAGTGGGTGGGGGCAGAGCGAAGGTATGAGATGAGAGACCCGGGGGCCTGTGGCTCTGGCCTCTCTGGGCTATTGGAGCACCCTGCAGCGTCACCTTGTTCTGCTCAGCGGTCCCTTAAGACTGGACAGCCCCCTGTTCTCAGGGTCCTTTGAGGTGTGGGAGAGGGTAGGGTGGAAGCCAGGCTTGGTTCTCATTTGACACCACTTCCTGGGCCTGACCACACTCTAGATATATTGAGCCTGCCCACCACAGCCCACAGCAGTGTGGACAGAAAATCAGCTTGGAAGCCATTGCCTGGCCCATTGACACCCCCACACCAAGCCTCAGTGCCTCTGCCATGAGGGCGATCTAGAATATTCCTCACAGATTTCGAGGCTTCCTAATCCCTGTAAATGACTTCTTTCCCCTAAGCCTATCTTAAATGCTATAGAAGTCATTACTGTCCCTTGTGTGACATTCTCCTTTCTATTTCCCTTTTTTTAAGTTGCGTGGAGGGGGGATTTGTCTATAAAACGAAAACTGCTCGTAACGGAAATAATTTTAGACTCTCAAAGACGTTATTGTGACTCAGCAGCTGCACAAAAATGTTTGGTTTCTCCTGCTGGGAAAGCATTCCTCACCCGACTGGGAACTGGCCGGGGACAAGTTCTGGGACCACCACCTGTGGGCCTGGGGCTTGCGTGGGGAGATTGCGGGAGTGAGGTCTGCAGGGATCTCTCAGCACAAACAGCATCTTCCCTCAGGACTCAGCAAAGAGGCCCCTTCAAACCCTTCAGAACACAATACCCAGAACATTCAAACATCCAGTGAGGCCTTTAGCAAGTCTGCATTGCTCAGTTCTTAAACTATCAGGAGCATCCTTGGAGCAGATCCAGGAACCAGCAGACACCCACCTCCCATTTCCCCCTGTGCAGCCACAGCAGACATCACTAATGGATCCCTGCACTGTTCTCCATGCTGAACCAAAGTGGGATCTTCAAATCCTTTCCCCAGAGTGAAAAAGTTTATTCTTCTGCGTTTACAGAAATTGAGGTCCAGAGCCTCAAGCATACAGCTCAAAGCAGGTCTTGTTGGGTGGGTTGAGGTTAATCTATATACATCCATACCCGTGTCCATCCACATGCACGGACACATAAAGTCTGTGGTGGTGAGTTTTGTAGATTTCTCCTGATGAAGAAGCTTTGATTTAAAGGTATGGGAGAAATTTCATATGCATTCCTATGTATTTGAAGGTTTTTTTCCCCGCAAGACTGTTCATCTAAGCTTGTCCATTAGGACCAATTTGCAAATCTTGCTGAGCTGTCTAAAGAATAGAATGTACTATGACTGGTAAAATATAGCCACTTAAGCCAGCCAAAAGAAAGTGGCAGGAGTCTTTGGGAAATTGGGCTGCAGGGGTCAGCTAGGCCACATCACCCAGAACAAGCAAAATGAGTCTGATATTGAGGAAGATTGACAGGTCGGGACATTTTTAGGTAGGCAAGAAGGGGCAGATACAGAAGCCATTCCAGATTCAGTCAGAGCTGGCAGAAAACGCAGTCTTTCCTTGGAAGGCAGAGAAAGACTTGTTTTAAATAATTCATTTATTTTGGTAGAGAAAGGTGTTCCTGGGTGGATGGGCTTGTATCCTTGTCCCCCTCCCCCACACCTCCTGCATTTCCTGTGTCCTTTAAGGTACAGCTTCTTCCTCCAGGAAGCATCTCCTGCTTTCCCTGCTGCTGAGACACCCCATCTTCTGTTGACACCTTTGACCTCACTTGGGCTCTTTGCTGACTCTGTAGAGTGGGGTTCAGGTGCACTCCGGGAGCTGAGTGGAAGACCTCTGTGGTCTGAATGTTGGTGCCGGACCCCCACCCCTGCATTCCTATGTTGGAATCCCTCATGTCATGTAATGGCATTAAGAGGTGGCGTCCTTGGGAAGTGATGAGGTCCATGGCCTAGTGCCCGGCATGAGGGAGCCGGTTGGCCCTTCCTCCACGTGAGCACAGAGGCGGTGCCATCTATGAGGGGCAGGCTCGCACCAGGCAGAGTCCCAGGCACCTTGAACTGTGAGTGGATTTCTGTTGTTTATAAATCACCCTTCCTAAGGTATTTTGTTACAGCTGCGTGAATGGCCTAGAGGAGAGGTGAAGCCTGTCCTTGTGTTTGTGGCTTCCCAGGGCAGTGACCGCGGGGAAGGACTCGCGTACCTGCCGCCTTTCCGTGCTGGGATCGGGGTCAGCTGGGAGCCACAGCCAGGCTGCTGTGCAAGGCGGGGGTCCTGCCTCCTGGTCTTGGCCATGGTTTGGTGTTGAGCCTGGAGAGGGCTCCAGGGCTCCTCTCCTGCTGCCCTGTGTTGCTGTTGTCCGCTGTCAGGCAGCCGCCACTGGCATGAGCGCCAAAGGTGCTGCACCAGTGGGTGGGCCTCTCTCCTCCTGCCCTGGGGTGGCTCCTCTCCATGCTCCCCTGGCCCTCAGCCCTGCCACGGGATGGGGACCCAGGAGACTGGGCAGTGACCCTGGCCAGTTTTAGTTAAATTCTACTTGCTACGCATTCTCTGTTGGACAGAAACTCGGCAACTTCCAACAGTGTCAAGACGGGATGAGAACCCCGGGCTACCCAGTTGCTTCCTAGGACATCATATGGCATTCTGACATTTTACAGATGGCCATGGAAGCTGCTGGTGGGATCTCCCCTAGAAGTACAGTGAAAGCAGCAAATGGTCCCACTTTGCTATTATTACTATGTTGGTTACATTTATCCACTCGCTTAATGTGAAGGCAACACTGTCTCCATTTTATTGAGAAGGAAATGAAAGTTCAGAGAGGTTAAACAACTTGCCCAAGGTCACACAGTGGAAAAGAGCTGGGATCCAGTCCCAAGCAATGTGGTCTTATAGTCTGTGCTCTCAACCATTTTATGCTGCCTCTCTACTTCTGGAATAAAAGTTGAATCCTGCCCTTGGACATCAGTAGCTCTTTAAGGCAGAGCTGTCTTATGGATGTGACTATGTTTATTCAGTAAGTACTTAGTGCATAAACCACCTGAGTGTGCCAGGTGCTCTTCAGAGAGAGGGAAGCATTATTATTATCACTTCCATTTTACAGGTGAGGAAACTGATATATTGGCCCCAGGGCACAGATCCAGGATGCCATGGAGCTGAAAGGGAAGCCTGTGTTATAAAACAAAATTAGACAGACCTCTCCATTTAGTTATTTTGGTGGAAGTAACTAGGTATAGAAAACCCTCCTGGACCTACTGCATTAATTGCTAGAGCTTAGTTTATGAGACCTGCATTTTTTCTAACATTTTATATTCTGCATTTAAAAATAAAAAGGCACCCAGCAGCCGGACAGGGTGGCACATGTCTGTAATCCCAGCAGCTCAGGAGGCTAAGGAAGGAGGATTACAAGTTCACAGCAAGCCTCAGCAACTTAGCAAGACCCTGTGTCAAAATAAAATATAAAATATAAAAAAGGGCTGGGGATGTGGCTCAGTGGAAAAGCACCCCTGGGTTTAATCCCTGAAACCAAAAGAAAAAGAAAAAGGCTCACAACAATAACCTGTTGAGTTTGTTTAAAAGAACAGCGTCCAGGATCTGTGCATCGTGCACTTAGAGACCAGTGTCCCTTAGGTCCTCACTCTCCTTCTGAGCAGTTACCCTCAGAAGAGAGGAAGGGCTCAGAGGACGTCCGGCTCATCTGTAATCTTTAAAGAGCTCCGTGACCAGGGAAGTCGGGGACCTTTGGACACAGAGACACAGCTGGACTGACTGGAAACTGAATTATTTTGGCTGGAATGAGAACGGAAAAAAGTGAGGCGGTTCCAAGCCAGAGTCTGGGGTCCAAATTATGGGATGCCTCCACGTTTCCCGGGCTGCACCCCACCCATCCACCTGCCCCAACTCTCGGAACTGCTGGGGGCCAGGTCATGGCATTGAGGGAGATGGGGTGCAGGTGGGGTGGCACAGTGCCCTTAACCTGACTGTGCCGGGAGCCCCCAGCCCTGGGCTCTGCCTTCCCGGGGTCGGCACACAGGGTAGCCCTCCCACATCTCCTCCTAATCTTGCTTTACATCTAGAGGAAGGGGTAAGATTGCAAAAGGGACTTCCTCTGGGTGCCATCACAGTGCTCAGTCATCTGAGTGGCCTGTTACACGCTCAGCTAAATTGCTCAATTCAGATAGAAGCAGTTAACGGTCCCGACAGCCGGAAGCCTGCAAACCCACAGGGCCCCTGTCTTTATCTCCTATGTGGCATCAGAGTGTGAGCCAGCATCTGGGAGCCTGGCTGGGCTGGGCCCATAGAGAGGAGCTGGGTTAAACCCCACGCCCTCCCGCTTGGCTCAGGTGCCCCTCTCCTCCGCCACGCCCTGCTCATGCCTCTCCCTGCATGGCCTCCGTGTTGCTCTCACGTCTAAGAGAAAATTGACTCATCCTGACAATGGCTCACCAGCCTCCCCCGCCCCTAGTAGGTGTGTGAGCAGCTGGGGACTTTGCCATCTGTCAGCCCTCCGCGCTGCCAGCACGTTCCCTTCCTGCCTTTGTGGTGCTGTGCAGCCAACCCCAGCCACACACCTTCTCTGTGTCCCACCTACGTGTCCTGTCCCGACTCAGAAGTGGAGCTTGGTGGTGGTGAGCGTGGGTAACCTCAAATACAAGCCTGTCCTTTGAGGGGAAAACCTGTAGCGTTAGGGGTACAGAAGTGGCCGTGCACTTCCTGCCTTTGGGTGAATCATGAATTTAGGAGGGATGGAGACATTATGGACATTAGTCACTGTTGGTGTCCAGCTGTGGGAAGCTCAGTGGTAGAGCCCATGCCTAGCATGCATGAGGCCCTGGGTTCAACCCCCAACATCCATCAATCAGTCAATCGATTGATCAACCATTGCTACTCCTTATTGAGTGCTCAGGGTGTGCAAAGCACTGTACTTAACCTGTGTCAGGCTGTTTAATCCTCCTATGATCTCAGCAATTCTTGTCCTAGAGAAAAAGGCAGAGAGAGTAAGTTAATTGGGAATGATCAAGTGGTGAACCCAGTCGCCATCTTTCAGAAGACAAATAATTTTATTATTAGCGTTTATTAAATTCCTGCTATGTGCTGTGTATCAAGTGCCTGCATGCTTCCGTCTCCATTTGGATGGTTTGATCAGAGAGGGTCATGGCTTGCTGAGGATTGCACAGTAGGAAGTAACAGCTTGAGATGGACATGAAGTTGGTCTGACTCTAGAACTTTCTGGCTCTTAACCTCTGTACTGTGTATCATTTTTTGTCAAAACAGTGCAAAATGTTTCTCAAACTTCCTTACTTTTAAAGGAGGAGCTATAAGAAGTGGCTCCAGGACCACAGGCTCACACCGAGAGGACCCCAGGCTCAGGTGCACACCGAGAGGACCCAGGTGGCTGGGTGTTAGGTGCACCTTAGACGGGAAGCATGCCTCTGTCAGCTGTGGGCCAGGTGCTGTCCCTGCAGTGGACACAGGGGGTTCCTAGCCTGCGGTGGGGGGCCGGTGGGAGTGAGGTGCATCAGGTGGGATCTCAGGAAGAGGACGGGGTGCCCACCAGGCCTGCCTGAGGCCCAGGGATAAATCTGAGCCAAGGGGGTCTTGGCTGAGGCAGCTGGAGAGGCAGCTGGATGCCTGGAAGGAGGACCAGCTCGACTGTCAGGACAGAAGTCCCGGAGTGTCCTAGGCTGGAGCGAGGCCTCTTCGGGTATGTCTGCAGGCCGCCTGCCTGAGCCCGCGGTGCCCCTCTGCAGGAGGGGTGCAGAGGCTGTTTGTGGCCACTCTCTGACTGACGGGTCGCCCACCCTGCCTCCTGCAGCAGTGCTTGGAGGTGATTTATGAGGTGTCCTCTGGCCTCCTGCCTGGGAGGTGGAGAAGCTCCCATTGGAAATAAAAGAGCTGGCCTCTCTGAAACTCATTCTTGTCTCCTTGAAGGCAGGGGGCCGTGATTTATAACCATGGGTGGACCGTGTCCTGCGCATGCCCTGGTCTTCAGTGACAGAAGCGTGGAGGCTGCTGTGTCTCAGATCTGTCCCCTCCTGCTATGTTCACACGTGGCCTGCGCCAGGGGTGGCTGTTCCTTAGAAGTCCTAACCGCCCTGGTGCCTGACTTGCCTGGGTCCATTGGGCCCTCGCGAGAGCTCAGGGTACCAGGCACAGGTTTCATTCCCACCTTGAAGATGTGGAAGTTGAGGCCCAGTGAGGAGAAGCGTGGGGAGCCCCAGGTCCTGTGGTGGGACAAGGGCTGGAATCCCTGACGCTGTGCCCTACGGGCAGCCAGGCAGGTCCCCAGGCCCACTTTGCAGAGGCAGTGCTGGAGGAGAAGGGACCCTGAGTCGGGCTGTCCTGGTGCCATTGTGGCCTGCTGGGCTAGGGAAGGCCGGAGCTGCACCCGCTGGCCTTGTGTGTTCAAGGACTGGTTTGAGGGCCTCCCTGAAGCTGGAAAAGGGCAGTGGTCATCTGGGGTGGAGAGCAGGAGCCCCAGGCATCCTGCCGCCACGGCCCTCAGGTCACTTCTAAGGCCAGCACGAGGTCTGCTTGGCTCCTCCCCTTTCTGTTCAGCCCACAGCTCCCTGGTGCTTTAAAACACCCCCAATCCCTCCAAGCCCTCCAGGACAATTTAACGGGCAGACTCCTGACCTTGGGGTACGCCTGTTGAATCAGGGTCTTGATCTCAGGGGCCTGGAAATCTGTACTGACATCATGCCAAGCCAGCCCCAGGGGCATCCAGGTTGGGGACCCCTGGTCTAGGCCTCAGCTAGAGACAGGGCTGATGGCCAAGAGTCACTCTGAGGTTCAGCATGTGATGCTCCAACAAAACACTTGTTATCTTGGACCAGTGGAGGGTTCATTGTCATTGATTCCTGATGCTTTGGGGATGTGCTAGGACTATCTCACTGGCTAAGCATACCTATCTTGCATCTGTGTGATTGGGTGTATTTGGAGGGGACCCCTCTTTTACACTTAAAAAAATTGTGATAAAGATATGCATAACATAAAATGTATGATTTTAACCATTTTTAGGGGTGCAGCTCTTTGGCCTTGAGCACCTTTGTGAATGCACACCCCAATGTGGAGGAACATTCTAGAATACTTTTGAAGCACTCTAGAAAGGCGGGGCTGTGCATACTTTAGGTGCTTAATAACTGCTTTCAGATGACAGTGGAAAGGTTGGATGACGAGTGACAAGGTAAATTATGCATTAAGTAGGCACCCGCACCCCCGACCTGCTTGCGAGCGACCTAGCCTCAGTCTGCATGCAGGTGGAAGAGGCTGGTGAGCGAGGTTTAACACTCCATTGCTATTTCTGGGTGAGGCAGATGATGAGTTCATTGTCTGGCTGGCGCCAAGGGCAGCCTCCCCGGCTTCCCTGGATCTCCACGGGCAGCAGAGAGGAGATCTCTATGGACTAGTCCGTTCCCTCCCATGTGCGCGCCGGGTTGAGGCGGCTCAGGGCTTACGACGGGCTGGGGTTTCCAGGTTTGCTGACTCAAGACCAACCTGGGTGAGAACCAAACAAATGGGCCTTTTTATATTTAAGAAGAGATTTTTCTTTTTTTTTAAACCGTGTCAACAAAAGATCCATAGACGATCCCGTACTGCATTTCACACTGCTGATTTCATGAGGGTAAGAGCTACAGCGCTGGGTGCATTTGGGTTTATGTCTGTGGTTACCAGGCACCGGGGGAGGCCCACAAAAGCTGGCCTGTTTGGTGGCGGAGCAGGTTGCCAGTGGAATTTTGGTGAGCTTCCCAGCGGTGGAGGGAGGACGTTAAAACAGAGAGTGAACTGAGAATTTGAGCCTTGAATTTGGCAGGGATTGTATGTAGACTACCTGTCTTATTCACGGATAAGTACATCCAGTCCTGGACAGGAGTAGGGGCCTTACCTAAGGTCACACTGCTTAGGAACTTGGTCCTACCTCTGGTTTTTCCCTCGACTTTCCAGGGCATCAGACCCTCCTGGTCCCTGAGTTCTGTGTTCTGTCAGCTGGAGGGCTTGTAGTATAATAAGCCTGGAGGTCACTTTTCTTGACTCAAGTATCCTTCCAAATTCATTTATATATTTCATGACTTCTCCGTTTTTCTTTTCCCATATCTGGGTCAAGTCCATCTTTGCTTCTGAGCAGACCTTTCCAGTTTGGTGTCTGCTCGGATCCTTACCTTCCTGGTCGTACCCGAGGAGCCCCTGCCTCGGTTCTGAGCAGAGTCCTCGGTGCTTTGCGCTCGCTCTCTCTCATAGTGGGGTGGAAAGTGGGGTCTCCAGCTTTCTGGCATGGTTTTTTTCTCTCTGAATTCTCAAGTGCCAGCTGATACGAAGTTACTATTTGTTGTTGGGTCAGGGAAACCATTTGGAAGGCATGGAAAGCTCAGTGGAGCTCTCCAGGAGCAGATCATTGGAGAGGGCTGGTTACTGCAGATAGACCACTATGTGAGCACAGGACCCCTCCTGTTCCCAGGTGAAATCCAGGAAAGCTCTGGGCCCTTGGGCTGGGCAGTGGCCTCCCCTGCAGAGCCGGATGAAGGATTCACTACATGTCGTTAATTGAGGGTCTACTTTGTGCCTGACTGTACTCAAAGTAGGAGATACAGAGAAGAACTGGAGACTGACTCTGGCACGAGGAGGAGGTGCTGAGGAAGCACCCAGGTTTCTGTGCAGGGGCTTCGTTACATATTTCAGTGTCCTTGTTACCCTCAAAGAATGAGGGGAGATGCTAGAAGAAGGGGTCAGGCACAGCCTGCCCCTTAAGCCCAGTAGGGCTGGGTCTGCTCTCCTCCTTCCTCTTCCTCCCAGCACACTGTGGATGCTCAGTGGAGGCTTTTTTATTTTAATGCACAGCTTCTACGTCCGCCCATACAAGAGGCAACTGCCGTGTAGATCAAGCAAAACTAGACTTGTGTCCCGCTGGGGTCTGTATCTCTGCTCCTCCTGCTCCTCCGCTGAGCTCTTGCCCCTGGACAAGTCACTCTATGTCCCTCAGCCTCCATTTTGGCATCAAGAGAGCAGAGGTGCCAGTGATTCGTCTTGTGACCTTGGTGTATCACTCGATCTCTCTGACCTTGGGCTTGTGCTCTTTCTGGTGAGAGGCGGTGGGAAGGAGAGGAGCACGTGGGAATGGGCAGGCAGTGACACAGGGTGGCCCGCAGCTTGCTGTTAGTCACCGTGCCTGCCCCAGCAATGAGCTGCTTCTCTGTTCCCATCTCAGATGAAGATTCAAGAGAATGAGTACATCCCCACGCGGGTACTTCCCGTCATCCCCCTGGGCTGCGTGCCCAGGCTCCTAGCCCTACCTACGTCTGCTGCCTGACTCCCCTCAGCCGCCCAGGGACCCCGAGCTGCATGGGCACTTGGACACCTCTTAGGCCACCAAAGGTAAGGCCAAGTGTTTGAGGCAGACAGAAGTGTGGTCCTGGGTCCCCTGCTGCTCCTGGCTCATCTGGATCCCGCATCACACTCTCCACCCGGGGAACATGGAACCATCGTCAATAACTGCAGACCACAGGCAGGGACCACACGAGACCCGCTGAAGTGGCCGGTCCCATTGATTCTGGTGGATTTAAAGACAAAGGCTTGCACTTTCAATAAAATTGTTCCCTTTTTATTTTCAAGCCCTTTCAGTTATTTCATCAGGGACTAAAGCCAGAATCATCTGGGATATTTTCCCCTACAGTGTAGATTTGAGGGGTAAGATATCTTTCGTGGTTTCTGTTAACAAGAAAAATGATTTGGGGCTTAAGCCACAATATGAAAGCAAATTGAAACTAAAGATTGGTTGCTGAATTTGACGAAAGTTTCTTACACTCTTCTGCCACATGAAACCCAAAGCTTGCACTGTATGTTCAGGCTGCTCTTTAAAAACAAATAAGAAAGTATTTCTTAATTCACTTAGATGAGATGTTAGCTTTTCTATTTCCAAATACCTTGGGCTTCAGGGACTTCTTTTCAGTTGGGATTTTAAATCCTCATGCAGTGTAGACATGTGGATTGTGGATAAATTAAAGAAAGGGTAAGTGAATACTTGGCGTATCAGATACAAAGAATAAGATGTAACGGAGCCTTGGGCCTCTGCATCGGGGCTAGGACTGTGCCCCGACAAGAGCTTCCCGGGAGCTTAGGGGCCACGGTTCTTTCTTGGCACTTGGTACAGCTGGCTTCTAGAATATAGCTGGCAAGGATGGCCTTGGTCAGGCAATGGGTACTCGGTCCTCAGGAGCCAGTTGGAAGCAAGGGAGATTTTCCTGTTTCTTATGGTTGTCTTTGCTTAACCTACTTGCACAAATACCTTAGGATTTTTGGATCCCCCATACTTTGTATGGAGAGGAAGCAAAAATTAGAAATGAAAGGCAAACATTAGGGTGCCTTTGGCACCTTCCCTGATGTTTCCGTGGCCCTCCTGTTCTGTGCTGGACCCTTGACCTTGACCTTGGATAGGAGCCTCTCTCCCAGCATCCTTTTCTGGACAGACCCTCTGACAACTGGATGAATCCTACGCCCTCACTCTGAGGGACCTCAATCCTGCTCCCAAGGGTGTTGACCTCCTTTAGCTTGGACTGGAAGAAAAGCCTGAGTCCTGGTCAGGTGGCAGGTCCTCTGGAGGTCATTGCAATGTGTTACGGTTTTGCCCAAACTCACAGGTTAATGGCATTTGGAGGTGGGGCCTTTGGGAAATAATTAGGGTTAGATGAAGTCATGAGGGTGGGGCCCGGTGATGGCATTAATGGCTCACCTCCTGAGAAGAGGAGGTGACGCTGGAGCTGGCCTACCTGCACTATCTCTCTGAGTGGTAGCTTCTGCCACCTTATGATGCAGCGAGAAGGCCCTGGCCAGAAGCCACATGCCTGCTATCACCATGCTCCTGGACCCCCAGCCTCCAGAACCTTGAGCCAAATAAATAGACTCTTTTTTAATGTATGACCCAGTCTGTGGTAACATTCAGGGGTAGCAACAGAAAACAAACTTAAACGAGATATATAGTATTTGTTGAAATATTCTTTTTTTTTTCTTTTTTTGCCTACATATGTCTGATTCTGTTTGCATATGATTCAGGTATAACTACGTCAAACTGTTTGACAATGTTTTATGGTAGAATAGCCGAAATTTAAGAAAAATTCTATCCCTATTTGGTTTTCTTTTTCTTTTTTTATTATTTTTCTCTATTTGGTTTTGATGTTGCAGTTTTTCAAATTTTGAGAAAGCTGGCTGTTATTTGATTGAGTGAGCAAACATTAGAGATACTAGAAATGTTTCTACATTGACTTCAAGGAGTGGCGGGGTGGGGGTTCCTGGCCTCAGCAGCACTGGGCAGTTATTTGGAGGAGGTGCTTGTGCTGGAGGGTCTTTCCTGACAATGCTAAGATCCCTCCCTTGATCTGTCCGACAGAGGCTTCCCCGCAGCTCATGACATCAGGGCAGGGATGTTGTGCTGAATGGCTGGCGCACAGGCTGCCCCAGAGGGCCTGGTGCCCTGGAGCTGCCTGTCTGCACCTGAGCAAGCCCTATCTTCGATTCATCCTCAGAGGGCCTGGGGCACTTTGATGCTGGACTTGAGGATATTTGTCTTGGTTTAGAAAAGGAAGCATTAAACGTGCAGGGAATTGAAACAAAGAGAGAATGAATGAGTGGGGTGGGCAAGAATGAACACACTTTACCCAGTAGATTGGGCTTTGAAACAAGGAAATGGATAGAGGGCCATAGAGGGGTCTGGGAAGGAAGCCAGGGACGTACTGTGCCATGGTCATCGTTGTCACCACCACCTGCGGTCGTCTATGGAAGGCTGCATCCCAGGACACACCTGGTCTCAGGGGATTTACAGCAAGAAAATAACCTGTGTCCCCAGAGCCTGGAGGCCGCTGGCTTCAGCACTTTGATCTCGGGTCACCTGCTTAGCAACCTGATCAGGCAAGTTCTCTTGTGATTCCCGTCTTACCAGTGACAGAACTGGGACGCGGAGGGGTTAAGAAGCTGGCAGAAGATCGCTCCCTGGAGAGTGGCGGGGCCAGGATCCGAGGCGGGACTCCTGACACCCTCGGCATGTTGACCGTCTGTGACAGACGGACACCTCGCCTCTGTCGCAGGACGTTTACCAGGGGACTTCAACCCCGTGTCCCAGGTTCCTGTTTGGATTCTCGCTCTGCGTCCTTGGTGGGCTTTCCCTCATCCTCCCATCTCATATCAGGGAGCCTCTGATGGTAACAGGCGGAGGCCACCATCAGGGACCTGGGATTCCAGTCCAGAGACTCCGTCCTTGGCTGCCACGTGGCAAGAACCTGGCTCTTCCTCATCCATAGAATAGAAATGATAGCTCATCTCCGGAAGGACGAGAAGAGGGATGGGGAAACAGAGTGACATTTACTAAGGTGCCTAGGTGCCTGGCATTTGGCGTGGTCTACAGCCAGACGCAGGTCATGTCCTATGTCCCTGTCCCTGGGTCACCCAGACGGCGGGCAGCAAGCTAGGAAGCAGAACTGCGCTAACACTCCTGCCGCTTCCCACAGGTACAGGTAGCCGTGGCTCCTGCCTCCTGTTGGGCTCCGCCTCCTGTTGGGCTCCGCCTCCTGTTGGGCTCCGCCTCCTGTTGGGCTCCGCCTCCTCTTGGGCTCCGCCTCCTCTTGGGCTCCGCCTCCTCTTGGGCTCCGCCCGTTTGCAGACACCCTATTGTTTTACAGCTTTTTACTTTGACTGCAGGGCAGACCCCGCCTGGCCGACTGGGGGTGGGGGTGGTGCATTCTGATTCTGGGCACCAAGAGGTCACGGTGTCCTGCCCGGCATGGCAACTATGTTGCAAGGGCTTTCTTACCTTCGAGGGAAAGATGACACTGTCGATTTTGTCACAGTGTTATTTTATTTTAAGGAGAAAAAAGTCTTGAAATGGTGCACACGTCCCCGGGGGAGACCATGACAGCAGCTTTGGTCCTTTGCCTGGGTTCTTTCCCTTCCCAAGCTGGCTTCGGGGGACTGTGGCACGGGGCTCAGCTTTGCAGCTCGGATCACAAGAAGGGAAGGGAGGGAGGGACATGGGCGCGTGGGCATGTGTAATGGGATGCAGCTGCAGGGGCCCATCCCCTGGCCACAGTTCAAGGAGAAGAAGATTCGAAGCACAGGGTGGCTCCCCCCACCGCCGTGGGCGCGTTCTCTGCTCCCATGCCGTCCTCCCCCCATCCATTTTTGGCTCTCCTCCGGCACCCACTCTCACGTCCCTCTCGCTTTCAGCACTTCTTGAAGGCAGCAACTTAAGTGACCCCAAGCATCTCAAGGACCTCTCTGAGACGTGCACAGATTGAGCACGCTCACTGTGCTCTCACTGGGATCTCCTGGGGGCTGGGATGCAGCTCAGTGGAGGAGCACCTGCTTAGCATGCATGAGACCCTGGAGCCCATCCCAGCACACACACACACATACGCACGCACGCAGTCTCGTGGGGGCAAATGCCCACATCCATGGCTGCAGATAGCTTTCAGTTTTCTTTGGGGAGATTCCAGCTGTCTGTTCAGAACATGCCTGCCTTTTCAGCAGCATCAATAGTGCTCAGAGTCGATTTGGATCTAGTGGCACGTTGAAGTCATCCTGCTTAAGTGCTGTACGACGCGGAGGGAGATGTAGACCCCGCCAACGGTTGTTTGTTGCTCTCTGCTCACCATGTACCTAAGTGAACTAGGATGCATGAGATGATCCCTCTGATCTGGGGCATCTCAGAGTGTTTCCGGTGCTGGGCCATCAGGAGGGAGAGGCTATGGTAAACATCTTTGCAACATCACTTTTTTCCCCTTTCTGTTGAATAGTCCCTGGGTGTAATTTTCCCAGGAGGGAAATTACTGGATTTAAAGGGTGTAGACATCTTCCTGGCTCCATGACATCATGCGTATGGACATGCTTTTTTAAAATCGGTGTTCTCTCTGTCGGCATCTTGTGCCAGAAACAAGTCAGAAGAAAATAATACAAATGAACAAATACAGAGAGAGCTCCCTCCCTCCCACTCCTCTAGACATATGGAAATGGAAATGTGGGTTTGGGTCTGATGGGTGGCTACCTTGGAAGGCTCAGCTCTGTGTGGCTGTGGGCGTCTTTCCTTGTGGAGACTCTCTCTAGCTGACTCTTGCTGGGGAGGAGAGACAGGGGGTCCATGGCCCCTCTCAGCATCCTATAGTTGTTCAGATGAGCAAAGCCAAATGCTTCGACTGCCATTGCATGCCACCAGCCCCTGCTGTGCACAAACAGTTTGAGAATTTCTCTTTTATTTGTGAAACCATTTAGTGCCCACAGATTAATATATCTATATATGTTCATGTCAGTGAGATTTTTGGTTGAGTTAGAAGAGAATTTTTTTTTTTTGGTACTGGGGATTGAACTCAGGGGCACTCGACCACTGAGCCACATCCCCAGCACTATTTTGTGTTTTATGTAGAGACAGGGTCTCACTGAGTTGCTTAGCGCCTCGCCGTTGCTGAGGCTGGCTTTGAACTCACGATTCTCCTGTCTCAGCCTCCCTAAGTGCTGGGATTACAGGCTTGAGCCACCATGCCCGGCTAGAAGAGAATTTTGAGGTGCCCTTTTGGGGGATAATTAGAAAAGCGACCTAGTAGACATCAGGAGTGATAACTATGTCTTATTGTGCACTGCTCTTGGGCCACGTGGATTTACTAGGTCTTCACAACAGCCCCACAAGGGGCTTGTCTCCTCCATCTTATAGATAAGGTAACTGAGGCCAAGAGACTGAGTATCAAGGCTGCGCAGGACACAAACCTGTAGGTATTAGTTTGCTAGAGCTGCTATAACAAAACACCATAAACTGATGGCTTAAAACCACACATATTTGCTCTGCCATACACAGTTCTGGAACGTACATGTCTGGAATCAAGGTATCAACAGGGCTGTGCCCCCTCTGAAGGTTGCTCTAGAGAAGAATCTTTCCTTCCCTCTTCTGGTTTCTGGTGGCTTCTGGCGGCTCCTGGAGGTCCTCACTGTTCTCGGCTTGTCACTGTGTCCCCTCAGTCTCTGCCTCCAGCCTCATGTGGCCTTCTTCCCTGTGTGTGTCTCTGTGTCCCCTCTTCTTATAAGGACACAAGTTGTGGAATTTAAGGCCCAACCTAATCAGGGTGACCTCAGCTTAATTTAACTATAATTACATTTGCAAAACCCTATTTCCAAATCAGATCACAATCTGAGGTTCTGAGTATGATTTGGGGGTCGGGGGGCTGTGGATACTGTTCAACCCAGTACACCAGGGTCTTAGCCAGGGGCCCTTCGCACCTTATAGAGCAAGTCAGAAAGCAAAGCCTAGGGAGGCTCAGGGTTTCCCCAGGTTGCCTTGAGAGAGACAAAGGATGGGTGACAATCTCCTTGGCCTCCAAAGAGGCTGGTGGCCAGGAGAGTCTGGAGCCCTGAGCAGCCTGCCCGAGTGGGCAAGGCGGGACTGCCCAGCACAGCTGAGCCGAGCCGGGGGCTTCATCGTGGGCAGAGCCGAGTGGTCCTGCATGCTCCAGAGGAGGAGGCTTGGAGTTAACGCCCCACAGGTCCAGCAGCTTCAGTAAAGGTGACCTGTGGCGGTGGTGCTCTGTGTCTGTGAGCGTGGGGGACCCCAGAGGCAGACATCAGTGCATCCGAGTTGGGAAGTCAGACTTAGAGCCCCCGACACTGGGAAGAAAGTCCTTAGGCATGGCATCTGCTTGTCTGAAAAAGAAATTTATAAGCACTACAAGAAACTGCAGGAAGGGGCCGGGATTCTCCAGCAGGCAGGGCAGGGTGGCTGAACGGTAGCTGGGCCCCACTCGTCGTTGCTCATTGAAGGTGCAAGATGTAATTAATGTGATTTCTGGTGCACTGCTATCTTGTTTTATCAACGTGAGCATAAAATGTAATTTATAAGGGCTGTCCTATGTGAACTGCCAATTTCAGCTTCTCAGACTGTTTTTCCACAAGAGCTTAAGTTTCTTGCAAATAAAATCCTTCTACCAGTGCAGAAGTTTTGAGGGAGGAAATCTGTGCTGAGGTTTGGGGTGAGCTGGTTCTCTTTCACCCCAAGGTACCAATTAATTCTCTTAATTCTCTGTTAGTAGAGGTTGTTTGTGCCATTGAGGGTGACAGCTGTGGACAAATCTAAAAAATAATGTAAGTCCCAAATCTCAGAACCTACCTTTAAATTATGGATCTTGATTTCTATTTATACACTTGGTAAATTTCACTAAATTTTCCTAAATAAATTTTAGGGGGGGCCTTGGATTCATATTTAGCCTTTAACAAACTTCACTACCTTTAGATAACTCAAATTGCATTTAGAATTTAATATATTTGCCAGGTGCAAATATGCACTCCTGTAATCTCAGTGACTCGGGAGGCTGAGGCAGGAGGATTGTGAGTTCAAAGCCAGCCTCAGCAACTTAGTGAGGCCCTAAGCAACTCAGCGAGACCTTGTCTCTAAATAAAATATAAAAAAGGGCTGGGTACGTGGCTCAGTGGTTAAGTGCCCCTGGGTTTAATTCCCAGTACTAAAAATAATAACAAATAATAATAATAATAATTTAAAGTCCTTTTTGAATACTTCAGTTGCCTGACAAGTATCTAAATAATATAAATCTAATGCTTCCAACTTACAGAGATGATGGATCTTAAGTTTCTTAAATGTTCCAATATTATATATAAATGTAGAAGATGGGCTGGGGTTGTGGCTCAGTGGTTGAGCATCTGCCTAGCATGTGTGAGGCACCGGGTTCGATTCTCAGCACCACATATAAATAAATAAAATAAGATCTATTGACAACTAAAAATATATTTTAAAAAAAATAAATGTAGAAGATTTCAACTTACAATCTCAAGTCAAAAAATGTGTTCAATCAAATCTTTCATGTTGGTATTGCAAGGTAGATCCTGTACTCAAATGGTCAGTATCTCGAAAATGTTCGTATTATGGATTTTATTCTGAAAACCTTTTCTGTAGCTATTTTTAAAAATAGCTGCATTGAGACTTTATTTCTTGTATAAAACTCACCCATTTTAAGAGTAGCACTCTATGAATTGGGGGGTATTTACAGAGTTGTACAAATATCACCGCAGCCTAATTTTAGAACATTTCCATCCCCTAGAAAGAACCCCTTGTCTGTGTCCTGTCACTCCCCATTCCGGGCCCTGGCCTTGGGTGGCCGCCAGTCCACTTTCTGTGTGTATAGATTTGTCTGTTTTGTACATTTTCTCTACTTAATTTGAAATCATCCTGGTTTTCTTTATTCCTTTCTCCTTCTTTTGGGGGCCTGGGGGTGCTGGGGAGGGAACTCGGGGCCTCCCCCATGCTAGGCAAGTTCTCTGCGCCCCCAGTGCCATCCTAGGGTTTTAAGGTAACAATTTTGGCATCTCCAAGGATTCTGGGGTCGCCTTCTGCATCCATTTCGTGGTCACAGCTTTGGTGGTTTGACGTTTTCCTCTAGAGCCGAGCTCTGTCTGAAAGGAGCTTCCATAGCCCCGACCCAGCCTGGCATCACCGGCTCCTTCCTTCACATCTGCACTGAAGTCCCGGCCGCAGGGCACGGGTTGCGTCTCTTTCAGCTCCTGTCCTCGCCTCTTCCCCAGGCCCCCTGGGATCAGCTGCGAGTCTCCCCTGTTCCATGGGACCCCAAGGCTCGGTCCTGAGATTCTGCTCAAGACAGCCACTGTCCTCAAAGCCCTGCGCCCCACTTCATGGTCACGCCCAGGTCTCAGAAAAACCCCAGCAGAGACACGATGCAAAGGGAAATAATCAGGCATGGGGACACATGCTGTGGGATTCCACTGGTGCAGCGCACGTGGAGAGGGCAGAGGAAGAAAGGGGGACGGCGGCGGTCACGGTCGAGGGGCGGGAAGGATGCATTGCCAGTGGTGGGGACAGGGTCTCCATGGGAGACATTGGGGACGTGTTGGAGGTGGACGGCTAAGATCTCGCACAACACCCTGAATGCGCCAAAGCCACTGAACTCCACACCTAAGACAGGGTGCGGGTGTGGCATTTTAGCTTGTGTATTTTTTTTTTTTTTTTTTTGGCCATGAAAAAGCAAACCCTGGTCGTGTTCTCTCTGCTGTGAGGCTCTCTGGCCCCGGGCTCCACTTCAAACCCAGAGTCACAGATGTCCTGTCCAGTCTCTGTCTACATCATTTTTTGATGTGACTGAGGGTAAAAAATGAGGAAGGGAAGACACCCAGGCCCAACTGGCAGGGCACCTGAGGGCACCTGTGGCCAGGCCCCGCCCTCTCTGGCCCCAGCTTCTGCACTTCTGCAGGTGTCCCCGCGAGCCTGCTGTGGGCACCTGGTCCCCGCCTGGTGGCCCCTGTTCTCCAAACCTTCCTGAGGTGGAGCCCCTGGGGAACCAGCTACCTCTGCGGCTTCCCAGGCCCTTCTGGAGGGTGTGGTTCAGACAGGCCGGGATGTTCGAAGCCCTTAGGTCTGCTCTTCCCAGGAAAGACCAGGGGACAGGGGACGGGGTGACTATGCACCTGTCCAGTTTCCCGTCTTGGCAAAGGAGCCGTCCACATGCACTCAGCCGTGAAGGCCTCACTCTTTTCAGGCACGGGGGACACTGTGGAGGGGAGGCAGTGCCGGCCCTTCCCAGGGAGGCCCTGGTCTCCGGGTTCCCAGTGAGCGGTAGCCAGCGGAGCATTTCACACACAGAAAGGAGGCGAGAAGCGCTGGGAAGAAGGGCGAGGGAAAGGTGGAGAGGGAGGAAGAGCAGAGATGGGGAGATGTGTGTCCTGGGCAGCTTTTCTGGGGGACTGTGGTAGGGAGGTCACGGTACCAGCAGGGACACCAGTGCTGGCCAGTGAAGAGGTTTCCACTTGTAGCACAAGAGGAGGCGGTGGCTTGTCCTCTGCTGGTGGCAGGGAGACGTGCTGACAGGGGCATTAGCAGGTGGGGGAGGAGGAGTGGCTCCTGGGTGGTGGCACGGCCTTGGTGGCACCGTGGCCCGTGCTACGGGGATGGGCACCGTGGGGGGAGTTCAGGCCTGGGAGCCACAGGTTCTCCTGACCCGCGTTCCACACGCTCAGTGGAGCCCCGTGACCCATCTCAGCCCCGACCCTCAGCCCTGGCGTCTTTCAGGAGACCCACGCCAGGGCTTTGCCGCCCCGCATGGTGGCCCGTTGGTTGTTGTGAAATCGATTCCATGAATCGTGACTTGTGTTAAAAAAAGAAGAGAATAAAAATATCAGCTCAGCACACATGGTGAGGATAAGTGCTCTCTCAGAGAGCTTTGGGTTTCTATGTGTATTTATGTGTGAAATGGATACCGGAGAACGCACAGCCATCAGGGCTCAGGGGACCCTCATTCTATCCCCAGTTCTGCTCTGACCAGCCACGTGACCTTGGGCAGGCCATGTTCTCTCCCAGGGTCCGTTTCTGCCCTGTGCCATGGGGCTGGGGCCACTGGATCTGGGTCTCCACCTTCCCACGCCCGTCGCCCCCTCTCCCCACCCTGCCCTGCCCTCCTCTCCCCTCTACCTGCTCCCCTTTGTCTCAGCGGGTGCATGCTGCACCCCACTGGCCTGGAGGATCACTTTGGAGCTTGGTATCCGTCCATTCTAGCTGCTGCAACAAAATGCTACAGGCCAGGTGACTTCTAAACAGCAGAATTTCTTTTCTCCCGCAGTTTGAAGGTTGGGAAATCCATGACAAGGTGCTGCTGGGTCACGGTGCTGCCTAGTTCCTAGATGGTGCCTTCTTGGTATGCCCTCCCCTGGGAGAAGGGGCAAGGGGCTCCCTAGGGTCCCTTACACAGGCACTAATCCTGCCCGTGAAGGCTGTGCCCTCATGACCAGCCACCTCCCAAAGGCCCCACTGGATCTCAATGGAGGAATGGGGGGTGCACATTCAGCACCTAGAATTCACACCCTGCTCTTTGTCTTACGCAGCCAGCCAGCTCTGAAGTCACTTCCCCTCAGCCCCATCTATCCATCCCTTCCCTCTTCTTGTGTGAAGGTCATTTGACCAGATGGTCCCTAAGGGGCCCTTCTTGACACGGGTGTGGCTCATGCCACACTAACCTGCCAAGTGGACAAGTGGTTTGTGCTTGGGCAGGGACCTTGTGCCTCTGGAATCATGCACGGCCCCCTGCTCTGGGCACATTTATGCCGATAACCAAAATCCTCTGAAGGAGGCAATGGGCTGAGCACAGAGGCCGTTGGTTCGGTGAATCTATTCTCCTGGCAGGTCCGTGTAGTATGTTCTTCCAAGCTGCTATTAGAGTCCCTCAGCGGAGGCTTCAATGTCAGGAAACCTCGTGGCTCACAGACGAAGCAGTGACTGATACCAAGAACATCCACCTAATGCTTGGATTTACAGCCTTGACCTTTATTTGCCAAAAGTTCAATTCAGTTTGGTTCTGTAACCACCTCTCACAGGAGAGGCTTCTTGCCTCAAGGAGTTTACAGTAATAGGGGAGACCGACCCAGGACTTGGCTGTGATAGGGTTCATGTTATTCCCCAGTCCAAAAAAGGCCCAAATCCCTCAGTTTGTTTTCAGTTTTTTTCTCCCAATATTGGAGATTGAACCCAAGGGCACTCAATTGTGGAGCTACATCCCCAACACTTTTTTTTTTTAATTTTGAGACCAGTTTCACTAAGTTGTTGAGAGACTCACTAAGTTGCAGAGGCTGGCCTCAAACTTGTGATCCTCCTGCCTTGGCCTCCCAAGTCACTGGTATCACGGTTGTGTGCCAACTGGCTGACCCTCAGTTTTTTTTATTGATTTTGCTTGTAGGTCTCCACTAGGTTGGATGGGATCTGGTGGCAGTTTTGAAGGGGTCTGGGTTGTCCCTGTGGGAAGCCCTGAATGCAGGGAGCAGTAGGAACCAGATGCTGGAGTTATGGTGTTGTGAGTGACAGCGCAGGCCAAACCCTAGTCCCACCCCACTATTCTGGGGCTCCTGAAAAGTCACCTGCAAACACAAGTGTGCTGAATTGTAAAGCAACAAAGGCCCTGGCTTCTGGGACAGCCTCTGTGCGTGTCTCTTCCAGGTGCTGACATCTGTACTTGGTGATGCGTCTCACTGCAGGTGCTGGGTTTGGCTCTCATCTCTGCTCCATGCGAGCCATGTCATTGGGTAAATTCTTCGGCTCCTCTGAGCCTCAGTTTCCTTGTCTTTAAAATGGGCGTGAGACCACCTGCTTACAAGGCGGTTAAGGACCCCTGAGGAGCTGTAGGAATAAGGGTCAGTGTTTGTAGGGTGCAGAGAGAGCTCCCTTAAGGCACCTCGTAGCCCAGGAAGAGCACAGCACGGTAATCTTGCTGTATGTTTTTGTTTGTTTTCACGACTTCGGCTACAAAGGTGAATTAAACCATTTGGCAGGAGCATCGCACCTGGAGAAGATGCGTGAGGACAGAACTTGCCGACTTCTCTTGCTTGTTTTTCTGTGAGGAAGGGGTTTGGCCTGATCCCTGTTAGTACAGTCAGTATCTGTGGATAAGTTGGGAGTTGCTCGAACCGTAGTCTTAGTTTCCATCACTTGAAACACACGTGCTAAGTACCCACTGTGCGCTAAGTACCCACTGCGCTAAGTACCCACTGTGCGCTAAGCACTCAGGCAGCAGGTGCCACAGGTTCCCACAGCTGGGAACCCTGTGGAGCTTGGCTTTTGGGAGCTTAGAACTGCAGCTCTAGCCTGGGCTGTCCCGCAGCCCTGCTGTGGGACCTCTGGCTGTTCTGTTCCCTCTCTGAGCCATTTTCTCCTCTGAAAATGAGCAGAAGTGGCCAAGATGCGGCTAAGAACTGCTCAGACTCCAGAAATGAGTTTGGATTCAAAGTGCCAAACTTTGCTTGAGGTAAGATAAAATCTCACAGAGATACAGATTCCTGGTACTTTATACAAGTTTTGAATGGACTAGCTACAGATGTAAGGTTTTTGTTTTGTTTTTAGTACTAGGGATTTAACTCGGGGACTCTGGACCACTGAGCCACATCCCCAGCCCTATTTTGTATTTTATATAGAGACAGAGTCTCCCTGAGTTGCTTAGTGCCTCGCTTTTGCTGAGGCTGGCTTTGAACTCACGATCCTCCTGCCTCAGCCTCCCGAGTCGCTGGAATTACAGGCTTGCACCACCATGCCTGGCTCAGATATAGTTTTTTAGGGGGACTGAATTTCCTCTGTGCACCTCTCAACTTTGTGGGAGCCCCTTAGGATTGAATGCTGGGGTGCCAGGCTATGATGGAGACGCCAGTCCTGGGACCCCACGCCCAGTCCTGCTCAGGTCTCACCTTGCTCTTTGTCCTCTGTCCTCAGTTCTGAGACCCCCTGCCACAGTTCTGGCTTTGACTGAAAAGGAGTGCGAGGATCCAAAGGGCAGCCTTGAACCCAGAAAAACGGGTGATGGGTGCGTAGCTCTCCTTGAGCACCCAGTGGAGGCTGGACACTTCCGGCCCGGGATCCCCTGACCCCATCCTCTCCTCAGATAACTTCAGGCCAGAGCTGGGTTGCTGCAACCAGGGGGTTTGTTCTAAGAACCGCCCCTTGACCCAGGCATAGACCTCCAGCTGTCTGAGATTAGGGGGGGCAGGAGTTTCCATTTTTGTAGTATTAGCAGTCTAGTTATCCCTTAGTATTAGAATAGGGAATTGGTTCCAGAACCCTCCAGCCCTGCAGATACCAAACTCCACGGGTGCTGGGTCCTTCTTGTGAAATATTATAGTATTTGCATATAATGCCCCCACATCCCCCATCCGCATTAAGTCACCTCGAGATTACTTCCAATACCCAGTGCTAGGCAGGTGGCTGTTGTACTGTATAGTTTTGGGGACACAGATGGAGTATCTCTTCTCCAAAATGCTCAGGACCTTGGGAAGTATTCCAGATCGCAGAGGGTTTTGGATTTGGGGATGTTTGCATAGACCTTATCAGTTAGTTCTTCCTAATCCAAAAATCTGAAATCGGTAAATCCAAATTCTGAAACTTTTTCTGAGCACTGTAGCACTCCCAGGGTTTTCGATTTTGGGTTTAGGGATTCGGGATGCTCAGTCTGTACCCACAAGACCTTGTTCCTAGTGAGGCCGCTAGCTGGGTGGCAGAGCTGGGGCAGGGTCCAGTCCTGTGACCTGTCCCATGGATGGTTTTTCAGGGCCTCGTGCTGGGCTATCTTTCACGTGGGTTCCGTTCCCACGCCTCACGAGGCTCCAGGCATTGTTATTGTAGGCGTGGTGGAGCTGAGTGTAGGAGATCAGGAAGGTGGCCTCAGGGCTGTCCCGTGGGTGAACCCAGGACAGAGCCCGGTTCTGGGTGACCTCAGCTCCTGAGCCTCCGTCTCTCCCGGGGCTGCTTGGTGATCCACCGGTTCTGAGACTTTCCTGGCGTTAGCGCTGCAGGTCCCAAGTTCCCAGGGTCTCAGTCCCTTAGGAACCAGGTTGGTTGGTTGTTCTGTCTCCAGCACAGTGACCACAGAGGGGGTGGGGGTCCTCTGTGACATCCTGTCCTCCTGGGGTGGGCAGAATGAAGAGGTTGGATGAGACCTGTCCCGTCTGGCCAGATGGGCTGGGCTGCACTGTGGGGCGCACTGGCCTGACTCGGCCACTTGGAGAGAGCGTGCCCGGAATCACAGCGCTGCTGTGCGTTCTTGGAGCCTGGAGTTGGTGAAGAGTCACGCCCAGGCTGGTAGCAAATCAGGAGCTTTGGAAAGCGTCCAATGTCAGCTGGGTATTAGAGTTGTCTTGCCAGAGGAAGGACGGAGCAGAGCCCCACTGGACTTGGTAATTTAGTACAGAAATGCTTCACTTTGAATGCTGAATGAAGTGACAGGCCCCAAATGGTGTGTGTTATGACTGTGAACCCCTCTTCCTCTGCCTTTAAAGACATGGCAAAGTGGTAAACAACACCAGAAAGAGACAGACCAGGATTTGAATTTGCTACTTGCCCTTCCATTCACTGGCTGTGTGATCTCAGGCAAATTACTTAACCTCTCTGGGCTTCACTTTCCTCAACTGTAAAATGGGAATATATGCTATTATTGCTATATCTAACTTAAAGGATGTTTGTGAGGATTAAATGAAGTAATGTGAGGAAAGGGCTTGGCACTGTGCCGGGTATCAGGCACATGGTAAATTCTAATGAATGGCGGTACGTGATTATTATGAACTATTACTGTATTTTATAAGACCTGACTTCCAGGCCTGGCTCTGCCACCAATTACACTGGGGACTTGGGACGATCGTGTAACTTTCTGAGGTTCTTCTCAGAATCGCGAGGTTTGGACTAGGCTGTCATCCCTTGGGATCCTGATGACTTTGGTTTTGTGATGTGCATGGAAGGCGGGTTCCACCTGGGCTCAGACCCGAATCGTCAACTCAGCAGCCTTTCTTGGGGCAAGAGGGAGCCACTCGGAGACTGAGATGGGCCAGTTGATCCCTTTGTCCTGAGCTGGCTTCCGCACCCCAGCGCGGGTGGAGGCGGGGACAGAGCTTTGGCTGGTGCTTTCTTCATCCTGGCGCAACAACCGTGTGGCTCGATGGCAGAAGGTCACCACTAAATGTCCTCAGGGACTCATTTCTCAGGGCTTGTGATCATCAGACCTTTCATTTTCAAAGGGGAAAAAAGAACACTATTGGCAGTTCCTCCATATATAGCAAGACCCCCTCACCCACCCCCGGGCGATGCTCTTACAGGTGGTGAAATCCTAGACCGTTCAGGAGCCTTTTGAGAACCTGCTGTGTACCAAGCAAGCTGAGTGACATGGAGACAGTCTGTCTCCCTCAAACCGAGCGCCTGGCAGGTGGTAGCCTCCCTAGCCTCTCTCAGGAGCTCGGTGAAAATCTATTAAATGAATGAGTGTCGTAGCTGCTGATTCATGGTCTGGCCATCCCATCTTGTCCGTGGGTCCTATAGCTCTGGGTTGCTTTGGAGATCACCTGTCCTAGATGTGGCCAGCCAGCCAGCCGGGCCTCAGGCCAGAAAGGAACCCTGGAGACGTTTCCGTAGCCCTCGCACGTGGTCCAGCGCTGTGACGGATAGCTCAGCCTGGCTCGGACCGTGCTCTGCCTCTGTGACTGAGCTAACCCTGCCGTGCCTCAGTCTGCACATCCGTGGAGAGGGGACATCAGTGGCACCGCCCTGTAGGACCCTTGTGCAGATTACGTGAGTGGGACTCGAGTGCTCTCTAGATTGACAGCCATTGTCAGTCTCTCGACCTTTCCCAATTCCTTGTCCTAAGATATGCACAGTGTAAACCTGGGTCAGACGCAAGCAAGTGTAGTTGGCCATGTCTGAGGATCATGAGGATGGAAGGTGTCCAAAAAATTCACATCTGTACCGCAAAGGTACAGATGATGATGATGATTTTGTACGAGGGATTGAACCCAGGGTTGCTTAACCACTGAGCCACACCCCCAGCTGGGCTGAGCAGTGGCAGGAGGTGGCCCTGGGCTCACAGGTTGGGCTGTGCCTTCCAGGCTTTGCGCAGACATGGCCTTGACCTTACTCAAGTGCCTGAAGTTCAGGGAGGCTCAGAGAAGGGATCTGCGACATCACCTGTGTCTATCAAATCCTTCTTGCCCTGTGGGGAGGATCCCTCTTCCCCAGGGTGCCCTGTGCATCCACAGCGGGACTGTTATCATCCTAATAAAAAGCACACAGGGCCCCTCTGGCTTTTGAGGCCTGGGGTGCCAAAGCCCGTCCACACGGCGCCCCGTGGAGTCACAGGCAGGGCTGCAGGCAAAGGACCCAAGTCGCAGGCCCCACACGGTCAAAGCCTTTTAAAAGCCTTGCATTAGAAAAATAAACCAATTAAATAATACCGCCTTCCATAAAAGCAGACTTTTAATGGATCCCATGGTAGGGTTTCACGGTGGCCGTCCCACATGCCCTGGGCCCCGATGAGCCAGTCTGTCGCCACGGGGAGAATTTAATCTTACATGATGTGGGCATGATTTCACACGTTTTCTGGCTCTTTTTTCTCTTCCACAGCCCTGCCTTGCCGTGGCACACCAAGGGTGACTTGCGTGCCTTTAACAGCTTACCTCCTTTTTGGTGGAAATGAAAAATAAAGTCATAAATCGAAGAAAAACACGAGGTAGATCCCCCCCCCCGCCTCTTCTTGGGGCAACTGTGGCGGAACAAAGAGCCAGTGTTTCCTGGGCAGCCTAATCAAGTTCTAGTGGCTTTTATGTATTGACGTTTGCCTTGGATTCTGGGGAGGGCTGGCGGCCGGGCAAGGTGTGCGTGGAGCTGGACTGCGGCCCCGGAACTTGGGGTGGTTCTGCAGGGCAGGGGCTGGTGCCCTGGGACCTGGGAGCCAAATGCAGCCCCCTGCTGGTTTTCGTTAAGCAGATGAAATAAATTAAAAGAATGATATTTTCTGACATGTGAAAAATATCTGAAATTCAAATGCTATCACTCATAAATGAACTTTTTTTTTTTTTTTGGTACTGGGGATTGAACCCAGAGATGCTTTACCACTGAGCCATGTCCCCAGCCCATTTCATTTTTTGACACAGGGTCTTGCTAAGTTGCTGAGGCTGGCCTGGAACTCGGGACCTTCCTGCCTCAGCCTCCTGAGTAGCTGGGATCACAGGCGTGCGCCACCCCACACGGCTGTAAACCCACTTTGATTAGCACCTTCCCTGGCCGTTCTTTTCTGTATGGTCAGCAACTGCTTTCACCCACAAGGACCCAAGGTGAAGGGCTGCCCGGCTGCCAGGCCCTGCCCTGGGGAAGGGAGCAGGAGAAGAGGAGAGGGAACATGGCCTCGTGTTCCTGCAATTGATGCTTTCCTTCAGGGTCTCCATGGGGCTCCAAGTGACAAGTCAAAGGAGGCTGGCCTGGGGAGGAGGTGACTCACCTGGATGGACATCTTCCTGAAGCCGTCTCTTGGTAGAAAGGACTCCTCATTTTTCTGACCTCAGATTGACTTCTGAGCAGGCTCCCTGGGCTTATCCACTGCAGCCAGCCCACTTTGTCCTTTGACTGCACCCTCGTCGAGGTCCAGTGACTCCCTCTCAGTTGGCTTCAGAGCCCCAGAAAGTTAGATGCTGTTTTCATCCCCATAGAAACCAAGGCACAGAGAGGTTAGGTAAGTTGCCCAAAGTTACACAGCCAATAAATGATAGAGCCAGGATTCAAATCCAGGCTGTCTGTTCCCAGGAATGAGGGAATGTCCCCCTATGTACTCTGCTGTCACTGTATAGAAGGTGAATCCTTTAGGCTTAGAAAAGAGTCTGTTTTCCTTGTTCCACTCTGGCCCCTATTATATTATTCCATTAGAAAATCGCCTCCTCTTTTGAAAGAAAGCACTTGCTCAGTGTTGCTCCCCCATCTTTCCATTTTTTATTTTTTATTTTTTGGTACCAGGGATTAAACACAGGGGCACTGAGCCACATCCTCAGCCCTATTTTGAATTTTATGTAGAGACAGGGTCTCACTGAGTTGCTTAGCGCCTCGCTTTTGCTGAGGCTGGCTTTGAACTCGCCATCCTCCTGCCTCAGCCTCCTGAGCCGCTGGGATTACAGGTGTGCACCCCTGTGCCCGGTCCATCTTTTCCTCTTTCCTTCTTTCCTTTCTCCCTTTCCTCCTGCCCCGCCCCCCAACAATTAATTATCAAGCCTGCCTATGCATTAGGCCCCCGTGTGAGGAGAGGCCCAGAGCGGGGGTGTTTGTGAGCAAGAAGAGTCCATTTCCATTTAAAAGTCATTCTTGGTGGGCCCCATGCTGGTTTTGATGGGAGGAGAATCCTGGAGCGAGTCCCTCCTGGGATCAGGAAGCTGGGTTCCAGACACCAGGCGTGAGACGTCCAGGTCACCGATGGCAGAGGGACCGCCTGCGGAATCATTAGTCCTGCACTGTATGATGATGTTCAGGTCAGCATCAGGCTGCGGGAGGTCGTAACAGAGTGAAGAGTACCTGCTGCCTGGTGACATCAGTCACCGAAGGGTCCTGCAGCCTTTGTGGTGATGCTGGAGCAGCCCCTGGGCCGCTGCCTGTCGCAGAGAGCTCCGCACACACAGCTCTGGTTATTTCCAAGCAAACCACTTCCACTCACAGAGTTTGCTGTGGACGTTCTGCTGTGGGACTCCCACAGCGACATTTCTTTTCTTCTCTAGTTCCTGGGTGACGAATCGCTGACTTTTGCCAAATAGTGAGATCCCATTCTATGTTTGTAGATAACTTTGGATTACTAAAAAAGCATAAGTTTTAGACATTTCTTCTTGATCGGTGCATTGTAACTAATCGTGATGGTGGGGTCACTGTGCCTCGTCCCCCCCCTGCACATAACCGTCCCTTCCTTTGTCCCCCTCCTTCCTCTGCTCCTTGGCTCTTCCCGATTGCATTCAGAGCCCACGTCAGGTGATTGACCTGTGCCGTCCAGGATTGTGACAGTGACCCCCTCCGTGGTGTTCCCTCAAGGACACCAACGGGCAGTTCTCAGAACGTGTCCCTCTTGTAAAGTGACCGTTTCCCCCAGCCTGGTGCTCGGGAGAACTGACTTTCCGAGCAATCTTGACCTTGACTTTTGTAAGCTGTTTGGTTCAGCAAGTTTGAGGGCCTGACTTGGCTTCCTGCGAGCTCACGGGGAAGGACACTTCGTCCAGCCATGTCACTGCCGGAATGTTGGGGTGGCAGCTCAGCAGCCCCACCACTGGACCCAGGGACAGCATGAGGAGCTTTCTTTGCTAGGGGCTTCCTTTGCTCCAGTCTCGTCCCCACTCCTGGATGCCTTTTTCTCTGTCAGACGAGACCTCTGTCTCTCATTTCTGACCAGCTTTGCTTTCTTTCCTCAGTCATGCGGAGGAATCCCTTCGGTGTGGACATCTGCTGCCGAAAGGGTTCGCGAAGTCCCCTGCAGGAGCTCTACAACCCGATTCAGGTAAGCCTGGAGGACCTCTGTGCTCTTGTGACCGTCAGCATGTGGCTGTTTGGTGGTGGGGGGCATGGGACAGAAAAACTGCAACACGGTGGTCTGGGGAGACTCGAAAACTGCCCTCCCTTGCCCTATAGGGGTCCTGTTGCTCAGCACAGGTTGAGCATCCTCATCTGAATGTCTGAAATCCAAAGTGCTTGAAAACTTTGGGAGCCTCGACATAACACCACAAATGGAATATTCCACCCCTGACCTCATGGGACCGATCATAGTCACAATGCAGGTGCATTAGAAAGATTGGCCCTTTAGGCTCTGGATCTGAGGTGCCTTTGAAGCACAAGTGAATTTCGTGTTTAGACTTGAGTCCCGTCCCCAAGTCATCTCATGAGGTCTATGTAAGCCGTTCCAAAATCCGAAAAAATCCATAACTGGAAATGCTTCTGGCCCCGAGCATTCGAAGAGGGGATGCTCAACCTGCAGAGCACTTCTGGAACCTAGCAAGGCACGTTTAGAATGGAAGAAAGGCCAGAGCGTACTGCTGGCCTCCGTTCTCAGTCCTGCCTGGGGCTGAGACCCGAGCGCTGCAGGCACAGGTGTAGCCACAGGTCCATGAGCTGAAGAGCCTCCCCTTTCATGCCTGAAGAAGGCCTGTAGGTGGGCAGGCTCTCCAGCAGACCCAGCCGTGCCCGTGAACCAGCCTGGCACGTGTCCCTTGTGTGTGGGGACCTCCTGCTAAATGACTGTCCCAGTCATTCTGACTTGTTAATTGAATGAGGCAGCAGACGTGGTCTCTGTGTTGTGATTATAAAAAGAGCTCCTTTTGGAGCAAAATAAAAACAAAAAAAGAACAACCAAAAAAAAAAAAAAAAAAAGCTCCAACCAAAGAAACATGTGGTTCGTGGATAGTGAGGAGTTTGGGGCCTGGTCACCATGGCAACGGTCTCCGTGGTGTGTGAGTCTTGATGTGGAAATTCCCAGGCTGGTCCTTCTGCTCGAACGCTAATTTCCCACCTGGTGACTAATGACAACATGAGCTAACTTTGAAGAGCTGTTGGGAAAACGGGGCAGGGTGTGACTGGAGTCTCTGGTCTTTATTTTGTACTGAATTTTTAGTTTTGATATTTCTGTGGACCACGGTGCTTGTAGAAGATAATGCTCAGGCTTCAAAGATGCTAGATTCAAGGGTACGTGACTAGGAAGCGTCTGACCCGGCATCTCTCCCAGACCGCCCTTCTCCACTCCCTTCTGAGAACTTGGACTCGCATCTGAGCAGCTTGGGTGGCCTAGCCAGGCTCACATGTGCCCTGCCACTCCCCCACCTTGGAGCTCTGGGTGTGACTAGGCCAAATTAACCTGCTAATTGCAAACTCAGTCTTGCCAGAGGCCTCCTCTGCTGGGTTGTGGGGTGACCGAGCAGGGGAGGTGATCTTGTGGTTTCCTCTGGTGCCCCAATGACCTGACCATTACTGGCAGGTATCCCAGCCTATTGACACCGCTGTCTTCTGCAAGAGGTGGGACCAGGCTGTGACTGCTCCTAGGATCTCTGGTAAGCCAGGTTGAAAGCCACCTGGGCCACTCAGATGCTCACCATTCCCATCTTTTGGTTGACATCTTCTGGTGACGGGTGACATAGGATGGCATGGGCAGAGCTATTTCTGATGGAGCCCCCCCTCTGAGTGGGAGGTCCACACCCCTTGCCCTGGGCACTGTTGCATCCTCAACACCTGACACAGGGTCTGGCTGATCGCAGGTGCCCCCAAATTTTTGTGATTGAAAGAGTGAAAGTCTAGGTTCCGATTCCGACTTCAGCTCTGAGTAGCTGTGCAGCCCTGAGCACACGAGGAGGCCCCTTTTAGATTTTTCCCATCTAAAAATCTCTCTGGAAAGTTGGGAGAATACAACCGTTCTGATGTGTCAGAGACGGCATGGTTTGTCATCTGTGAGGTCCCAAGGGTGGCTTTAGTATCGCAAGTGTCCACAGTCAGCCCAGATGCAGAGCTCGGTGTCCTCATTCCCTGGCTTTGTGATTGTGGGCAAGTCACCCAGCCCCTCTGAGACTGCCGTCCCTGATCTATAATACGGGGAGAATCACACCTACCCTGTGGGGCCACTTGACATGCATGTCTTGCTCGGGGCCTCTCGTGGGATGTCCACTCCCGGGTCTACTTGCTCCTGACTTGGTGGCTTCTGTCTGCTGAAGTATATGCTTCCACATGCAGCCCAGAGCCGGGCGCAGGAGAGTGGAGAGGCCACGGGCTCCGCCTCCCTCATGCGTGATTGACAGGAGGGGCGGTCCCTGCTTGGTGCCTTGTAAATCAATCAGATTAACAGTGACCCTTCTGGACGGATGTCATCTTGTCCTTAGGGTAGAGTTTTGAGTGTCATTCGGATGAGAAGTTCATTTAGCCCTGGCCTAGCTTGTGGGCAAGAGGTCATTTGTGAGGGCGTAGATAGGTGAGTCATGGTCCTTCTTGAAGGATGACTTGGGCATGTCCTCTGGTCCCTCAGCTGGCAGTGGGGGAAATGTCCCTGCAGAAAGATCGCCCTGTTTCCTCGGGATGTTTTTTCGGTGGCCAGCTTCCTTTACAAGCTCTAGTTGCGTTCCGTTCCCACACAGTCTCTGGCACCGGGAGGAGG
>CM053403.1:15649070-15720440 GCA_028644305.1 Xerus rutilus | reverse complement strand
GTCAGCCCCGCAGAGCTTCCCTGTGCACCCCAAGAAGCCTCTCCAGGAACGGTGACTGCAGTTTAGGCCAAGTTCATCTCCATCTGAAAACGACAAGCGAGCCCATGGTTGTGACGGAGCTGCTTGTTCTCGGTGCCTTTGGCTGGAGGGGTGAAACCTGCGCCCTTTTTCTTTTGTTAAAACATTTTATTGATAAACAGTACATGCAATAAAATGGATAATACTTTCATATACAGCTCAATAAATTTTGTCATATGAAATATCACTTAAGTTAATGACTTATATAATATAGGTCCAAACACCTGCCACTAAATACACAGAGGTAACCTGCAAAGACTGACCGTTCTTTTTTTAAAAAATTATTCTATAGAAAGAAATTAAAAACAGTCTACAGAAGATGTAGGAGTAAGATTAAAAACATGAAATAGAATTAATCACATTGGTTTTCTGTATTCAACAAAAGCATTTCCCAAATAAAATGGAAAAAAAATCAGAGATGGAAAAAAGAATACAAGTTTTTAAACATTGTTTTAAAATTAAACTAACTTCATGTTTCATCTCTGATATGTTAAGTAATCAAAAGTCATCAATCTTATTCTTACAAGTGACAAAAATGTCTGAAAATCAAATTATACTTCTTGGACCCAACAATGTACTGCTAGAGCTGTCAGCTGGTGTATATGATCTTGAAGAAAGGCCGGAGACAGAATGTGAGCTAATTTGAGACTCAGGAAACCTTGGGGTCCTGTAGACTTAGGGAAACCCCTCGCAGTTCCAGTTTTCCTTCCAGATACCTGGGGCCTTTATGTAGGGAAGACAGGTGGATGGTGAATCCCTGGGCAGAGTCCCACAGTGGGTGTGAACAGAAGCCATATTCGAGCACCCAGGCGTCTTGTGAAGGTGCATGCCACTCTGGCTCCCGACACCCAGGAACAGTCACAGCGGTTACATGCAGACTCATTCCTGAGGTTTGAAAAGGGGTCAGTGCATAATTGGCAGGAGAAGAAAGAGAAGGGAGATGGGTGGAAACAAGAGATATTAAATGGTTGTTGTAGCAAGAAAGACTTGGGAGGAGCCAGCACCCTGGCCATCACAAGGGACACCGTGTATGTGGTCTCTGAGTCCCCTGGGCCTCCTGGACATTGTACTTGGGACCCTTTGCATTTAGGTCTTCTTGGAATCAAAGTGATCGGCTCTGGAGCCAGTTGTAAGTATGGTACTTGGGACGTGTTTGTTGAATGAATGTGTGATCGGTGCTTGTCACATGTTTATTGAAGGAGGAAGGAAGGAAGGAAGGACAGATGGACAGAATGAATGAGCAGGAAAATGGAGAGAAGGACCATGCCCACCTTGTACGGCTGCTGTGAGTGTTGAGTGGGACAGTGAACTTGAAACCTGTAGCTCAGAGTCTGGTGCTAGCCTGTACCCTCTTGGCCAGAACGGCTGACATTTTCCCCATGGGTGTCCATCTGATTGGGTGGTGTAAACAACAGATGCTTATTTCCTCACAGTTCTAGAGGCTAGAAGTCCAAGATCAAGGGGCCAACAGGGCCACTGTCTGGGTCCTTCCCTGGCTTGCAAGTGGCCACCTTCTTTCTGGGTCCTCACGTGGCTTTCCTTAGCGTGAGTGCTCCTGGTGTCTCTTATGAGGTCATCAGTCCCACAGGACGACATGCCTACCTTTATGCCCTTGTTTACCCTTAATTCCCTCCTGAAAAGCCCTGTCTCCAGACACAGTCACCCTGGAGGCTAGAATTTGGGGAGACACAGCTTGGGCCATAACACCAGGTGGAGAGTCCGACTTTGCTTTTGGAGTCACCCCCACAGACTCTCTCCAGCCACTGGAACGAGCTCTTCCTGGGTGAGAAGCCAAGGACACCTATGTGCTCTGGGACACCGGATGAGCTCCTGACATGTGTCCCTCTGCGCATCAGTGCCCAGCTCTGCCCTCTGGAGGCCCCGTGGTCACCTCTCTACTGTTAGGCCACTCGCTAATGAGGTCCCTCCAAAAAGGAAAATACCTGAACTATCTTCCAAGAGATCCCTTGCAGCGGGTACCCTGGACATTGAAACTGACCATGTGAACCGGTGTTTCAGTATCAGTGAGCTCTACATGATCTCATTTATTTTTCTATCTTCTTTTGCATCTCCAAAGCTGCTGGGAAGACAGTGAAAGCTCATTAATTTGAACCCTGCTAATTTAGAAGATGTAAACGTTTCCTCCAAGTTCACCAGGAAGAAGGAATCTGTGAAGCTAATTAATAGTGGGAACATAATTAGGAAAGAAGAGTTCTGCAGAGCTGGGAGGTACCTGGAGATGACCCAAGCCTTTCTCTTGGCTTGTTTCCTTTCAGATGAAGAAATGGAGATCCAGAGAGGTTAGGTGATTCCTCCAAGCTCACACAGCAGAGGCGTTTAACCCCTTTAAGGACACCAGCCGGATACATAGAGTCTTGTTTGTGAAAAACACAGGCTCGTTATTGGCTGCTGGTTCCTTTTACTATGTGAACTTCAAGTATTAAAAATACATTTTTAAAGAAATATTCTGCCTTTTAGGTTTCCCACTAATTATGACTGGCCTTCTCCCAAGTTAGCTGGAGCTATTTGGGGCAGGTTTTATGGTGATTTAATAAGAAAAGCTTTCTTAAAACCTCATAAAACCTCCTGTACAATTCATTCTGACCGACACTCCCTCTTACAATTATGTCTCTAACGAGTTCTTTCTCAAAAACCAGAACTCTTGTCTATTCATGGGAACCTTAAAAGCAGCTTTCACCGAACCCCTGAGAAAGAGGGGAACTGTGGGACTTTATGGGGCCGGGGCCACACGGGAAATCCTGTGTGCAAGAGAGCCCTGCGTGTTAGCGGGCGGCGCGGAGGCTCGAAGTGTTTCTTAATTGTCCCCCTCTGGCCCCAGGCAGCCCCCAACGGGAAGTCAAAATATATTTGTGGATGCAAATGCAGCCTTTCCTGGGAGGCCCCCAGGGAATGGCCTGCTTCTAGATGCCATTTGCTTTTTAATAGACTATTTTTTAGAACAGGTTTTGATTCAGGGCAGCGTGGAGCTGCTGGTACAGATTTTGCATTAGCCTCTCATCTCTACGCATGCGCAGTCTTCCAGAGGTCAGCTTGTTGCAATTGATGGACAGGCAGAGACTTTCGGCAATCAGCCGAGGTCCCTGGCCTGCGTTGGGCTCTCTGGGTCTCAAGTGTCTTTGTTTGGAGAAACATGCAGTGACGTGGCTGTACCATGGCTGCGTGGCGCAGAGACCTCTCTCCCTCCCCTGAACTGTGCACCATCTGTGCGGCCCTTCCTGTCCTCCCTTCCTGCCCTTCGTGGATCTGTTTACTGTGTCCATCGCTTTGGCTTCTCTAGAACATTCTGTCAGAATTGCACAGGGTGTGGCCTTTCCAGGTGGGCTTCCCTCACTTGGCGACATGCATTTGAGTTCCTCCATACCTTTCCATGGCTCCAGTGCGCTTTTCTTCTCAGGGCTGCATAGTACTCTGCTGTCCCGGCGTCGGGCAGTCCACCCGTCTGCTCACCTACTGAAGGACGTCTTAATTGCTCCCAACTTTTGGAAGTTATGATAAAAAGCTGCTGTCAACATCCATGAGCAGGTTTTTGTGTGAACATCAGCTTTCAGCTCCTTTGGGTAAGTTCCAAAGAGGACAATTACCGGACCACATGGAAGGAGAATGTTCATGTAAAATAAAACAAACAAAGGAGTGTCCTGTTTATTAATTGAGATCAAACCATAAGTGCCACGTGGGCAAGAATGTCCTGATCAGCCTGGAGTGGACCCCTGGGCACCAGGTCACTAATGTACCACTAGAGCACCAGAAAGATGGGCAGAATTACCCAGTGTCCCTTAGCTTGGGACTACAGGGCTTCTCCCCTGCCACAGCCATGGCCAGCAAGAGGGAACCCACCAAGCATGGGGGTCTCATTCACTCCTTGTAAGTATTTAATGCATATTTACCCCCATTGAGGAGCAGCAGAGTGGTCCCCAGGGTCCTCTCAGCGAGGGTCCCTTGTTCTATCCTTGGGCCAGTGACGGTGGTAGTGGTGGTTGTGGTGGTGGAGGACTTGGCAGTTGGTGGTTGGTGGCGGTGCTACTGGTAGCAGAAATACTAGTTATAATAGTGACCTTTCTTGAACACGCGCTCTGTGCCAGGTACTGTCCATGTATGTTAGTTCAATCACAACCCTGTAAGGTAGAAACTCCATTAGGCAGGCAATGACCTTAGGATCAGAGAGGCTGACAACTGCCTTGGATCACACAGCTGGCACCCCCCCTGCCCTCTGATGCCCAGACTCTCTTGCCCATTGCCTGGCATTGTGCTCCATGTTTCCATCTGCCAAGGCTCTTAGGATGCAGGGGATACCCAGAGTGATGTGTCTGGGGGCTCCTGGCATTCATTAGGAAACCTGAGGTCAGGAGGTGGGAGACGGCCATTGTGGGTCCTGTTCTTCTTGAGTGTCCTTTTGTGGATTTATCTCCAGCATCACACACCCCGACAGGTGGCCCCTGGTCCCATACGGCTGCCAACCACGTGCCCAGACTGTCTCTTTAGGGTTGTTTTTTTTACATTGGAGAAAAGAAAAAGGGCAAAGGATTTCTATTTTCAGCTGTCAGGCACAACACGAGCCTATCAAGCCGCGTTGGGTTTGGAAGCGTTTCCAGTTTCCTTTTCAGAAAGCAGGAATTTTGACTCTGGGCCACTGATGCTCAGTGGAGCTGTTTCTGTTGTCTGGGGTAACGGGTACCATGGGGTTGGATTCCTCCGAAAGAAGAGGTGCAGCGTCGGCTCTGCTGTGAGTGGCGGCATCTCCATACAGCTGGCTCCCCGCTCCCTCTGCAGCCTCATCTCTGGCTCCTCGTTCCCTTCCAGCTTGGTGGGGTTTGGCTTAGTTCCTCTGCTGCACCTGCGTTTCCTGCCACGGGGCCTTCGCACATGCTATTTTTCCTGCCTCAACCCTCCTTGGCTGACTCGGGCTCAGTTCCCGGCCAAGGGTTTCCTAGGGCCGGTTACATGTTCCCCCAGGACCCTCCCTCTCCTTTACAGCTCTTTGTCTGCTATAATTATTTGATTGCTCTTTGGTCATTTGTTTACTGCCATCTTTCCCAGTGGGTGCTATGGCCCATGCCAGGAGCTTCTGCATCTCCTTTGTGCCCTGAAACTTAGGGAAGCCGGGGGAGGATCCAGCACCCCAAGCTTCATAAGTCTTCTGACCAGTCCGTTCCCCGCTATTTCTTACAAAGCCAGCCAGTCGGACAGGGCTAAGAGCAAGACTCCAGTCAGGCTGCCCGGCCCCTGACTAGCTGTATCTGTTTCTGATGCTCATGGACAGACAGACCTAGCGGCTTCCAGCAACTGCTACTTTATTTACTTTTAATCCCGCAGCTGCCACGAACCCTGCTAAGGTTTGAACGTGGTCTGTCCCCACCAAACCCCGTGTTGAATAAAAACGGGCCCTCTGCGCGCCAGGGAGACGAGGCTCCTAGCCCGACTGCGCACGAGGAGGGCGGAGCCTAGGGGGTGTGTCTGCGTGAGGAGGGCGGGGCCTGGGTGTGTCTACGTGAGGAGGGCGGAGCCTGGGTGTGTCTGCGTGAGGAGGGCGGGGCCTGGGTGTGTCTACGTGAGGAGGGCGGAGCCTGGGGTGTGTCTGCGTGAGGAGGGCGGGGCCTGGGTGTGTTTGGTGAGGAGGGCGGAGCCTTCAGGGCATGTTTGGTTGAGGAGGGCAGAGCCTTGAGGACACGTTTGGTGAGCGGGGTGGGCCTTGGGCGAAGAGGGCAGAGCCTGGGGGCATTTGGGGTGTGGAGGGCGGAGCCTGGGGGCGTGGTTGTGGGGAAGGCGGAGCCTCGGGCATGTTTGGTGATGAGGGTGGAGCCTCAAAGCGTGTTTGGGTGAAGAGGGCGGGGCCTCAGTGTGTTTGGTGAGGAGGGCGGAGCCTCATGAATGGATTAATGCCTTCTCCAGGGAGGTCTTGCTGAGGTCGCCCCCTTGCTGGAAAGCAAGGCCACCCTCTTGTCCTGCCTCTGTGACCCGCCCCACTTGTCCTATCTTCTGCTGAGAGTTGAAGCAGCATGAGGCCCTTACCCAGGGCCCCATGCATACTAGGCAAGTGCTCTACCCTGAGCTGCAGCTCCAGCCCTTTATATTTTGAGAAAGAGTCTTGCTAAGTTACCTAGTCTGGCCTCAGACTCTCACTCTGCCTGCCTAGCCTCCTGCGTCCCTGGGATTGCAGGTGTCCAACATCATTTCCAGCTCAACCTTGATTCTTTATAAACCATCCAGCCTCAGGTATTATGTTACAGTGACAGAAAATTAAGACAGTCCCAGAGTCTGGGCATGGTTTAGCTGTATCCTCTGCTTGGAGTCTCACTGAGCTGCTATCTCAGGTGAAGCTTGGGGGTCTCCAAGCTCACGTGGTCATTGGCAGGATTCATTTCCTTCTAGCAGTGGCACTTCTAGCAGCTTACTTCTTCAAGGCCAAGAGCTAAGTCTTTCTGAGTTCAGAGAAAGCTAAGCTCTCTCTCTTTAAAGTGCTTATTACCTAATTAGGTTAGGCCTGTCCAGGACAGTCCTTTTTTTGATTCACACATCGTCATTTGCTTTAGGAGCTAGTTACATCTGCAAGATTTCTTTGCCTTTGCCATATACCTATGGTGAGAGTGATATCCCATCATATCCCCAGGTCCTGCCCATACGCAAGGGGAGAGGATCATACAGGTCATGAACACCAGGGGCAGGAATCACGGGGCCTCTCTTAGAATTCTGCCCTCCACGCTAGTTGTGTGGCCTTGAGTAAGTGACTTAACCTCTCTGTGCCCCTCATCTGTAAAATAGGCATCCTCACTTCCTCCAGTTAGTTGCAAAGATTGAATGTGGTTTATGGAAAGTACTTAAGACAATTCCTGGCAGGTGATGAGTTCCTGATAAATATTAGCTATTAACAATCCTAGAGATGATGATCGTAAGCAGGCCAGTGGGACCCAAGCTTAGAAATGCGGTCCACCAAGTGTCTGGAAAATGAAATCTGAGAAGTCGGGCTGCCGGGGGTGGGGGGGAGACCCGAGGCTATAAGGGAGCTCGGTTACTGGCCCTCAGGACAGGCGACAGCTCCACTCCTCAGCGTGGAAACGGACAGGCTAGTGGACGGCGGGGTCGTCACTGAGGCAGATGGGCGGTGAGGGCCACAGTGCCGGGTCTAGGTCGCGGCCCCATGTTCGCATCCCTGCAGAGTTTGCACGCCCCCTGCCTCGGGGACACTGATGGGGAGAGACGGGCGCGGCTGGGCAGCCTGTGCAGGGAGCAGCTGCCCCAGCGAAGCCGCCTCCGGATCGGGGACTCTTTCCGCCGGGTCCCGGGCGGGTCGCTCGCTCCTCCTAGGCTCACGGTTCGCCTCCGATGATCCAGCTGGAGGGGGTTTCTGGACGGCGGTGGTGCACACATGGGCGCTCTGCCCGGACCCCGCGCATCCGGGGACTCCCTGGGTCTCACTCCCCAGCCTCCATGCTTGGCCTCTCATGGCTGCACCCGCGGGCTCGCAGGCTTTCTCCCCCGCTCAGAGATGGGCAGAGCTGCAGCCGTCAACCCGGCTCCCTGTCCCAGAGCTCCCGGTGGGATCTGGTCTAAGACTGGCATGAAGCCTGAAAGGACATTCTTGCTGGGCTCCTTCACCTCCCTCTGAGCACTCGCCGGATTAGCTACACACTTTGCAGGACCAGTTGCCCAGTGAAAATGCAGAACCCCTTGTTATAAGATGACTAAGCATTTCAAGACAGTGACAGTGGAGTATTAAACCAAACGTGAGACCCTTCCAATTGCAGGACCCTGTGCAGCTGCGCAGGTTGCACACTGATCAAGCTGGCCCCACCTGCTCCGGGCTCTGCTTTTCCCGGAGCTTCCCTGATTAAATTGCTTGTGTGTGAATTCTTGTGGTCTCTGTTCTGATGAGCCCTGCGGCTGGAGCTGCCCAGGCACACAGCAGAGAGAGGGATCCTAAGATGAAGATAGCACCAATCCATCCCTCCCGGAGGTGACTCCTTAGCAGGAAAGATGGGTCATCCTGACACACATCAGGCCACAAGCAGAGCCCCAGCCCTGGTACCTGGAGGGCAGTGAGGGGAGGGGGTGCTGCCTGGGAGCAGGCCAGGGTTCCTTCTTGTGCCCCCAGTGATGGACAAAGAGAACTGAGGTTGATGTTGTGGGAAAGGGAGATTTAAGAGGGCACGGCATGAGCTAAGATGTAGAGGCTGGATTTGAGTTATTCAGTAGGTGCCTACTGTGTGCTTGGGGCAGAAGGCTTGAACTTGGAGAGACCAAGCCCCCAAGTCACAACCAGCTTAAGAACTCTGCAAGGGAGCGCTCAGCGGAAGGGGTAAGGGGAAGGAGAGGCTGGAGGAGGAGGAGGCTGCACTTCCAGAACTCGCCATTAGGTGTTAGGAGTCCCTGGAGCTTCACAGCGATTGGTTGGTGAGGGAGCCAGTTCCCTGCAATCACCCCAGGGAACTGGCTCCCTAGTTCACTCGGAGGCATCCAGCCCCTCATCTCTTTGCTCAGATGAAAACTGCAAATCCTTTTCCAAGTTTCTTTGACTCTGAAACAAGCCCTGTCCCTCCACCCCTCAGCTGCATCCCGGCCTGGGCTGGTGACTGTTCTCTCAGTCCCTCAGCTGGTTTCCCAGAACCCTCACGTGGTCCTTGGTGGGGCGGAGCCTCCTCTGAAGCTGGGGGTGGGGGGCCGTGGGCGGCCAGAGGTGGACCTTCAGGGGCACCAGGGAAAGGTAGTGGGGAGGCCTCCTGGGAAACTCTCTCCATCCCTACCTGGTCAGGTGGAGGCCACCCCTCCTGTGGGGAGGTGTGCTGTGAGCAGGAGGGGGCCCCTCACCCAGGAGCAAGGTCTCTGGCTTGGCAGGGAGCCTGAGCCACCCTGCCCCCCCCACCCATCCCCCATCCCCCCGTTCCTCCAGCGGGGCCTCCAGCAGCTGCTCCTGGTGTGATGTGCGACCTACTGTCCCGGCTCAGAATTCTTCCTCTATACATTTCCCACTTGGGGCACTAATTCACGATGTCCCCTGCCTTCTATGAAGCGGTTAAAGGAAGGCACGCATCATTCTGTGAATACATATGACCAAGGGAATTTTAATCAGCAGTGTTGGAAAGAGGAAGAGAAGTGAGAGAAAAGTAACAGTTTTTCCTTATTTTATTTTTATTTATTTTTTAAATTGTTTTGTTGGTCAGGCTTCACAAGAGTCCAGGAGTATGGCTTTGAATGACCCAACCCCTGCTTCCCTCTGCGTCCCTGTCCTACGGGACATCTCCCAGCTCCTCCCCACCTCGCTGCTCCCTCTCCAAAGCATCTCCCGCATCCCCAACCTGCCCAGGTCCCTCCTCATGTGCCCCTGCCATGCCCCTTGCTCTTCTTTTAAAGCACATCCTTGACTCCCCACAGGTTTATTGAACACCTACTATGCACCAGGCCCCGTTCTAGGCCCTTGGGGCCTATCCATGAACAAAACAGACACAGACCCCTTCCCTGTGGAGCCTGCATTCTACATGCATTGTGATTGTGATGATTGATGATGGGTTATCACTCAGTGACCGAGGGTTCACACATCCTCTCTGCTGGGCCCTAAGGTAGGTGAGGACAGAGCCGCATCCGCCTTCTTGACCAGCTGTGTGAATCCTGGCCACCTGCCGGCCCTCCATAGACACCTGGGAGGGAACCACAATTTATGATTGATGCTGCTGCTGGAGAAGCCGGGGTCTGTATGGCTGCCAGGGACTTGGAGCTCCAGAGGTCACCTGGTGCTGTGAGCCCCCTCCAGACAGGATGACGGCCTGTGCCAGGGAAGCACCACCCAGGCCCAGAGCTGGTCCCTGGGGAACTTAGAGCTCCTCCGGGGCCCGCAGGGGTTGCAGTCTGCCCCGTTTCCACCTCCTCCCTGCAGACCTCTCTCCAATGTGCGCTTCTGCTCTGACAGTTTTGTGGGGCCGTTTTATTTTAGGTCACATATGTATTTGCTAGGTGATGTTGACATGGCCCTTCACCTGCCCCAAGGCCACCTCATTCCTGCATCAGGAGGGGTTGGTGAGCCTGTTTCCCGTGTTTCTCCACTTCTGTCTCTAGGCCTGGCCTGGCTGGTCCACCTGGAGAACCCCACACCCTGGACGGGGAACAGATCCCGCCCCTCACAAGGTCTTCCTGGGGTTGTCCTGGGGTGGCCATTTGACAGGCAGGCATCTACTGAGTCACTCAGGACCAGGACTAGACCCGGCCACACCTGTCAGCTTTGATCCCAGTGGAGTTTTATTAATCCCTGTTCCGTCTAATGAGGTTGAACGTCTGTGAAGCTGCCGTCTCAGGAGGACCTTGGGAGCCCTAAGTCACAGACATGGGAGTGGCTCAGAATCCCCTGCTGGGCGCTGGCTGCTGGGACCCATTCTCTCTGTGCCCACAGCACCCAGGCCTGGGTAGGACTTTGAGTTACTCACCTGGGTGGCTTCTGGTCCTGGCAGGTGGGCTGCTGGCTTCAGTACAATTCCCAAATCATGACCCTTAATGCAGTTCTATGTGTAATACTTGGTTTAGGACCACTTATAAATTTAGCAGTATTATATAGTGTTAAAGAGCCTGAATGTGAATCGTAGCAGCTGTGTGACCTTGGGCAAGTCACTTAACCTCTCTGTGTCTCACTTTCTTTATCTGTTAAACGGGAATGTTATAGTATCTAGCTTATAAAATTATCCTGAGAATGCCATCAGCTAATTAACACAAAGCACTCACAGTGTGACCAGTGCTCAGGGGACTCCCAGAGTCAGCATTCACTGCAGCTCCTATTGCTATTACTTTTTCCTTTGTTTTCTTAAAACTTATTTTTACTCTGCTGTCCTAGAATAGATGATCTTGGGCCTGATTTCTACAAGAAACACTGTCATCATCTATAAGAACGATTACTTAGTGACAACCTTTATCTGCCCAAACTATCCAGATTAAAATCTCAGTGCTTTCCGTGGCTTCCACTCTGTTGCACTTGGAATAAAATCCTATCAAGTCTGGGTCCAGCCCCTCCCATCCCCCCCACCCCACCCCCCACCCCCACCCCCGTCCTCGCTGTGTCGGCCTTCCTCCCTGCCGCCCTGCCCTCCGGGTCTCAGAGGCCTTGTACCTACTGTTCCCTATGGAGGGAACCTTTTCCCTCTGACCTTCCACTCAGCCAGCCATGCGCTTTGTCTGCCTGGCTCCTGCCCGGCAGGGCTCCCAGAGCTCCTTTCCCCCCTTTCTTCCCATGCCACCCTCCCCCTGTCAGACGTCCCCATAGTGAGCTCTTGGGCATCTCTCCCTGGCCTGGCCCTGGCTGACCGGAACCTCCATGAGAACAGGGCCTCCTCACGGGCTCCGCCACCCTCTCCTGGGTGCCCGGCACAGGTGCTGGCCTGCAGCAGGCTCCAGGCCGCGGCTCACAGTGGTGTGTTGTGACACATTAGTGGGTCCTAGAAGCCTTTAATGGGTTACAGCCAACTTTGGAAAAAGGGAGAAGAAGAAGAAGAAGAAGGAGAGCTGGAAGAGAAGGAGACGGGAGGAAGGGAGAAAAGTAACAGAACCAAAGAAATAGAAACTTCTGGAAGATATAGTGTGTGCGAGGATAAAAGTGTCTTCTCATAAGAATGTGTGGTTCCGTGTGTGCGTGTGTGTGTGTGTGTGTGTGTGTGTGGACGAAGTTGTCATGTACGGTCATCTCTGGGTATCTGCAGGTTGCAGGTCCTGGTTTCAGGACCCAACCCAGCCCCCAAATCAGAGGATGACCAAGTCCTCCTAGGAGATGGTGACATAGTACTTGCACAAAGCGTCTGCGCGCTCCAGAATACTTCACATCAACTCTAGATCACTCCCGATGCCAAATGCAATGTCAATTCTGCGTAAATAGCGATTATACTGTTTTGTTTAGGGAATAATCACAAGAAAAAAATCTATGCATGTTAAGTACAGACAAAAATGTGTCCCCAGTACTTTGGATCCACAGTGGCCTGGGTCCACAGGAGTGGCATCCACTGGGACAGAGGGCTGCAGTCCCATGCGCTCTTACTGCAGGTGGAAGCCTTCAAAGGCGAGGAGGTCACTGCGGTGTGACTGTGGCAGCCTGTGTGGAGTTGGGAGCAACCGTTTTCCCAGCCTGAATGACACCCCTGTCCAGATGGGGTTGGAAAGCACAGTGGCACCCACAGCGCCCCCCATTCCCATGAGGCAGGAGTATGGGGGTGTCAGCAGGTGGGACGTGTGCAAGGTCAGGGTTGGGCTTGTTCCTCTAAGAACCCCTCCCTTTGGCCAGGTCACATGGAAGCAGACTGGGCATGGATGTCTGTCCAGAGTCCCTTGCCCTGCATTGTCTTGGTGACAGGGAACCCCTGCAGGTCACCTGTGGGAAGAGTTTCTTTTTCTGATCGGGTCCAGATCTCCTGCCGCTTCTTTCATCGGCTGTTAACTTTAATTTCCTTTTTTTTTTTTTTTCCTGCTCCCTAAAACCTGCAAGGTACAGGCAGTCTTCAGAGAACAGCAGCTTTGAGTTTCACAAATCCCAAATACCAGCAGCAGGCACGGATCCAAAAAGCTGTGCACACAGCTTTTCCCCTGGCACTCAAGCCGAGAATGCCTTTTCTAGAAATGTCAGTCTGGGAGTTGGAAGTTGGGAAATGTCAGGGTAAAGCGCGTTTCCCGTCTCGATCCGTGGCGCAGTGGCTTTCTAGGCAGAGGTTCTCAGAATCGCATGTCTTTTCATGACCTTTGTTAGAAGTGGTGTCCTCTTGAGTCTACAGAGCATGAGTCGGTAACTTCTGACCTAAGGGCTTTGAGATACAGGTCTGGAGTCACATACCCCATACCAGCATTTCTGTTACCAGTGCACAAGATTTGAGCTATAACGGGACAGACACACTTGTATATTATAGGTTGAAAACTAGCATGGCAAAATTCTTTAAAACAGCTGGTCACAGCACAAAGACTGTGCATAAATGTTCTTCACATATTCATCAGGGCCCCAAATTGGAAACAAGTTATGCGTTCACAGACTTGTGAATTCATACATAAAATGTAGTGTGTTCACACAGTGGAGTACTACATAGCAGTTTAAAAGGAATAATTCCTGATACCAACAACAATAAGGATGAATCTTAACAGCATGGTTGCAATTATAATGTAATTTGCCTTTATATTTACTGAAACTCCATCAAACTGTGCACCTAAAAAGGGTAAAATTTATTATTTTGTAAATTATGCCCCAACACATTGATAAAAACAGATTTTAAATGACCAAAACAAATCAAAACCCCATGCCCTTAACTAGTCATGATCAATATTATCTCAAAAACAATTTTTTTTGAACAAAGGACACAGTTAGGCAACTTTGGAGAGAATATAAATGCCGATGAAGAGAAGATGCCCAACCTTGCTTGTAATTTTTTTAATGGAAAATTTAAAAATGAATCCAGAAACAGACCTTGCATCTTTCACAGAATCAATTCAACATAGATCGTAACCTTCATAAGGAAAACGAAGAACTTTTAGAAAATACCATTGGAGAAAATCTGGATGACCTTGGGTTTGGAGATGACTTTTTCGAATCAAAACCCAAAGCAAGGGCAAGAATTGATCAGCTTATTTAAAGTTACAAATGTCTATTCTTCCAAAACACTGGTGTAAGAGAATGCAAAGACCTGCCATAGACTGGAATAAAGTATCTGCAAAACACACACCTAAAGGCCTGGAATCCCAAACACGCAGAGAACTCTTCAAATTTAACAATTAAAAAATGACCCAGTTCCAAATGGGTGCATGTCGTGAACAGACACCTCCCCCGAGGACGTATACAGGTGCAAGCACACATGTCAGGGTCCACCAATCGCGTGTCTTCAGGGAAGGACGATCATGACAGGCTGCTGAGGACGGGGAGCAGCGGTGCCTGGCAAAGTGGTCCAGCCACTGGGGAAGACGGTCTGGCAAACCCAAGTGGTTGCCAGGGTTTCTGGGCGAAATGGTCAGGGACAGGTAGGAGGAGCCCTGGGGACTTCCAGGGCAGTGGCACTGGTGGTGCACACACCGATGGCAGGGGCGTGGCATTGCACCGTGAGCCCCCGGGTGCACTGTGGACTTGACATCTTCTCATCCATCAGGACAGACGTGCCACACCAGCGCCAGACGTTAGTAGCGGGAGAGCTTGGGAGGTGGCGGAGAAGGGTGACTGCCATCTGCAGGAGCTCCCTCTACTTTCTGCTCCATTTTTCTGAAAATCTGCAACTGCTCAATAAAAGGTGTGTGAATTTAATTTAAAAACAAAACCCCAATTTGGCTGACATCACTTCCCTTCATGGGAACCGAAATGGAAAGGAGGATGGAGTCTGTATCTGCCCGTGGAAGTTTCTAGACACCAGTCACCTTTCACCCACTGGGGTGGGCTCCAGCTGCCTTTTGTCCCAGATGGACCTTTGACTCTCTCTAACTTGCATGCAGTGACCTCCTGGGAACATCTCTCCTCCATCATCTTTTATGGGCGCCCTAGGTTCCATCCTTCAGGGTAGCCAGATTTGACTTCCGGCCTGCAGCTCTGACCTGTGCCAGGCCCCCTCCCTTCAAACACAGCATGGCACGCTCCCATCTGCAAGAGGACGCACCTGGACTCCCTGAAGCTGGCGTGGCACCGTCCGGGCATCCCGCCAAACCAGGGCAGCCTCCTTTTTAAGTCACTTTTCAGCTTCCAGTTTTGAAGGTCTTGGGAGCAGCTCTGGGAGGAGGGAGAAAGGCCTGGCTTCGGGTCTGGAGCTGAGTCCCAGACCTGCCATCAGCCGGCAGCTATGGCCTTGGCACCAGACACCTGGTGGATTGGCCGAGTCTCAGAGTGAACAGCAGGCCTGACCAGTGTAGGGTAGGGAAGAGTGACTGCACCCCCAGCTCAGATCTGTCCCTTGAAGTGGGGTCAGGGCTAGACCCTCTGAAGCCCCAAGTCTGAGAGAGAGTTTGGGGCAAGGACTGTCCCTAGGTGCTACAAGAGACCTATGGCTCATCCTCATGGAAACCTGAAGCCAGACTCCCTGAAGGAGGACTTACTCTATTTTAAACTGACAAGGACAGTTACCTTGGCTTGAGCATGCCCACTCTGGGCCAGGTGCGTGGGTGATCCTCTGGGGCTGCATCTCTGAATCTTACCCTGTGATCCAGGTGAGGAAACTGAGGCTCAGAGAAGTCTGTAAACTTGCCCAGCACAGTCAGAGAGCTGGGCCAGGACCAGCGCCCAGGCCTCCCTGCATCTGCTTGGGAAGAGATATTTGCCTTGGAAGCGTGGCCTGGGTGGGGTGACCGACAGGTGGGGCTGGGCACCACAGTTGCCTCTATCTGGGTTTGCTGTCTGCCTGCCTGAGCTCTGGGGGCACCTGCACAACCCCACTACGCCCAGCCCTCCCTCCCCCTCCTCCTGACCGAGCTGTAGACTAATCCGTTTTCCCATTAGGTGAGCCAAGACAAGATTAGACCTTTATTAAAAGGAAATTAAACTAGGAAATGAAAGGATCAACAAACCCCAAATGAGAAAAAACATCAGCCCGAGCAGATGAGCTTGCAGAGCCTGGTTCTTTATCCTACAGGGACCACATCTGCCCCCACCCAGGTGGTGCCCCAGCAGGCTCCCATGCCTGCCCTGCTGCCCCTCAGCAGCTCTGCCCGCTGCCCTGGTCAAGCTGGCATGGGGACCTCAGCAGGCACATTCCTGGGGCCTGGCTGGTGGCACTGTCCTCTCCAGCTTGCCATGCCAGAGTGTCCTTTGACCCTCTTCTGACTCTCAGGAGCAGGATGCCACCAGCTCGGCCACTGCTCCCTGGTGAGTGGAGCCAGGGAAGTCTTCCCCTCATCTTCTCCTACAAGGTGAGCTGTGCCCCCTGCTTCTGTCTTTTGCTTTCCAAGGCCCGGTGGCCCTTTCACCTGCTTCGCTAGCTGCACTCTCCACCCTTCTCTGCCTTCCTGCTCTGTTCTCCATTGCCTTGAGCTCCTGATGGCTTTGCCACCACCAGTCTCCTTCCCCAGCACTGAGCCCGCCCCTGCATATTCTTTACACCTTATGTTAAATGTCACTTGTTATAGGGAACTTTCCCTGTGGCTTAGTCCATTTTCTGTGGCTATACCATAATACACCAAAGACTGGGTGTTTAGAAAGGAAAGAGGTTGGTTGGGCTGGTGGTTCTGGAGTCCAGGAAGTCCAGGAGCAGAATGCCTGCATCTTCCCGGCGTTGGCAAGGGCTTCCTGCTGCATCAAGGATGCCAGAGGGTGAAAGGGAGCAAGGGCGCCAGCTGGGGTCTCTCCCTCCTCTTACAGAGGCACCAGTGTCCTCCTGGGGTCCCACCCTCATGACCTCATCTAATCCCATTTACCTGGGAACACCATCAACAGTGAGTTTGGGAATTTGGTTTCAACACCTGAGCTTTTGGAAGACCCATTCGACAGAGCGTCCTGAGCTAGTTTCCCATGGTACTTGGGCGTTCAACTCCACGATGGTGAACGGTCACTTCTTTCACGTCCATCTCTCCGCCAGGGCTGGGGATAGCTCAGTGGTAGACCACTTGCCTGACAGGCACAAGCCTGGTTTGAACCCGAGTCCTGCAAAAGAAAAAGAGCGATCAGGAAGAAGGGTGAGGAGGAAGGAGGGAGGGAGGAAGGGAGGGACCCATCTCCTGCCAGACTCCACGCTCAGCAAAGACCAGGGCTGTAAGCAGGAAGATCTGGAATCAAGAACTCATTGCTAAACCAGGTGCGGTGGTGCACGCCTGGAATCCCAGCACTTAGGGAGGCTGAGACAGGAGGATCACGAGTTCAAAGCCAGCCTCAGCAACGGCGAGGTGCTAAGCAACTCAGTGAGACCCTGTCTCTACATAAAACACAAAATAGGGCTGGGGATGTGGCTCAGTGGTCGAGTGCCCCTGAGTTCAAACCCCAGTACCAAAAAAATTTTTTAAAAAACAACCTTCATTCAGTCTTTTATGACAAGTACACAAAAACATGCATTTTTATAAAAACGGGATCACATCTTATACCTTGTTCTTTTCTCTTAATTGATCATGCACATTTGCTAAATATTTTGCTTTGCTAAATACTATTTCAGAGAAAGATTTTTTTACCAGCCGGGCATGGTGGTGCACACCTGTAATCTCAGTGGCTCTGGAGGCTGAGGAAGGAAGATCACGAGTTCAAAGCCAGCCTCCGCAATTTAGTGAGGGCCTCAGCAACTCAGCAAGACCCTGCCTCTAAACAAAATATAAAAAATGGCTGGGGACATGGCTCAGTGGTTAAGTGCCCCTGAGTTCAATTCTCGGTAGCAAAAAAACACAACAACTTAAAAACAAAGATTTTTACCTTCTGTGTGATGTTGCCGTTCATATATTATCTGTTGATGTAATAAACCGCCTTCAAAATTTAGCAGTTTAAAGTACCCAAAATCATTACGCCCACACTGCCCACACTTTCTGGGACTAAGAACTAGAGAGGAGCTAGGCACTGGGATTCAGGCTGCCCTTTGCTGTTGGCTGGGGCTGCAGCCCTCTGAAGGCTGGATCAATGCTGGAGCGTCCACTCCAAGGTGGTGCCCCCACGTGGTACTCAGAGTCATGCCCTTCCCACTGGACTGCTTGAGCGTCCTCACAAGATGGCGGCTGGCTTCCCCAGAGTGAATGGTCTGAGAGAAAGCCAGTGGAAATTCATCTTTTCTGCGACCTGTCCTTGCAAGTCGTGGAAATCCAACACTGTCTTTCAGGCAGTGTTCTGTCAGCACGCAGGGTGGTTCTGTTGTGTATGGGAAGGGACAGCGCAGGGCATAGTAGCAGGCGAAGGTCATCTAGAGCCGTCTGGGAGGCTAGACCACCACACCATCCTGTTTCTGTAGCAGTTGATCCTCTGTTGTCAGGCATCTATATTGTTTCCTGTTTTGCTGTTAGAGGGAATATATGTTCTTAAAAGCCTTAGGCATGTGATGGGGACATCCCACGTGTCTGATCTGCACTCAGTTTCACTCTGTGCAGCCAGGGGTTGAAAGCACAGCTTGAGAGCAGCAAAGTTATGTGGGGTCAGATCCCGAGCTCTCCCTCCTTGGGACCATCCCCTTTAAACACTGCGTTGTCCTGGGGATTCGGTGAGTTAGCAGGGTCTGGTGGGCAACAAGACCACCGATGGAGGTATTTGTAGGGACGGGGACATCAACAAGCCTGGAGGTGTCCTGAGACCAGCACAGAGATGATCCATGGCCTGCTGGGCTTGAAGGGACAGAGCAGCAGAGCCTCTGACCTGCAGAGGAAGCAACCCAGTCCGTCCTCAGCCCCACTTCTGGCCTCCCTGTTCTGCTGAATCCTCCTGTTGACCAAACTGGAACAGAGCTTGGCCGCTGCAAGAGTGGACCTGAGAGTCCTCCTCCTGGTGGACAGGCAGGACAGAAGAGGACAGAGAACGGACGGGGCAGAGAGGAAGAGGGAGCAGAGGATTCCCGGCACATTGTGTCTGTCCAGATTCTTTGGATCACCAACACGGCACAGAACCATGTGCCAGAACAGAGGTCATTCACCCCTGCCCTGCTTCCACGTGGGGTGATTTTATTATTGATGTTAATCCCAACAGCAGCATTAGCTGTCATGTGTTAAGTATTTTCCGTGTACAGGGCACTGTGTTACATTACAGGGCATTTTAGACATAATATTTCTAATTTTTATAGCCAATCTGTTAGGCACATGTTATTATGAGTCTGTTTCAGGCAGGGAAAAATGAATTTGGAAAGGCCCAGCCTTCCGCCTGAGGTCCCACAATCACCAGCACGGGTGGGATTACACTTGAATCTGTTCAACTCTAAACTCTAAGTACCTTAAATGCCATGGAGACCCCACTCAAGGTCATAAACCAATGTGATGTGGTTTCCTTCAGGGACTTCTACAATGGAGTCATCCGTTTTTTTTTGGATAAAATCATCTTTAACCCATTAACAGATCTAAACAATTGCCCCAGAGTTAGCATCTGGCAAACTGTGTTGGGTTCATGCATCCAAAATAGGCAGGAAGGGGAAACAGATCCCCTGCCATAAGGGACTGGGGAGGCACAGGGCTGAGCCGGCCGAGCTGCCTCGATGGAGTCCCAGTCAAGATCTCAGTCGGTTGTGAAGCAGAGGCTGCGTGGCTGGCCAGGCACATGTGCCATTCAGGTTACCCGCACCCCTGAACAGTGTCCTGCCAGCTCTAGGCCCCCAGGGGCACCCCGTCAATCCTTGGTTCTGGAAGAAAAACCTCCCCACTCTGCAGGTGGCTGCCAGTGAGGATAAGAAGCGCCTGTCTGTCTGCAGCGCGGGGCGTGTGGTTTTAAAAAAAAAAACATTAGACACCTGTCTGGCTTTCATTTACATCCTTGGGATTCTTCCTGAAGTGAAAGAGTAGCCTTGATGGCACTAGTGGGGGTGTCACCTGGGTGGAGGAGGCTCTCTGGAAAGCACCGGTCAAGGGCTCCTAAAGCTGCAGACAGACCTGCTGAAAATAGCCAATCAGTGGCGTGATGCTCAGACGCCCGCCAAGTTCATCTCGTTGACTGGCACCCAGGCCTGTGACAGGGGTCTCTGGATGGGGCGCACACGCTGCTTATTCTTTTTGGAGACGGCTCAGCACCGGGTAGGGGCGGGGCGTGGAGGGAGAGGTGACCGTGGGGTGGGCAGCTGTGCGTTCACAAAGACTCCAGGGCAGAGACCAGGCCCCCTTTTAAGTTTTTTGCTAGCCAACCGGACCATTCCATGTGCCCTGGAATGTGAAATGGAATTGGAGCTGACCCCAAAAGGATGAGAGGCGCAGGAGCATTGGTGAGCTTTGACCAAAGGTCCTGCCACCCAGTCAGCGTTGCTGGGCTAGCTCAGCGTGAGGGTTCGGGAGCCGTGGGGTCTGGTTTGCGTGCTGCATCCTGTGATCGTGGGCAAGTCATGGGTAGTAATCGCCTGACCTCATCCGAAAATCTAAAATCCAGAATACTCCAAAATCGGAACGTTTTTGAGCCTGACATGACATTGTAAGTGGAAAATCCCACACCTGATCGGATGTGATGAATCAGTCCAAAATGCAGTTGCACTAAAAATGTTGTGTAAAATTACCCTCGAGCTAAGGTAGATAAGAACCATAAAGGAATCTGGTGTTTAGGTTGCAGGCAAAGCTAAAACTTCATCCTGTCTCTCTCCCTCTGTGCGTGTGTCTCTGCACAAGCAGGACACCCCAAGACATTTCATCATGCATATGCAAATGTTCTGAAATCTTTAAAAAACCTAGATCTGAAACACTTCCGGTCCTAGGCATTTTGGGTAAAGGGAACTCAAACTAATCTGCAAAGAGGTTAGCTTAGTATTTATTAGTCATTATTATTACTCCTGATTTGTAGATCTGTTTTCAAATAGCTAATCTGATCTTTAATGTGTGGATTTTTCCAGAACCTTGATCCCGGGGGCCCCATTGCCAATGCATCTCTCGTTCAAAACCATCCAGCGTGACCAGCATCAGATCAATTTCTAAATTAATTGAAAGCTTTGTGCTCCTTGCTTATTTGCATTAACAAAATTAATACCGGGTGGAAGAGACCTGATTTGCAATTTGGCATCCTTTCACGTGAAGAGGATCTGTGAGTTCTCCCTGAAAAAATGTACCCTGAGCCCAGAACGTGGCACCTGGCTCTGCCATTTTGAAAGGGAGGGTGTTTGGAGGCCTGTGGATTAATTTGTGTGTCGTGAGCATCTTCTCTGCTCAAGGCGGGTGCTGTTCTTTGGTGCCCAGGGCAGCCCCCACACCCGCCCCCACGCCCTTCCACCACTGTTCCTGATACTTGAAACAAAGTATTTCTTTGGAACCCCCAAGTTCCGGATTGGGGGTGTGGAAGAGATGCCCACACCCTCCTGTTGAGACTCTCCTTTTTCCCCGAGGGCCAGTCCTGTTAGGGATTCCCCCTCTTTCTTTATGCCCTGGGGGAGAACTGACCAGAAGTGACCCATCCAAGGTCATTCTGGAAGGTTCTAAGGAAACAACACAAGAGCCATGACTCCAGCCTCTCACCTTTTATTTCTTGTTTTTTTCTTGGCCCCTGATTGAAAACATAACACATTCTATCTACTGTCTCTTCATTCTTCCTGATCTCTGCTCTTCTGAATTTGACCCACTTTCTTATGCATGGATCTTACTCCCCAAATTTTTCTCCATAGACGTGTTTTGGGGTATCCCCTTGCACAGTGCCCTCCCCCGCCATTCATCTCATGCGAAATTAAAATTTCATCCTCTATCTGCCTCACTGCATGTGTCTTTGCTCAAGCTAGGCTACCAAATCCCAGGTTCACTGGGCAGATGACACTAGACAAGGCAGGTGATCACCCTGACCCTCCGTGTCCTCATCTGTTGAGCAGGGATAAGCAGATCCACTCAGCAGCTCATGAGGCTTAAAGGAGGTGGCATGGGTGACTGACTGTACCCAACACAGCGCTCAGTCCACGGTGGGTTCCAGCCTTCCTGCCCACCCCCTCCTCTTTAGAGATCCGTGCAAAATGTAGAGATTTTTCACATTGTTTAACAGTCATTTACATTTTCAGAGCAATCAAACTGGTGGTTTGATTTAGATGAGAATAACTGCCGAATAAACTAAAAATGTCACCAGGCTTTGGCAGTAATTGTTGGCCGCGGGATACTTGATCTAGCTTCCCAAGCAGCCCCCCGGAGGAGCACAGCCTGTTGGCTCCTGCAGGCAGCAGCTGATAATGAGTCCCACATCCAGTGGCCCCGAGGCCTCCAGAAGCAGCAGGGGAAGGTGAGGAGGGCCCTGGAGGGAAGCAGCCAGCGTGTCTTCAGCGGGAAATATCACCAGTTCACCAGCAAGTGGTCACTGATTCCCTCTGGAGAACAGAGCGCATATTTGGGATCATTTAGGAAATAATTTACAACTATTGTATTTACTGTTCGCTTGCTCAGCCATGGCAAGGAAACTGTCACATCCCTAAGACCCAGGAATGAGGACAGCATTTGCAAATGCAGCCTAGGAAGGGCCATGCTGTTCATCTTGGGAAAGAAACAACCAATGCTCCCAAGGGTACCAAGGCTGCTGAGTGACGGTCTTCCCAGTTTGGACCCTGAGCCCTGTCCCCCGCTGGAAGCAAGCCCAAAGGGCTGGTGGCTCTGCGCAGGGCCTCGTGGTAGCTGGGGAGGAGGGCTGCTCCCTACCCATGCTTTGGGGTTCAGCCCTTTTTCTCATCTTAGTCAATCTGCTTTGCCCTGGGCCTGGTGGCCCCCATTCCATCTGGAAAGGTGGTTTCCTTTAAACAAACAAAACAAAACAAAACAAAAACCACAGAATGTAGCCAGGCATGGTGGCACACACCTGTAATCTCAGCAACTGGAGAGGCTGAGGCAGGAGGATTACAAGTTTGAGGCCAGCCTCAACAACTTAACAAAACCCTATCTCCAAATAAAACATAAGAAGGACTAGGGAAGTGGCTCAGTGTTTAAGAGCCCTTGGGTTCAATCCCCAGTACTAACAAAACAAAACACACAGATAATGTAAAATTGGCCGTCTTAACCATTTTAACTGTTTTAAGTAGTCAGTTCCCATTGTCAGGCAGCAGATCTGCAGCACTTTCTTACCTTACACAATGGAAACTCCGTCCATTAAACAGCAATTCCCCGTTTCTCCCTCCCCCAGCCCTGGTAACCGCCGCTCTTCTTTCTGTTTCTGTAAGTTTGATCGATCACCTTATATAAATGGAGTCTTAGGATATTTGTCTCTTTGTGACTGGCTTATTTCCTCCAGCCTGATGCCTTCAGTGGTTCGTCTGTGTTAAAACATGTGACAGGATTTCCTTCTTTTTTTGAAGCCGAATGCTTTGCCGCCGTGTACATGCACCATATCTTCGTTATCCTTCCTGTTAGTGGGCATTTGGGGGGCTTCCGCCTGCACCTGCCCTTCCTAAATGTTTACTGAGCACCTACTATGTGGTAGACAGCATCCTGCTCTCCAGGTGCCACAATGTGTACTAGTGGGGGGGGGCACTGTGTGAGCCCCAGACCTGAGTGAGAGCTGAGCACGGACCTCCCACCACAGCAGCTCCGTGGCCACCCAAACCTGCAGGGGCCTCGCCAGGTGACAGGCGCTGGTCTCTGATCTGTATTCAGTTTGTCATTTTGCATGGTCCCATCCCCTCATGGCAACTGCTCCATAAAGCAGGCATTGCCGTTATCCCCAGTGAGGAAGGGGCTCAGGGAGGTTGAGTGACATGCCGTGGTTATGTGGCGGACAGTGGCAGAACCAGGATTCGAACTCAGGGCAGCGTCCTCTGAGCCTGCAGTCCCTCAGCAGCAGACGTAGCAGCAGACTGGGGAAACCTTGGGGTTCTGTGTTTATGTCTCAGTGCCTTTTGCATCTGCAGGGGACCAAGATGCTGCTCCTGGGGCAGCTGGACACCCTCCTTGTGGCCTAGAGCACATAATGGGCTGGTGGTTGGTTCTCAGCAGCAGGGTGTGATGGGTGACATGTTGGGCCTGGGAGGGCCAGGGTGCCAGATATGTCAGTGGCCTCTGCCTTCACGTGGAAGGTAAGGGGTGCCAGCCTTGGAATGTGGATGCCATGAGAATTTATTGAGCATCTACTATGTGCTAGATGCTGGGGATACAGAGAGATCTAGAAGGCAAGGCCCTACCTCCTGGAGAGGAGCCTCTGAAGGCTCAGCCAGGAAAGCCAGGAGGACCCTCCATGGCTGCCTCAGTCACCCCAGGTACTCAGAAGCATCCAGAAGCTGGTGGACCCCAAGGACTCTTCCATCCGCTCCTCCTTGTGGAGTTTGATGAAGCGCAGGGCTGAGGGTGAGGGCAGGTACTTGGTCATCAGGACAGGATGGTGAGGTCACAGAAAGGTGCCTGCAGGGACAGTGGGCCATGAGGAGGCAGGGGAGACACCTGGAGAGGCTGCTGAATGGGGGTGGCCTGAGATCCAGGTTATCCGGCTGTCTGCATGCGTCTTGGGTCTCTGTCCATCTGTCCATCTCTGTTTTATCCTTCAGGAGGAGGCCGGGCTGCCTCCTGCTCTAGCAGTCGGGGCTGCCGCAGGGGCTGCGGGGCTGATGGGAGGCTGCGTGCACCAGGCTTCGGGCAGAGGACGAGCCACCCGCAGTCACACAGGACCCCCAGACCTCCAGGCCCAGGCCTTCCCAGCTTCGTGGCGTGTCTTCTCATTCTTTTCTGATTGAGGAGTCGCTGGTGTGGAGGTTGCACTGTCCCCAGCCTCTACAGGACAGCTGGGGTGGACTCTTTCCCTGTGCTCCCTTCCCTGGAGACCCCATGGCCTTTGCTTGGGTCATGGGCTGGAGGACAAAGGCCCAGCCCTGAGGCTAGAGAGGAGGGGCTGCCCTGGGTCTCATTCCTGTATGGAGCCCTGGGGGCTGGGGAAGGAGTGCGGGAGGCTGGGTCAGCCTCCTTCTAACTCTGCAGCTGGAGTTCACTAGCAGAGGCCGGCTGCCCTGCTTCACACCCTGTCACTCAGAAGGTACTGGAGAGTCAGTTTGACAGAGAAGGTGATATATAAAGTGGGCAAATGATTTGGGTCAAAAAAAGGGGTGGAAATGTAATCGTCTTAAACCGAGGAGCACAGTTGGGTTAGAAAGTTCCAGAGTGAAATGGCATACTGTACTCATGTGTTAAGCCAAAGTAGGCCCATTCAGATTAAGTGACAGTCACAACCCCATCCTTCATGCAGTGGTAAATCCAGAGCCAAACCACAGAGCCAAAGTCCCTGCCATGTTCTTATTTTTTCCCTTATAGTTGCAACATGGCTGCTGTGGTACCAGCCATCGTGAGTGAGATCCAGGTGGCAGAAAGGAGAAGGGGCAAAAGCCAAAAGCAGAACTCTCTGAGCAAACCCCCAAAGGTTTTCAGTTATAATTTACTGGACAGAATTATGTCAATTGGCCACTGCTAAGGATATTGGGATTGAGTGCCTGCCCCAGATCAAACCAAGCTCTACTAAGGAAGGAACAGAGGGGCCTATATGCTGAGTGGGCGGGTAGCATTCTTGGGATGCACCTCCCGTGCATCCAATCAAAGTCTGTCCCTTTTTCTTGTCTCCTCTCAAGTTTCCTCTCTTCTCCTGTCCACCCGCTGGCCCTTGTCCCCGTCTGGCTTCACGAGTTGTCAGCCAGGGACTGAGGACTGTTTTCCCAACTGAAGGTCATGCCCTGGACCCTGCACAGCCCAGAGTTCCAGTCCCAAGGAGCCATAGTTGCTCTGTGTGGCTGGTCTCCATTGTCTTGGTCATTCCCTGGGCAGCCAGCTGTGGGAGGCAGGTGCAGGTCAGGGTGCCCTTGGAGTTCCAGCCCCTGTCGTCCCCAGCTCACTGTGATTGGTCAAGCTAACTCACAGTAGCTCCTCCAGCCTGCTCGTGGGGGTTGGAATGTGGCCCCCACCAGAGAGGCAGAGTCCAACACACCCCCAAACCGTCTTCCAACCACAGAGATGGTGGAGGAGAAGAGAAAGCATGTCCTCATCTCCTGTCTTCTGTTGAAGGCATTTCTTGACCCTCCTAGGTCCTGAGACTAGAGGGGACCCGGCCAGGGGCCTGGCTTCTGTTTCACGCTTGGGAAGTCTCAGTGTTGCTGACACATGGAGTTCTCTTCATGCTGGGACAGACTTTTAGAGTTTTCCTAATCAGACTTCTTTTTTTTTTTTAATCAGTGAAAAATATGATACAGGGAACTCAAGTGAGTGCTTGAGGCTACAAGGCTTGTCAATTGTGGAACCAGCCTCAGCCCCGAGTCTCTAGGCTGTCATCACAGGCCCCCGCTTCCATCCCAATTGGTTTTTCAAGTTGCATAACAATCTACTGGGGTCATGATCCTTGGTCTAGGAAGCATCTTTAACTCAGTATTTGCAATCCCAGTCATCATCTCTGGGAGAGAAACAGAAGGAATAGTCTCTAAAGATTTCACATTCTTCATCCTAAATGACCACTTACCTACATTTGAAGTTATTATCCATGATCTGTGTTTTAAAATACAGTAGTATTTTAAATGTAGTCCTGCTTTATCCATGACTCCAAGTGCATGCCTGAAATAGTAGATGGGACTAAGTCCTATATGTTTTGTTTTTCTTATGTATGATTTGTAGGTTAATTGCCATAAGAGATTGACAACAATAGCACCAATTGTAACGATATGCTATAATAAAAGTTTGCACTTTGGTGTCATTACTAAGTACAGTAAAGGTGAGTTGAACACAAGTCCTACAATACTGAGTCAGTCATTTATAAGCAAAAATGGCTAATAAATGACTGGCAGGCAGGCAGCATATACAGTGTGGATACTCTGGACAAAGGGATGATTCACGTCCTAGGCAGGTTGGAGCAGGATAGTGTAAGATCTCTTCATGCTACTCAGAATAGTGTACAATTTAATACTTACAAATTGTTTATTTCTGGAATTTCCCATTTAGTATTTTCAAGCCCAGGTTGACTTGAAACTGGTGACAAGCGGGGACTTGCTATGTTTAGCTAATTCTGCTGGGTGACAGGCATGATGGATTAGAAACTTAAAAACTGCTCATGGAGGAGAGTGCGAGGTCTTCCAGGAGCCCTCCTGTCCAGTAGGTTTTCAGGAACAGCATGTTGGTCTGAGGCTCGCAGCCCCTTCTTTCTTCTGCCGCAGATGAGAAAAATCCCTGGGAATGTTTCGCAGGCTGGATCACCTCCCATGTTCCTTCTGTAAGCAGCGTGTGAGAAATAATGCACATCAAATTTCACAGCTTGGAAAATTAGCAATAATTGTCTCAAATTGCTGGGATTTGGGGAGGCTTTTCTTTATAGATTTCCAAGTGCCCGTGTGTTTGAATGAACAGGTCACCCTGGCGCTGGCTACCTGAGCAGTGTGCCGCCTTTATCCTCAGGATGCAGATGCAGTGTTGCGCGTCCAGGGGCCCCAGGTGATGCATCTGGAACATGCAGGGGCCTCCCCGTGTTCATTCAGCACCGTGTCCCTCTTGGCTCACCCGGGAGCCTGGTGTCCAAGGGAGCCTGGCCCTGAATAAAGACGGCTTTATTTCCCTTTCTGCTCACAGAGGGGGTTTGGAAGGTAGCGGGGAAACAGAGAGTGCAGTGTGCGGGGACGTGGCCCACCTTCCTGAGTAGTTTTCCACCGCGACAGACTCCAAAGCTGGCCCAGGAGCCAGTTTTACAAGCACGCTCTGCGGACAGGGCCAGGCGCTGGCGGAGTGTCCCTCTGCAGTGCCCTGTCTGCCGCGTGTCTCACTGGAGGGGGGAGGAGGGCCCTGGGGCTGCAGGTGTGTCCGCTTGTGGGGCTGCCAGGGCCGGCACCCCGGCTGGGGCCTTCAGCCGTGGACACGCATCTCCTGGTTCTGGAGGCTGGAGTCCAAGACCAGGGCCGTGGCCGAGCTGGCTCTTCCTGAGGCTGGGAGCGAAGGAGCTGCTGCAGGCTGTGTCCTGGGCTGGCAGCTGGCAGGTGACGGAGCACGCGGTGTGTCCCTCCGCCGCCGTCTGTGTGCATTCCCTCTTCCGTTAAGGACACCCTAAGGGCCTCCATTTAACTTGAGCGCCTCTGTGAAGACCCCCGCTCCAGAAGCAGTCGCCTTCTGAGATGCGGGTGTTAGGACTTCGTGCATGAGCATAAATCCTCTCGTGACAGCACGTGCCTCGGGAGGCAGCCCTGGGACCGGGACGCTGGCGCCTCTGCTTTCCCCTTCCATCCTCCTCCCCCAGGCACACTCTTCAGCACCCACAGCATCCGTATCCTGTTCAAGGCAGAACCGACAGGAGCTGTTCCTCATTGGTGGCTCCTTAGGTACAGAGTGCTGGGCGGTCGATTTTCATTAACCCACGTCATCTTCATGGTGACCCTTGAGGTAGGTTCTATTATTGTTCTCATTGTACAGACAAGGGAAGTGAGGCACAGAGAGGTTAAGTAACTTGCATTAGGTCGCCCAGCTTGAAAGTGGTAAAGCAAGATTAGAACTCAAGCGGTCAGCTGCCGTGGGCACATCCACACCACTTCCCTTTCACTTAATAGACTTAATATCTGCCACAAATCCCTTGAAAGCTCACCAAGCCCTCCAGATGCATCCCCTCTTTGACTGCCCTGATGATGAGCAGGTGGGAGGGCTTAGGGAGGCCTGGGTTCTGCGTTGGGTCTCTCTGGCTCCTTGCTCAACAACGGGGACAATGCCATAGGTCATGCCACAGACTGGGTTCTGCGCCAGCTGTGTGGCTTTAGGGGAGCCAGGTAACTTCTCTGCGCTTCATTTTCCTTATCTGCAAAGTGGAGCTGGCAGTGTCTTAGGACTTGAGGGAGAGTCACAGGAGTGGCTGGCACGTGGCAGCTGATACATAGATGTCACAGACATTGGTTCCCCATCCCCCCTGGGGCCACTGCTGTCTCATCCCCCATCTCACAGTCCACAGCTGCCCTGTCCAGTGCTCGAACCCTGGACACCACTGAGCACTTGAAAAAAGATACATGATTAAAATTATTTTACCTTTTGGATTTTTTGTAATGGGGCTGTTAGAAATGTTTTAATGACTGGTCTGGACTAGAGACAGGACGTTCTAAGGACCACATCTGTTCTCCCTGCCGCCTCCCAACAGATCCTGGCTTCACAATAGATGCTCAAAAACTAGCTGTTGATGCAGTTTCGAGTATACAGATGGTCTGTTCTTTGCCCGGGAAAGGTCTTCTGGGTACTAAGCCAGGACAGAGGAACCCTGGGTTCCAAGGCTCCGGGAGCCCTGCAGCCTGCATTTTGAGTTCGCTGGGCCTCCGCGGTTTTGCTGCTACCTGTGGGCTTGGCGCAGGGAGGCCTCCTGCTGAATGGCAGGGTTTGATGGCTGGCCACCGCCTCTTTGGAGGGTAGCCTGGCTATTCAGCCCCAGGGAAAAACAGCTCTGGATGGTTCTTCTATTTCCAGTGTGGTAGAGAAACCAGCTCTGTACAGAGGACATGAAAGCTTACTTCACAGGCCGAAGGAGACATGAGAGAGAGCTTTGTGCACAGAGCAGGAGAGAAGGGCCCAAGGAAATTTCCACCAGGCCCAGGTCCTTTTCTGGCCTGAGCTGCTTACGCTGCACCTGGGAAGATAGAAAACCTAGACCTTCTGTCCCCTTCCTCTTCCATGATCCCTTCTTCCCAGAAGCAAAGCCCAGGCCCCAGTCTCATAAAGGGTTGTGTGTCTGACATTCTTCTTTGACCTCACACTGTAGGGAAACTATGTCTAGCTCCACCTGCCACCGTGGCCAGCCCCAAGACTTCAGACCCCCTGGGTGCAGCGTCTCAGGGGAGGATTCCAGTCAGAGGACGCTGGGGCTGGAAGGGGTCTCAGAGAGGTCTCGGGCCAGGCCTGCCATCTTGGATTTCTGTGGCTCTTGTCCTTCCATGACCTCTACAGCTGGGGAGGGCTCAATGCTCAAGAGAAGAATGCAGGTGGCCACAGCCTGGCCCACCCCACTGTGTCGTCATGTCTACTTTCTGATGATCACGAGCCTGGGGGTTCTCATCCCCTCATCTGAGGAGCAGAGTGACAGATCCGAGTGTTCTGAAGGTCCGTTCCCCATGGTCTAAGTCCTGATCAGATGTGTCTGAGCTGTGACAGCACCCGTGACCCAGAGTCCTCATCCGTGGAGATGAAAGCAGGGACTCTTCCTTGACTTATAGAAAATATAAACTCGGATGATCTCGCGATTCACTAAAGCTACCAGGTTCAAATGACAGTATGCAAAAGTAGCTAAGGGAGCCTGGAAGAGGGCAGGCATCTAGGAGGCAGGGCATCCCTCCACTGTGGGTCCCCGAGGTCGCTCCCCACCCTGCTCTGCTCTCCTACGTGGCAGGAGGAAGTGAGGATCCTGTTTCCCTTGGCAGGACATGATTTTTACATCAGTTTCCTGGTACCCCATGAAGAGTTCTCTCCCATGGCAAATATGAAATTTGGAGAAAGTCTGCTGGAAATTGGAGATAAACGGTATTTGTACTTCCTGGCTTTTTAAGAAACCACCTGTTCTTTCTATTTGTGTCAGGATTAGAACATGGAATCTTGGCAAAAACGAGATGTTACTTTTGATTAAACATCCTGAGCCTCATTTCCCACTTGGGGATGACTCAGTGAGCTCCGTATGGATGGAGGTGAAGGCGGGCAGGAAGTCATTTTTAATAGAAATATAAACTTGGATGATCACAGGGTTAACCTAAGTCAAGGACCCACATGGCTAATGAGGTACCTGGCACGTAGCAGAATCTCTGTGTATGTTGGCCCCTGGTCTCGATGTCATGCCTGAAGCAGATCATTGAGCATAGAAATGGACATGGATTCCAAGATCTGAGGTCAAGTGTCAGCATTGTCGCTCACCAGCTGTGTGTCTTAGGCAGGCCACGGAACATCTCTGAGCCCCAGATTTCTCATCTTAAGAATTGGAAGTAATTTCAACTCTCCCTATTGCGTGAGTGGTCCTGAAGCTCAAGTAACTCCACCAAAGTGCTCTGTAATGCAGAACTCCTTAGCATGGTAGTTCTCCATCCATGTTGTTTTAGTTGATAATTATTAATTATTGTAGTTAATAATTAAATTTGATTTTGGTAAATATTAGTCAATTCCCAGTCAATTAGTCAATTCCCAATTCCCAGTGAATCAAATTAGATTTTTAAAAAAATGATACTGATGATACTCATTTTCCAACCCTGGCTACCAAGGACAGGTCACTTTTGCTTAGTGGGGTCAAAACTGCCCGTGAGCCCCAGCTTCCTACCGTACCAGGTGGGGGGTGACGAGGAATCCTTTGGAGAAGAAACAAAACATATCTTTTAAAAAACTGCCAATATGGAATGTTTATTTAAGTTCAGAGGAGGGGTGTCTGTTTTTGTTTTTTAGGTGGAACACAAGTAGAGTTCATTGCTACTTGAGCTTTTCATTGGTTTACTAATATTTTTATAGCGTCTTATTTGAATGTTTACAGGTCCCCAGAGGCAGAGATTTACTGACATCCGAGAAGGGATTGATAAATGATTGAGTTGAAATCACAAAACTGGAGTCATTGTATGAATTAGAGATTGGGCCGTGGAGCCCACTCAGGAGCTACTAATTTATTTAATGTGGTTTGGGTCGTTCAGCTGTTCCTCGCCATCACCAAATGAAAAAACAGACATCAACTGTTCCCCCAGCAAGCAGGGGGGCTGCCCAGGGGATTGTCAGGCCTCCAGACAGCTCCAGGTAGGGGAGAGCCCAGGTTGGGGGCGCCTGGCCAGGCTTCCGCCCACGGGCCTCGGCCTCACCCCTGTGGGGACCACATGGCACCCAGGATGGAGCCCTCTAACCTTCCTTCTGACTTGTGATTCTCTACAAATCTATAATTTTGCTAAGGCTGATTCCAATGGAATTGTCTTGCTATTACAGTCTTCCTGTGGCCTCAATGGGAGACAGGCTCCAGGACCCCCCTGCAAGGACACCGCCATCTGAGGGTGCTCAAGTGCCTCATGTAAAATGGCAGAATATTTGCACACAACCTGTGTCCTTTCACTCATCTCCGGATCATTCATGATACCTAACACAGCGTAAATGCCCTGCAAGTAATTATGCTGTAGTATTTAGGGACTAATGTCAAGGGAAAAGTTTGCACTTGTTCAGTACAGATGAGAATCCCCGCCTCAGATATTTTGGTCCACCGTTGGTTGAATCCATAGCTGTGGAACTCACGGATAGGGACCAACTGTATTTTTCTTTTCTGATGCAGAGATATCTTGCAATATTAAAAATATATTTTGGTATGAAAGAGATACTTTTCCATTATACAAAATAGAAAAATGCATAAGGTCCAAACATAAAGCAGAAATTGCCAGCAAATCTGCCCCCTTAACTTTTTTTTTCCTTTGGTACCAGGGATTGAATTCAGGGGTATTCGACCACTGAGCCAATCCCAGCCCTATTTTGGATTTTATTTAGAGACAGGGTCTCACCGAGTTGCTTAGTGCCTCACTTTTGCTGAGGCTGGCTTTGAACTTGCAATCCTCCTGCCTCAGCCTCCTGAGGATTCCAGGTGTGCGCCACCATGCCTGGCTATTCACTATTTTAATAAGTATCCTTCCCGACTTTTCCTTCTGTTGTACATTTTTGCATTCCTAAAACCCGGACACACATAGCTTGTGTTGCTTGGTTGTCTGCTTTATGCACTTATTTTTTGAGCAGTTTGTCTTCATGGTCTTACTTGGACTGGTGTCCAGGGGGGCTGGTGCAGATCAGCTCTAGTAAAAAGCATCTTCCTGGGAATGGCTCCCCGAGTGCATCCTGCCCGTGCAGAGTGGCGAGGGTGGCTGCAGCCGTGTTTCTGGCTGGGGTACCTCTGTGTCATCTCAAGGGTGCTGACGTGAGCGTGGATGCCCCTTCCCTTTCTTCAGCCCATTCGTGGTTCCGTACTTAACACGTTCCTCAGGGCGATTCTGTGGTCGGTGCTCCTGTTTTCCTCCCTCCCTCCCTCCTATCCATTCAGTAATCCATTCTTCCTTCCATCCATCCATCCCTCCATCCACCCATCCATCCTTCCATCCATCTGTCTATCTGTCCATCTGTCTGTCCTTCCTCAATTCCTTCATCCTAGGTATGGAGCAACAGGGCTGTGCCAGGCCTTGCCTTTGGTGATAAAGATGCCGAGACCCATGCAGTCGGCCCCTGCCCACTGGGGCTACCAGTCTCCACCCAGAACTTCCACCTGCCTGGACACACAATGGTGGCCTCCACCTTGTCTCTGCACCATGCAACGATCACTCTCGCGCGTGACCTGGCACATAGCTGCTCCCCTACTGGAGGCATCTCAAGGGTGGGGACTCGCTCGCTGTCACCTGATCCATAGACCCCCACTGCCACCCTCACCTGCAGCCTGGTACGCAGTGAGCACCCGAGACGAGCGGCGTCCTGGAGCCGAGGGAGGGGAGTCGCAGCAGCTCTTTCAAAAAGCTGTTTTTCACCACCCCTGTGACGTAGCTCATATTTCATAGAAAAATCATGATGACACTTTTTTATTATTATTTAAGGTTTTATTTTTCTATGGGTGGTCTTCCTGGGTCCGTGAGAGACAGCGAGGCTGTTCTGTTTAGATGTAAGCAGTGTTTTCCTCCCTCCTGGTTTGTGGTAGAGAAGCCCGACTTTGTGCAAACAGGTAAGATTTATTTTTGCCAGTAAAACAGAAAGCCGAGCACAGGCAGCCCGCGGCAGGGGACAGCGGAGGAGTGCCTGCCGTCCTGGGCAAGTGTGACCGCCCGCTCCCTCCTCGGGCAGGCGGGCTGCACTTTTCCAGAGAAGTGGGGTTGTTTGATTTTATGACTTCCTAAGACTGCCATAGATTTATAAGGAAATAATTCCTCTGGCGGTCCTCGGTGACATCCTAAAGTTTTACATGAGCCGTTGATGAAATTGCAAGAACGGTTTCATGGAAACCTTCCATGTCACTGACCTAGGCCCATTTATTACATTTACGGAACTACACTGTGCGTGCTTTTTTAAAGAAACCAAAATATATTTAATAACGTCAGCCCCGAGGCAAACCCTGAAGATTAATTATAATAATGAATGAATGAGGCCATCTCCTGCGCCCTTCAGGGACAGACGGTGGCTCCTGGCACTGCATGAATGTCTCAGTGCCTTCTACCTCAAGCATAGCAAGCCCGGATGTCATCTCTTTCCTGCTGTCTCCACTCAATTTTTTGTTGTTGTTGTTGTTGGTACTGGAGATTGAACTCAGGGGCACTCGACCACTGAGCCACATCCCCAACCTTATTTTGTGTTTTATGTAGAGACAGGGTCTCACTGAGTTGCTTAGCACCTCACCATTGCTGAGGCTGGCTTTGAACTCGCGATTCTCCTGTCTCAGCCTCCTGAGTTGCTGGGATTACAGGCTTGAGCCACCACACCGGCTACACTCTTATTGATAGCAGATAGACAGGAACAAGCTTAAAATCTGGGGTGGAAAGATCTAAACATGAGCTCTGGCTTCTCCTAATTTCTTATTAGCTGTGTGACTTTGGCGAGGTTGCCGTCCTACTCGGGACTTATTTCTACATCTGTAAAAGACAGACATCATAATAATTCTTATCTCAAGGTTTTTGGAAAAATAGAAATTTGTGGGAGCAAGGAACGGCACAGGATGAAAAGATGATAATACTACAATATTTTCTAAAATATTGAAAACCATCATAGTCTTATTTCAAATTGTGCCGTCTATGTTAAGGTACTGGGGTGCAGAAGTTGCAAGTACAGATAGGAGCAGTTGGGCCTCCCTGCCCACATCTGGAATTTTCTCTGCAAACCGAGCAATGCCCATATTTTGTGCCTCCCCTTTTTCTTCTCTGTCTTTCTCTTTTAGACCAACACGTACAGAATTGGGGCCAGAATTCTTTATTTAAATCTTACTGATTGCGAGTTCTGTTTGAATAGACAATATTCTGACATTGCCACAAATACAGATGCCTTCTTTGTGAAAAACACCTGAAACTGTTTCTCTCAAACTTTCCAAAACAGTCCAGCTTTGGATGGAAGCAAAAAGAGAGAAATCTCATCAACGAAGATTTTGTTGGTTTGATTTCCAAAAATGCATTGCGGGAGATCGAGGGTTATTGTAAAACATGAGCGGAGTTTTCAGGCAGGTCCCTCCGCCTTAAATTCTGCCTTGCCCAAGCAAGATTGTATGGAGATAAGGCTGTCCAATTTCCTTCTGTTGTTCTTGGGACACTGGGTTTGTTCCTCATTTGCATCTGTCTGCATGTTGAATTCTAGAGTGCAATTATTGAAGAATTAAACAGGATAACATGATTTGGGTGTCCTGCTCCATTGCTATTCAAATTCAGTCCTGGGGACTCAACATGCCTGAAATACAGATCTTGCTCTGATACACAATGGATGGATGACAAAGACTTCCTGATTGCAAAAAGGTGGGAGGGGAGGGAGGGCCAGGAGGGAAAGATGGGGAAGCGTAGTGGGGAGCAGGAGCGTGGGGCCAGAGACCCTCATCAGAGACGCTCTGAAAATCCAGGTGTCCACAGTTCTGCACCACGTGGGGTCGGTTCTGGCCAGATCAAATTGTCAAACCCGCCGTGTTCCCCCAAACTGGGCCCTGGGTAGGTGGCGAAGACTCTGTCTTGATCACATTCCTTCCTCCGTGTCTGCCACGGGGCCTGGCACATGGTGGGTGCTTACTGAATGGAGCATTCCAGGTGCCCGGCAGTCTCTTATTGAACACGGCCATTTACATGCATACAGCGCACGTTAAGTGACATGAACCTATTTTGAGAGGTCCATGGCTCGATCTCCTCCACAGGAATTGTTCCCTTGGGTGCCCTGGGTCCAGCTGAGTCTGGTTTTGACAGTCATTTGGCCTGCGCTCTGGACCACTGGCATTAAGATTCTTCCCTGTTGTGATGACCTCTTGGTGTCAGGGGTCCTCCGGGTGTCCCCTCCCCATCTTTCTTTGGGGTACCTATAACTTGGTGCCCCATCTGACATGGCTCCTCCTGCTCACCACACCATGGCTGTCTACACGGGGTTTTCTAGAACACCGTTCTGGCTGCAATTAAATGTCATCTGCTAATAGCGCACGAGCCCTTGCAAAGTTTGGCCTTTGGGGATTCATACCAGCCCTTAGCTTGCATCTCTGTTGGGGAGAGAATTTTACCCTTTGCTGGGAAGGGTCTCAACGAAGCCACTGGCTGTGTGATCATGAGCTGGTGACTCAACTTCCCTGGAAGTCAGCTTCCTCAATAAGAAAGTGGCACCCTTCTTGGGGTCAAATAGGGAAGAAGACAGCTTGTCCCCCTCGAGTTGCGTAGAGTGCCTGGCTCAGAGTAAGCCCTCAGTGAGCCACAGCGCTGGGGATGTATTACCTCATTTTATTGTCACGACTGCCCTGGGGATGGCCCTTGGTGATGGCAATGTCACTAGCCACAGTTTCCATGTGTGGCGCATTCTCTAAGACCACAGAGGCTTAAGCCTACTTCCTGAGATGCCATGACAGCCCGGGATGCGGTGGTTTGGGACATCAGGAAAGGAGCTGTAGGGATCCACTCCTGGGCTGCAGCCGGCCACACACGCGGGGGACTGCGTACAATCCCCGCCAGTGCTGTTTGTCCTCCTGGGCTGCAGACTGGTTGTGCTGTACCCAAGGGAAGGGACATTCCTGTCCTTCCAGCGGTCGCCTGGGAACATGCTGCTGGTTCTGACACTTACTGTCCCCTGGGCAGCATGAATGCATACCTGTGGGTTAGTAGTCCCCATAGATACAGGGGTCACAGCAGAAGACCCCCCCAAACCCATGCTTTTTGTAGGGACTTGGATTCTGGGAATTCATAGCCCTTGGTGAGCCATTCCCTTCGGTAGGGTGAAGACAGTTCTCCTGGAAGGACCTGGGGAGGCTCCAGGCCGCGCTGACTTCCAGGAGCAAGGGTGACCCCTTTGCATTTCGGCCCTGACCTGTCCCTCTCCCCATCACGGACCCCAGGAACTGCAGAAGTCCCCGCTCTGGCTCCGTTCAGCCACATGCACTCCTTGCAAGCACTGGCTCGCACAATTGCCCCCTGTGTCCCCTGCCAGCCAGCTGGGCGAATGTCCCTGGGCAGCGCCGCTCCCCCCTGCTCCTGCCCGCCGGCTCCACACCGTCCTGAATGTTTCCTTTCTCACCAGCCACAATCAGGAGCCTGTTTCTGGGCTGGGAAAAGGAGCAGTGTTGAGCTTTTAAACTGGCTGGTAATTTAAGGTATTTATCGCTGTTTGGAGAGCGCTGCTTGTTTGGAACCCACCCCCCTCCAGCTTTTAGAAACGGTGCAAGTGATTTTTTTTTCCCCCTCTGAAAAGGATACTTCTGGGTCCTTCCGCTGCCCCCAGGCTGGATTATGAAAGCAGGCTCCAGACCTGGGGGCGTGGGCTAGGGTCTGTGGATTCTGCATTCAGGCTGGCCGTGACCCTTCACTGGGCACCTCCCCGTCCAGGCACCGCTCCCACTTCCTGTGCTGGGGTGTGATTATTTCTGACACATACAGGAGCAAACTGCGGGTCCGAGCGCCTGGGCTCTGGATCCAGGCTGACCCCAGGCCAAGCCACGCTCTGCCAGTGAGCAGTGAACCCTGAGGCATGGCAGTCAGCTCCTGCAGGCCTCAGTGTTCCATCTGCACAATGGGTGTGATCCTGACTCCTACCTCGCTTGCTGTGGAGGCCACAGAGCCTGGCTGTGCTGTACCCTCACGCCCTGGCCTCGGCTCTTCTGTACCTTTAGTAACTTCCATGTATGTTGGAAATGATGGGGACTCCCTCAAAAGGTGGCCAGAGGACTGAGTTAGTGCATACAAAGTGCCAGTGTCTGACCCACGGAAAGTGCTCCATGCCCCAGCAGCTGTTGGCCCAGAGAGGCCCTTGATGAATCCAAGCTGCTTCCGCCCTCCCTTGGTTTGTAAAGTCCAACTTGAGTCAACAGCTGGACAGCGGAAGCTTGCCAAGAACGGTTGGAAGAATCTGTGCTCTGCACTCGCTTGCTGGAGGTCTTACTGGCCTCACAGGGAGACAACTGCAGGGTCTTCGCTGGCCAGGTGCACTTTAGCCAGAACAGCCCACGGAGGGCCCATTGCCTGCTGCCTTCTTTCTGGCCTTAAGATGCTAAAAGGGCTGCAGAGAGCCAGCTCTCAACACCAAGGCTTCCCCACTCTCCAGCATCTACCAGCAATGTCTGCCCAAAACCCCCTTGTGGCAGAGGTCCTTCTTCTTCATTCAAGTCCCTCCATGAGCTGCTTTCACCTCTCAGCTCAGTCTCATGCATGAGTCTCTCTCTCTCTCTCTCTCTCTCTCTCTCTCTCTCACACACACACACACACACACACACACACACAGCTTTGTGTTTCACACAGGGTGGGGCAGGGTATCTTTCCCTGTAGCTTCTCTCCAGCCTGCTGGCCGCGCCCCCTTCTCCAGGAGGCCTCCATCATCTCCTGTCTGAATGGACTCCGCTTCTTCCCCATCTTGGTGGAGGAGTGGAAGACCTGGCGCTGGGGCCAGACTGCTGGGTGGGAACCGTGACTCTGGAGGTCAGCACTGCTCATGTGCAGAGCACGGATGGCAGGAGCCACACTTCACAGGCGAGGTCACAGTGTTAAGAAGATTCAGAGAGCTGGGCGGGTGGCGCACGCCTGTGATCTCAGCAGCTACGGAGGCCGAGGAAGGAGGATCAGCAGTTCAAAGCCAGCTTCGGCAACTTAGCAAGGCCCAAAGCACCTCAGTGAGACCCTGTCTCTAATAAGATATTAAAAAGGGCTGGGGATGTGGCTCAGTGGTTAAGCACCCTGGGTTCAATCCCTGGTACCAAAAAACAAAAAAAATTCAGCGAGAGGCGCCCCCTCCCTGCTGAGGACATCTGGCCACAGGTCATCGCTGTCACTGGTGCTATCAGTCTTTCCCATGAAAGCACTCATGGGACCCGGCAGCAGTCAGCCCCGGCTCCCCCAAGGGGTCCAGCAGCCAGTGAGCCAGGACAGCGTCTTCTTCAGGCTGAGAACAGTTGCCCCGTAGGAAAAGCAACTGTTAAAGTGACCTGAGACTTTATTGCCAGAGACCCCTTCACTTACAGGACCTGTGGATGGACAGAGACCCCACCACACGCCGCTTTTCTCCTCTCTCTTTCTGGGTTGCAGAAAATGAGGAGAGCCATTCCTTGGAGATGGAACCCCCCATGTCACCCCGTAGGCTTGTCACCGTGGGACACTGGGACACGGATGTTAGCAAATTGAGTAGTGACTCATCAGTTTCCTCCCTGACGGCAACAGGGGTGGCCCAAGGGACAGAACTGACACTTGGTGAGAGCCCAGCCAGCCCTTCTCCCTGGTCAGCAACCTCGTCCCACCTGTCAGGACGCATCGTGACCCTCAGCTCTGGAAGAGGGAGCACTGAGATTTCTGCTCTGACTTCAGAGGCGACTTGTTGATACAAGTCGGATGCCTGAGCTTTCTATCTTTGAACTTGAAAATGCCCAAGAATGGCAGGGAAGATTTTTCTAGAAACAGGACACCCACGTGCTCCCCAGGACCCACCTGGTCTGCACAGAGGACACAGAAGGGAGGGGGGCATGGAGCCGTCTCCAAGATCGTGGAGAAGCAGCTCCCACCGGTGACACATACGCCACTTCGCAAGGTCCCCGCTGTCCTGCTGTCCTCTTGTAGGTGTCCACACAGAGGGCAGGAAGGAGTAGGTACGTCCAGCAAGGGAGAATAGCAGACGCCCCGCTGTCTGCTCCTGGCAGAGGCTGCTGACAGGCTGACGCCAATGAAGAACTTTGCAGGAGGCCCCTGTCTGGGCTGTCCTGCGACCTGTGCCCACGGGCTCCATGAGCAGGCATTTCAGAGGGCTGGTCACCTGCCCAGCCCGGCCTCCTGCAGCAGCAGAGCTTGGGAGTGTGGCTGGCATCGAGTGCCAGCCTGCCAGTCCCACTGCCAAAGAGGCCTCAGAGGGAACAGCCCAAGGTCGCCGCTCGCCACGACAACTCAGTACCGGCCCCGCTGGTCTCCTGGCTGGAAAATGGGTTCCTCCCTGTGGCTACGACTCCCCTCTCCACCTGCCAGCCATCGAGCCTCTCCAGGCTCCACGTGCCTCGGGCATGGCCACCACCAGTCACTGGGCCTGAGAGCAGCCTGACCTCCTGGTCCTGGGCCACACCTCCACCGCCCTGCAGATCGCCACACAGTGCGTGACTTAAAATGTCAGGAATGTATTTCCTCATGGCTCTAAAAGCTGGAAGTCCTAAGTTGGATGTCACAGGGACTGACGTGGGGCGGTTTTCTAGGGCCTGTCAGGAGCAGGAGGGGACACTGTGATGTCCATTTCTGCCTGTTTGACTTGGACAAATTACTTAACCTTCTTGGGCCTCAGTTTCTTCACCTGTAAAATAGGAACAACAAGTAGGACCTGTCTATTGGCTGGTGTGAGGGTTAAGGGTTTGTATAAAGGCAGTGTTTTGAGTGCTGTCTGGCACATAGCAAGTCCCCCCTAAATGCTATCCATTCTTATGGTGACTCTACATGACATCATAATACTTGCTGAAACCTACCCCAGACATTGAGACTGTGCTACGTGACTCCCTTAACGGTATCTTGACTTCGTGGCTTGGTGAAAACAGATTGGAATTTGTTGCTCTGTGACCTTGGGCAAGTCTCTTAACCTCTCTGAGTCATCCAGAATTTCTCTTGGAAAGGCTGCTCAAGGAAGAAATGTGATCAGCCTCATGAAACATGGTTCCACCAATGCACTTGGCTGAGCAAAGCAGCACGTGTCCCTCTGTTAGTGCTGATGGCATCTTTCCTCCCTGCTGGTGTCTTTATGACTGTGTGACACTCCCGGCTGGCGGCTCTCCCTGGCCTGCACTAAAGGGCTTGCAGTTAGTTGAGTCAGTCGCCTCTCTGGAGTCCGATTTCTCCTATGTCCCCGCACAGATGAGGCCAGGAGTTCCAGACCGCTGTTCCTGAGCAGCTTTTTGCTGGTATGTTTAGGGACATTTGTGAAGATCTAACCACACCCGAGCCGTTCTGTCAAAGGGTTTCCAGGTGAATTCTAACTTTGTGTGTTGAAAGCCCCTGACGTGGGCTGGATGTCGCTCCGTGGTAGAACTTCTGCCTTGTATGCAGGAGGCCCTGGGTTCTATCCCCAGCCCTGCAAGATAAATAAATAACTATTTAAAAGCTACTAACCTTTTATTAGGATGGTCACCGTCACCCTCAGGGTCACGGTGGGCAGATCATAGATCCACGGTGGCTGAGACTGCTGTAGTGCCAGCTGCCTTCCATACCTGTCCCTCACGTGTGAGGAAGGCCTGTCGCAGTCCAGATTCTACACAGAAGAAACAAATGAGGCCTAAATGGAGGCCTGAAGAGTTTCGGTAGCTTCTTGCCCAAGAGCTGGGATTCCAAGCCAGTCTCCCAGCTGTACTCTGAGTCACCACAGGACTGTCCCTCATTAAATGCCTGCTACAACTTCTTGGGGCCAGGGTTCCATAAATGTTTTATAGAATTAATTACATGTTGAATGGCTTTTCCTGTTAACAGAGGAAGCTTCATCTGTCTTTGCTAGCAGTTTAAAACATTTTCTTTGGCCCCTGGCTCAAGACAAGTGCAGATTTCTCTCTCCCTGGTTTTCCAGTACTGTGTCCAAGACATAATGCACCTGTTTTCTTACCTGCTCATGGTATGAAAAGGATGATCTTTCAAGTCCAAGTCCAGATGCTGTGTGACCTGAGCAAGTCACATAACCTCTCTGAGCCTTAGTTTTGTGGGGCTTTCACACATTGAGTGTACAGGCATAAGAGCAAGCCTCAATACTTAGGAACTCAAGAAGTAAAATATAAAATATGTTGTGATTTTCTGAAGAAAGTGCTGCAGAACTCTTAGATGTTTTAGCATTTTATTTTGCTGCTTGGATTAATATAGACGTGTCTATTCCAATAGCCTGTGTCCTGTGGTCGCCGCTCTGGTCAGATTTATATTGAAATATTCCAGCCAAATGTTAAGGTGCGTGAAGAAGTGTCTTTAAGATGGAGCCAGAAATAGACACCAGAGACACACGCTGCATCGGCTCCTCCTGAGCTCCGTCTGGGCAGGAGGGGCTGGCAGCCTCGGGAGCCTTGTTCACAGCAAGGCACCATGACACCCCGTGGACTCAGAGGCGGCCTGGCCGTCCCCCCAGGTGAGACGGAGCCCTGAGTCTGCCCTCTCGGCCTTTCTCCTTAGCTGTGGATGGAGGAGGAGACATCCCAGTCTCCATTCGCAGAACCCAAGAAGTCAGATCCCCACATAAATGGAGGGCGGAAGGATGGAAGGACCTAACGAGGGCAGCCGCCCCTCGCCACGGGCCTGGTGCGCTCCATGCCAGCGCTGTCCCAGGCCTGCCTCCATATGGAGGCCGAAGAGCCTCCGGCTCTGGGGTCCTTGAGGTGAGGGGGGCTTCCCTGTGCCTCTGTTTCCTCTCTGTGGTGGTTTGTGCCATTACCCTTCCTGTAGGCTGTTCTGGGCTTCGGTGACTGTGTGACGCCACACTCTGACCTCCGGCAGGCTGACTGCTGGTCCTTCTGGAACTCTCTGGTGGAGGCGCATCCTGCTCTCTGGATGAGGAGGTCAGGCTCGGAGGCTGGAGGGTTGCCTGGGTCACATGTGCTTCCATGGGGAGGTGTGGCTTTAGGACAACAGAGCCGGCTCAGCTGCCTCCTGGTGACACAGTTGTGCAGACCTGTGCCACCTGTCTCCCGTGGGCAGACCCCAGCCGCCAGCTCACGGTGCTGTATCGTGTCTTGTGGCTGCTGTACACAAGGGGGCCCCTCGCCACCCAGGTGAAGGCCCTGCAGCCCGGGAGGCTGGAACTCTGAACTCGACCCTCTGGGGCCAGAGTCAGGGTGCCAGCAGGTCCCAGCTCCTCTCAGAGGCTCAGCTGCCTTCTCCCGTTTCTGGAGACTGCCTGTGTTTCTTAACCCGTGGCCACTTCTCTCCAGCCTCCGCTGCCATGGTCCCATGGGTGACAAAGAGCCTCCTGCTGTCTGAAGAGGAGCCTACGATGACATGGGGCTCATGGGGGAGTGGGGGTGCCCTTCCCATCTGGGGATCCTTGACCTCTTCACACATGCAGTGCCCCTTTGCCACATGGCCACCGGTCCCCAGCATGAGGACGTGGCCCTCTTCAGGGGCATCCTTCCGCCTGGCACCTGACCTCATTCCTGTGGCTTCTTCGTGGTGACACCTCTGGAGTGGGGCAGAATGAGTCCCCATCCCTCACTGGACGGTGCACCCTTGCCCAGGGGCATTTCATTTCTGCATGGTCCCCCCTCGTCCCCAACCTACTTTTCTCATCTGAAAAAATGGAGGTGTCAGTACCAACGTCACATGGCTGGCGATGGCACAGAGCTAAGCCATGTGTGTGAAGCGCCTGCTCCCAACTGGCTCTCAAAAATGGCAGCCCCTGTCCCCCCGGTGATGGCTGTCCAGTGACTTTCCCAGTGCCTGTAACAACAAACAGCCCGGCGTCCTGGGGTGGCCAGAAGGAAGCAGGGTGTGAGCACACAGGTCGCGGGGTCCCACTCGTGGCTCAGGGAGAGCAGAAAAAACAAACTTGGTCCCAGCTAGCCAGAACTGGAGGGGGCTGGGGACAAAAGGGCCATTGAGCTGAGCAGATTGTGGGCCTGAGGTGGAGGGCGGAGCAGAGATCAGCTGGCTCAGATGCGGGATGAGGCTGTCCTTTGACGCGTGCATGTATCAGGGAGGCACAGGATATTCATGGCCCTGTCAAGGCCGAGCCTCGGTAGCCCCGTTTGCTCCGCCCTGCACAGCGGCCACATTTCCAAGAGGGATTAGATGTAAACCTTCCAAGGAGTCTGTTTGGGAATGGTTAGGCCTTGGGGACGGGCCAGAGCAGAGTGGGCAGGGAGGGAGGGAGGTCTGTCCCTCTGCGTGGTCGCAGAGGTTTAGCCAGGCTGCGCAGCCACCCATGGTCCCCTGTCCTCTGTGGGACCATGTTGCCATGGTGGGCAGCTGGAGATTGGTGGGAAAGGCTACAGGGGACTCGTTTCCAGGGGGTCCTGTTGGCCCCTCTAACTCCATCTCCTGCCATCCTGCCCCCGGGCCCTTGTGCCAGTGCCCGAGCTCCTCAGTCCAAACTGGTTCCACCCCAGGACATTGGTGTGTGCAGTTCCCACCCTGGGGGACACTGCCCTCCAGCCGTTCAGCCCCTCCTCACTGCCTGGCCCTGGGTGACTGTCTTCACGCACTCACCGCCATCCGGATGGCCTTGCCCGCTTACTGTTTGTCTGTGGTCTCGCCCAGCCCCTGTGGCATGGAGCTGCTGCAGGCACGGAGCCCCTGCTCTTGCTGATGATGTCGCCGCAGGGCTCGGGCGAGCTGGGCACAGAGGTGGCATCTGTGCTGAGAGTTGCTTCTCACACGCCGTCTCCTGCTCTGCATGTCCTACGTGCTTTGATTTGTTCAGTCCTCTCTGCTAGTGCATTTTACAGGAAACTGTGGCATCGTTTGATGAATGAAAATGTTAAATTAACAGCCTATAGGGCAAGTCTGTGGTGTTACTGAGTGGATCCGGCGCCTGCAGGGTTATCTATCGCTGTGATCATTTTTCATAACAAAACACGCCCTTCCGTGCACTTTGCTAAAAGTACCAAAGGATGAGAAAAATAAGGATTTTAAGTGCTTCCACTTTGGGTGGGAGGGGGGTGATATATTTTCAGAGTTGCAGTGAGCATTAATTGAGCAGCTGCTACGTGTCCACTGTAGTTTGGCCTCTCAAGCAGCCCTGGGCAGTAAGGCTTCGGCCCCACTTGGTTCCATTTGGGAGAGAGATGGGGGGAGGAGAAGTAACTCTCCCCGGGCCACCTGGGCTCAGTGCTGTGTTGATCTCTCCCGAGATTCCCTAGCAAAAGCCACAGCCCATGGGAGGGACATGGGTGGGGTGGGCTCTCAGCAAGTGGGGGCTGAAGGAAGAAGGGGGTGGCACCCCATGGGGGTGGCATGGCTGCTACTTACAGATGAGGAAGGTGCCCTGGAGATTGGGTCCAAGGTCACCAGCTAGTGAAGAGTGAGGGTTCCAGGCCAGGTGGTTCCAGCTCCTGAAGCCAGTGCCATCTGCCTGGCGAGGGATGCAGCCATGAGGTCTTTGAGACCCAGAATGTCCCCTCTGCAGGTTAGGTCCCCTACCAGGAGCCTGGTGAGGGGGACGGAGGGTCCTCAGGTTTGCAGACCCTTGAGAAGTGGCCCTGCTGCCCCTCCTGGTCTCCAGGGAGCAGCACCCTGGAGTCAATGCCCTGGCCTATGCCTCAGCCTCTGCGCTGGCCTCTGCCTGGCTGAGGCAGGAAGGGTTGCAGGGAGAGAGGTTTGAAAGCAAAGCCATTTGCCCCTGAGCTACCTGCCCCTGGACAGTTTGGCCAGGGCTGCGCAGAGACAGAGCAGGCTGGGTGGCCTGGCCATAGTGTGGCCACCAAGTCCCGCTGCATGGACATCCCGCAAGCTGGAGGCGACCTCGCCTTCCTCTTTTGGAAGTGCTGTGGGTTTCACAGCACAGAAGATGGAAGGGCGCCCCCGCCCGTGGGAACCTGAAATCGCCCCGGTGGGGCTGCCAGCAGCAGGCCAGCGTCCTGGGGCAGCAGTGGCAGGTGCCCATCAAGGGCTGCTTGGGGGGGGGTCTCCCCCAGCAGAACCTCTGGGCCACCGGTGGCCGTGGTTGGTTTGGGCTCAGCCGCGGGGCCACTTGACAGGGTAAATCCCCACCATGGCCAGGCCGTGGAGCCGGGGAGTGAGCCACCCCGCCAGGAGGCCATGTGCAGACCGATGTCATTTCTGCTTATTGGTCAGCGGCTCAGCTCCTGGAGCGGAAAGGTTTGGCCAGCTGGGTCCACAGTTCAGGTGCTCCAGCCCCCTGATCCTTTGAGGGTGCCGGACTTGGGTGGAAAGGGCAGAGACGCCGGGGCAGACACATCTGTGCTTGAATCTCCATCCTGCCCCTTGATGGCTGTGTGATCTCAGACAAGTCTCTTGGAGTCTCTGAACTCAACTAACCATTGGGATGATAAGACCTACTCTAAAGGGCTGTGGGGAGGATGAATTTAGATAGTAAATGATAGCAGCTGGGGTGAGATCAATGCCTAATCCATCTGAAGGTTTCTTCTTCTCCCAGTCTTGTGTGGTGCTAGGGATAGAACCCAGGTCCTCCTAAGCATTGGGCAAGCACTTACCACTGGGCCACACTCCCAGCCCCTCTCTCAATCTTTTCCTGGTCTACTGTGTAGGATGGGCCAGCAGGGTCATACCACTTCCCTGGGGTCATGGACCTAAAGCAGGTCATGGACCGTGCTTTACTGTCTCGATGGCAGTACTCACAGAAAGGACCATCAGTGAGAGGAAGGACTGATGCAGTCTACAACATGGATGACCGTCCAGAACACTGTGCTAAGTGAAGGAAGCTGCCCACAAAAGACCATGCTGTCTGATTCCTCCAATGTAAAATGTCCAGAATAGGCAGAGAGCGGAAGGAAGACGGGTGGTGGCACAGGGTCTGGGGTGTGGGAGGGGGTAGAGCACAGAAGTGACTGATGGAGAAGGAGTTTCTTTTGGAGAGGTTCACAAAATATGTTGTAAAATTAGATGACAGTGATGATCTCACAACTCTGTAAATATGCAAAAATATATATATTGTTCATGGGTAAATGGGGGGATTTTATGGTGTATAAATTACATCTCAATAAGCTGTTTAGGAGAAAGATACAATTTCCTTATGTTTAGAAATAATTAAAAAATTTAAAATAAGGCATACTAGGTATTAATAGCAAAAAATGCCTCATTTATCTGAGATAATGTTTAAGATTCACCTCATCCCTTCTCATAAAGCATTAGAAGATGGGAAATTGAAGTCAGTGAAGCCATCCTTGACATGGGCAGAGTTGGATTTCGAGTCCTTTTCAGGGGATGATCCTAAACAATCACAGAAAGTAGGAACGATTCCTCATAGAATTTCTTAGCATCCATGCAAACGTACAAATTAAGAACCCATTAGAACCGCAGCCCTAGATGCTGAGCCAGGACTAGGCATGGTGGCCATCCTCAAAAGGCTTCAGCCTAGCCGGGCGCAGTGGAGCACGCCTGTAATCCCAGCACTTAGGGAGGCTGAGACAGGAGGATTGCGAGTTCAAAGCCAGCCTCAGCAATGGCCAGGCGCTAAGCAACTCAGTGAGACCCTGTCTCTACATAAAACACAAAATAGGGCTGGGAGTGTGGCTCAGTGGTTGAGTGCCCCTGAGTTCAGTCTCCAGTACCAAAAAAAAAAAGCTTCAGCCTAGCTCTGTACACCCAAAGGTGTTCCTCAGGATGTCCCCTCACTGCCTCAGCCAGTGTTCTCCAAAGGCGTGGGACCAGTCAGAGGTGGATTTGGAGAGATTTATTATAAGAAATTGGCTGGTGTGACTATGGGGGCTGACCAGTCCCCAGATCTGCAGTCAGCAAGCCAGACACCCAGGTAGCATGCTACCATCCAAGGGACAGCAGCCTGGAGGCCCAGCAAGAGTTGTGTTTCTGTTCTGATCTGAAGGCAGAAAAACTGATGTCCCTGTTCAAAGGCAGCAGAAGGGAAGAACTTCCTCTTGCTCATGAGAAAGTCAGCCTTTCTGTTCTATCTGGTCCTTCGACTGATTAGATAAGGCTCACCTGCTTTAGGGAGGGAATTGACTTAGTATACTCAGTCCTGTTATTAATCTCATTCAGAAACACTGTCACAGGCACACCCCAAATAATGTTTGAACAAATCCTTGGGCATACATAGCCCAGTCGAGTTGACACCCTTTAACCAGAGTTCCTGGAAGTGTTGGAAAGTCCTGCATCCTGTGATCCCTGGAAATCTGAAGTGCACAGTCAAAACCAAAGGCCCCAAGAAGCCTTGCAGCAGAAGGAGACCTCTTCACTTCCACAAACCCACTGTTGCTCCCCGATCACCCTGGCAACACTCATACACCCCTTTTTCTTCTTCCTTTTCTGTTTAGATTGTTTTTCTAGAAACTAGCGCACGCAGCATACTTTGACAAAGGCTGCAATGACCTAACGTGCGGTTGGTCCGACTAGAAGTGTGTGTGCGCGGCAACACCGCGAGCAGGAAATTCCGGAGCCGAGGGTCGGGGTGCACTGTAGGAGGCTTCATCCGAGGAGCAAGCCCGGCCCCTCCTGGCCGACTGAGAGCCCAGGTGGAAGCAGCCCCGTGATGAGATCCACGCTTTCCCTTGGCCTTTCCCACTGAAGGGCAGCAGTGTTTGTTAGGGGTGCACTTCAGTTCTGTCCTTGGGGACAAGAACCCTCACAGACCCCCAGACGCAGAAGGGTTGTCAATAGCACTAGTCCCTGGTCACCCCCGTTTGGGCCACTTTAATCCCTCGCCCCGGATCTTGGTGCTGAAGTCCATCTCTCTGCAGTTTATCGTCTCGGTTTTCACCAAACTGACCTTGAGAGAGACAGACCCGGGGGCGAGGGGGCAGTGGGGTTTTCTCTGTGATCTAAGGATTGAACCTTTATAGTATCTGTCACATGAAGCCACCTCACTGGGGAATGAAAACTGGCCCTGTGGTGAGAGTTGTGTACTCTCAGAAGTGGTGGCAGCGGCGAGCAGAAAGTACTGGATTCGAATGCTGCTTCTGGTGCCCTTTAACTAGATCCTGTAACCATGGCAACCAATCACAGCTGCAGCCCTGTGCCCAGCACTGCCAAGAGAATGCCCAACATGTTCCTTTGCTCCTATCTCTGAATTTATCTCATGGAGATAACTGTGCCATAGGCAGAGGACCCTGTGGTTACCTTACGGCTTCTGGCCTCAAAAAGTCTATATCCAGCTGTGACCACACTGTTCTCTGTAACTGCTGGGAGCAACCAAGTGGAGTCACAATAAGTCATTCAGGACACGTGACAGGAATTTTTTTTCCCCCTCAGGAAATAGTAAGATATGAGATTCCCCTGCCAGACACCCCAGGCCTTATTATCTCCTGGGGCCCAACCTTGATTGGACCCCACCAGGTCACTACCTCCAAGGCAGATTTTTTAAAAAATCATTACTTGAATGTTTGTATTTGACATTTGAACCTTGTTCATTGTTTTGTTCCTCAAGCACGTTGCTGGGCCGTCGTGGATGCCTAATAGCGATTTATTGGACGAATGGGGGAATATATGAGTGAGTGAAATAATGAATGAACACGTGAGTGCCCTCCAGTGGGCAGGCGTGTGCATCCTTGAGGAACCTGCAGCCTGCCAGCCTTTGTGAGCCAAGTTGACCACGCTGGAGAGCCTGGATCCCACCAGTCTGGGGGATTAGGAGGGTAGCCAGGTGGAAAAGCGTTCCCCTAATGGCTGGCACTTGGCTGTAAGTGTGCTCTACCAGCCAGGGACAGTCAGCTGTGGAAATGAGGAAGGGACAGGGAGGTAACAGCAGAACCAGGAGGAAGACAAGACCCAGATCCCCAAGCTGGTGGCGTTATTGGTGAGGAAGGATTCCTACAAAATGGCCCCCACACATGGATGTGGCTCCTTCCCAAAGAATCGGCTTTACCTTTCTTTGTTTTGTGAAGAATTATAGAATAAATAGGAATGGGTCTAAAATGTGGATGGATGGATGGACGGACAGACAGATGGGTGGGTGGATGGATGGATGGATGGATGAATTGTAGATGGATGGATGGGTGGATGGACGGATGGACAGATAGGAGGTTTTGTAGATGGATAGATGGATGGCTGAATGGGCATCAGTGTGGGGTAGGCGGCACGCACTGGTCTCGAATGGCAAAGCTGCTTGCTTCTCTGATCCCAGCTCTGCATCTGTAAAAGGGAATGATAAACCCAGTGCCTGCCTCACTCCACGGGCCATAGAAAGCTCAAAATAAAAGCCAGACACCTTTGCTCAGTCAGGGCACTGTGCAGTTTTAAGGAATTATTATCCCTGTAACCTCTTCCCTCCAAAGCCTGCCTGTAATCCCCCATGCTGAAAATATATCATGATTAAAGCGCAAGAGTAAGTCAAAATCTCAGTAAACTGTGATCACTTTGGAACCCCTCCAACAAACTCTGCACGGATTTTCCCCTCTCGGCTCCCAAGCAATTTTTCTTACGACGGCGGTTGCCAAGATTTTATGGATTTGGTTATCTTATCCATCCAGATGGTTAGCATTAATTTATGCTGAAATAAATCTGTAAAACCTCATTTGTCTTATTGCTCCAGAAGCATGAGGTGTAAGGCCTAAAAAAAAAAAAAAATCTTAATATGTAGCCTCCTGAGAGGGTTGGGGTATGATGTTACTGTACACTTTTTAGTCAATCTGGCTAAAAATCCTGCATTTCTATCCCTTGATGTTTATATATAAGCAGATTAGATTGTTTGGTATAAGAAACCCAAACTTATTTTATGATTTTTATACATATGCGTGTCTCATGTTACTTTGTTGATTTTTACTGAGAAAAAAATTAAGCTGTGATTTATTACTTGATGATACATTATAACCACCTTTTCTCCATTTTTAAACATTAATCATTAGGTGTGATATATAAGTTGAGGACCAGGGATTCAAGTCTTATTAGCTGTTTGACATCAGGGGAGTGTCTTGGTCTCTCTGAGCTCTGTTTCCATCTCCTGGGTGACTGTTCTTGCAGGGCTCTCAGATCCACAGCTCAGCTGTGCCAGAACAGTGGGGTGGGTTGGTGAAGGGTCAGACATGGTGCCCAGAGACAGCATGGAAGACATTTGGTTTATTGGGGAAAAGCTTATAAGAGACCAGAGACTGCTCCAGAAACTGTGATGAGCTGAACAGATAGGACCTCTGTCCCTTGAGGTACTTTACCAAGCAGCACTGCCTGTCCCTCAGAGGAGAGGTCCAGAGGTGACTGGCTGGACAAGGGACATGTACCCTCTTGCAGTGCCCTCAGTTCTACAGTAGTCCCTTCATCTGTGTTAGGCTGCAGGACCAGTGACATCATCAGCGTCAGCTCGCTTGTGTGGCCAGCGTCCCCAGGAGTAACTGTCCTGGTGAACAGGCAAGAAGGTCGCTTCCCACGGATGACACTGCCTTGCCCTCGTTTGCCGTGTGCCTAAGAGGAAGCCGGTGTCCTTCAAGATAACACACATTTGGACTTTTTAGCCCAGGCTGTCTCATCATTCTCTTAACTTGGCTGGGTTTTGGGGAAAAGAAAAGGAGCATTCAGGGACGTGGCGTTTGGTCCTTCTCCTTTCTTTGGGGATGATGGAAGGTCACGTGCCATCGTGCACAGGCAGTGCGTGGCGTATACCAGACTTAAAAAATGCTAGTGAGCAGCTTGGCTGAGGTTCCGACGGCCGAGGAGCTCGGGTGTGCAGTTGTGACTGGACTTTCATTTGGAGCAGGTTGGGCTGAACTAAGAGCTGCTGGCACCGCTGGTGCTGGACTGGTGCTGTCCACTGGGACCTGGCTGAGACATGGGTGCTTTCACACAGTACCCTCTGTGCTACTTGGGAACTACTCAGACACCCTGTTGTTTTCTGATGGTTCCAGAAACTTATTCCAAACATTTCTACATAGTGACTCATAAGGTTGACCCAGCTTTTCCTTACAGTCAAATAGATAAGATAGCCACTCAACTGCTCTGGCCACGATTCCGGGCTTTGCTGACTGTCCCCAGGTACCAGATTGTGGGACAGCTGTGCTCTAAGAGATAGCCATCTGAATTTTGCTGCTCACTTAGGTGCAGGAGGCACTCAGGACTGGGTCATTGGTTGATGATTACTGTAATAAAGAATGAGAACCTTAATTCCAGGACTGGGCTCTCACGAATCTAGTTATGATGTATCCCTGCCTGTGGGCTCTTGATTTAGAACTTTAGGACTCATTGCCAAGGTTTGCAACTGAGGATACGACTGTACCAAAAGAAAGTAGCTGCTAAGTAGAACCTTTTGAGTTTTTGCTGTTGTTGGTTGTGTCATTTTGTTTCAAGATTTTATATTTGGAATCTGTTTCCCTGTCTCTGTAAGGGTTGGTTTGAACATACTGTAGATCCCAACTTCCAAGGATGAGGTCCTTCTCTGTATTGCTGCCACAAAACTCCAGTTAAGGCAGCAACCATCCTGGCATAGCCAGGTACAGAGAGTGGCTGTGATAGGGCCTGGGATTCAGGTGCAGCAGGGACGTGTAAGACACCAGCCAGCACTTTGGGGACAATTTCTCCAGCATCCAAGTGCTTTAGACCTTGTCTTCTCCTTTGGGTAGTCAAGCCAATGATGCCTGACTAAATTCTCAAATGACTCAGAGGCGCACATCAGAGGCGCTAAGTGAATGTAAGTCCTAGAAGTACAGCAGTAATGATAATAAGAATAGTTGGCATTTATTGAGCACTTACTAAGCACCACACATCTTGCTAAGTGCTTTCCTCAAATTTTCCCATTTTACTCTTCATCCAACTCATTAAGTAGATACGGGGACAGTCCTCATTTCACAGAAGAAATTGAGGCCCAAGCACTTAAGAACTTGCCCGTAGTCATTGCTACAAAGCAAGAGGTAAGGATTTGATTCCAGGGTGGTCTTTAGATGGGGATGTGGACAGATGCTACAGGTTGAGATGGGATAATACATGTCACTCTGGCTCAAGATTCTTTTTAAGCTGGGCGCAGTGGTGCACGCCTGTAATCCCAGCCCTTTGGGAGGCTGAGACAGGAGAATCGAGAGTTCAAAGCCAGCCTCAGCAATGGCGAGGCGCTAAGCAACTCAGTGAGACCCTGTTTCTGCATAAAACACAAAATAGGGCTGGGGATGTGGCTCAGTGGTCGAGTGCCCCTGAGTTCAATCCCCAGTACCAAAAAAAAAAGATTCTTTTTATTGAAATGGCCTTTTCTGCCTAGAATAAACGCGTCTTATTCCACACAGCACCAGGGAGATGGTTTCCTTCCCAGCCTCAGGTGTGAGCAGGGCCAGCAGCATTTCCTGGGGACGTGACCCCCATGCACTCTTAGGAACAGAGCTCGTGCTGCTTTCATTGCCACATTTCACTCGGGCGGGGGCAGCGGTCACTGTGCATTTCCTGCTCTCCGCCATCTGGGGGAGGGTATGAGGTCACCCTCGAGTTTGGCAACAGTGCAGTGGCTTTTCTGCACGTCACTTCCCCCCACGGCATCACACAGGCCTTGTGATTCTCAGAAAACACAAAAATGTAGTTATTTGTGTGATCGCAAGTTGGGGTCCCAATATGCACTTTAAGAGCCCCAGGCTGCGAGCGGATGGCCAAGGTAGACACCTGCGGGTCCTCCTCCGTTTTCAAATGAGGGTGTGGGTTCGGCTGACTGCAGCTGCTGGGTGTGGCTGTGGCTGAACAGGTTGTAGTTAGAAAAGTACATACAGACCCCGAGCGCAGGGTCTGGCCTTGGCCACGTGCTGGGCCTGTGTATCCATGGGTTATTCTCAGAGCTGCCCCATCGGGTGCCCCTGTTCTGTCCACTCAATAGACGGGGAGACTGAGGCAAGAAAAGGTGACGTGACTCACCGTTAGTCCCTGGCCCAATATGTGGCACTGTGAGAGGTGGCCCAGGCCTACGTCTCCAGTCCCCAGGAGCCTATGTACTGACTGGTGACAGGAACAGGGACACACATTGAGAACCCTTCTCAATAAGTTCCATATACTTTTTCCTCTCCCTTGTTTTGCTAGAAACGTAAACTGATGCTAAAACTTTAACCTAAAACGTGGACTTAAAACCCTTGCGTGGCTGGGGTTGTGGCTCAGTGGCAGAGTGTTTGCCTGGCACTTGTGAGGCGCTGGGTTTGGTCCTCAGCATCATGTTAAAAATAAAAATTAAAAAAAAAATTTTTTTTAAAGGCATTTTGTCATCTACAGCTAAAAAATAAAAAATACTAAAATATACTTGCAGATATTCTCAAGGTAACCTTCTGACATAGGTGCAAAGACAGAATGTTGAAAGCCCTTCGGGACGTTCAGCCAGGGACTCTATGATTTCATTTTTTGTTTGAATATATTTTTATTTGCTCTAATTAGTTATTTTGATACATTATACATAAATGGCATATAGCTTCTCACTCGTCTGGTTGCACATGATGTAGAGTTACATAGGTCATGTGATCATATATGCACATAGGGTAAGAATGTCTGATTCATTCTACTGTCATTCCTACCCTCATGTCCCCTCCCCCCCTTCACTCCCTTCTGTCTAGACCCAAGTACTTCTATTCTCTCCCCCTCCAAACACCTTAGCGTGAATTAGCATCTGCATATCAGAGACAAGATCTGGCCTTTGGTTCTCGGGGATTGGCTTATTTCACTTAGAGTGATATTCTCCAGTTCCATCCATGTACCGGCAAATGCCATAATCCCATTCGTCTTTAAGGCTGCAGGTCCTCTATGATTTCTAATAGCAAAAGATTGGAACTGGACAATAACCAAAAACTAGTGGCTTAGTTAAGCGCCTTGTGTCACAGTCACAGGAAAAGGAGTTAGTGCCCGTAAGATGATGTAGAATAACACGTGCAGCCTCGGAAAGGTAGGAATGAGCTGTTGCTAAATAAAAACGAGAGACCTTCGAGTTCAGGTAGCAGGTGACACAGTCCTCCATATGTATGTACCGCAGAGAAGGACGTTTCTGGAAGAACAGATGTCAAGCCGGGCACGGTGGCACACGCCTGCAATCCCAACAGCTCCGAAGGCTGAGGCAAGAGGATTGCAAGTTCAAAGCCAGCCTGAGCAACAAAGCAAGATAAGACTGTGTCTCAAAATAAAAAAAAATAAAAAAGGGGCTGAGATTGTGGCTCAGTGGCAGAGCGCTTGCCTCGCACGTGTGAGGCACTGGGTTCGATCCTCAGCACCACATAAAAATAAGTAAACAAAATAAAGACACTGTGTCCATGTACAACTAAAAAATATTTTTTTAAAAAATAAATAAAAAGGGCTGGGGATGTTAGTCTGTGGTTAGCACTCCTGGGTCTAATCCCCAGTACCCCCAAAAAAGAAAAAACCTTCCCTAACAGGTGCCTGAGAGGCACTGTCTCACAGGTACAGTTGCAAAGAGCAGGACAAAGGACACCAGGCATGGGAACCAACCTTGTGCAGACCAGATGAATTCTGGGTGTGGAGCTGGGTACATGGAGGTGGCCAAGAGTGTGACCATGGGGTGACTGCCTGCCTCTGGGGAGTTGCTGCCTCATGCAAACCCTCCCTGTCCTCTTGGACGCCAGGCCTCCTGCGGCCTCCTTGTTTGAACTTTAGCCTCACTTTTGAAGTGCATGTAAGATTTTGGAACATTGAGAGCAAGATAGTGAATCAAGCAAGGAACGTCCCCTTCTTCCTGAGTGGAGCACCTGGTCCCTGAGGAGCCTCTGCTTAACACCCACTGGCACAGCGAACCTCACATGACAAGCCATGAGGGCAGAGCTGCTCCAGCCGACCGCTGCCTGGCCAGCTCCGCAGGCAGGGCCTTGGGATGTGCATCACGCCACTTGCTCCCTGGGCTGCCCCGAGCCAGGCGAGCATCCTTCACCAGCTGCCTGGCCACTCTATCAACACTCATCCAAGTCCCTCTGTGCCAGGCACCGTCCCGGCCCTGGGGTTCTTAGGAGGCCAGGAGGCTGTTCACAAATATTTTTTAATGTTTTTCTTATGGCCATTTCCTTGAAAACCTCAGGCCATGGTCAGGAGCACGGCCCCCTGCGTGACATGGCTTTAGCAGAGGGAAGGAGTTGGTGGAGAGAGAGCCCGCACCCCGGTCTCCTGCCAGCGTTCTGTCTGGGGTCACTTCTGATAAGCAAATCAATTAATAAGTGATAATAGAGTGAATAGAGAGATCAGGAAAGTGAGGCCTGGACGTGGCTGAAGCGGCCTGAGCTTTGGTGAACCAGGAGGGAAGCTCTCCGAACTCCTGGAATTAGAAGGCCGAGCTGTGCCCAGAGCTGTTCTCCACGAGGAGCCATCCGAGCCCATTGGAGCTGCGGCCTTCTCTGCCTCGGAACCATCTGCCCTCACTCTGGGCTTCACCAGAGCAACTTTGATGTGGGAATGGAAGTTCCCTGGGCCTGAGTCACATTCCTGGACTCTGTGCTGCTGGGATTCCCACCAGATTCTTCACTGGCTGGGAAACAGTCTCTGGAGAAGGATCTGGAAGGTGGGCCTCTTGTCAGCCCTCAGGAAAGGGCAGCAGAAGGAGACTGGGAAGTCCTTGGTGCTGGGTGCACAGCCTTTGAGCCCTGGCATCGCTGGCCAGTGACCTGTGGCCTTGAGCAATAACAGCACTTCTTCAAACCTCAGCTGTGCCTCCTGTAAAATGGACAAGGTGTCTGTCACCTGTTCGGGTGACTTGCCATGAGGATCAGATTGAAAATTGCCAGTGTTTGGTGAGGGCTTCTCCTGTGCCCCTCTCCACACCCTACCTGGTGACAGTCCTGGGCAATAAGAGGGCTGTGTCTCTTCCAAGAGGTTGGGCAGTTTGGATCCAAATCAGTGCCCTTCAAAAGATGCTGCCCAGTAAGAAGTGAGTCTCATGCAGACAAGTTGTGTGTGTGTGTTGACTTCATGGCTGGCTTCCTGAACAGCGTTTCCTGAGCACCTACTGTATGCAGAGTCCCAGAGACCTAAAGATGACTAAGGCACAATTCCTAGCCTCAAGGAGGGAACTGCCAGACAGACATTCTTCAGAGCTACTGATAAGCAGCAGCCTCCTCCCTCTCCACTCGCCTCCCAGGAGCTTTCTCTTGGTATCCAGTAGGACTTGTGACCACAGAGCTCCTCGCCAGAAATGGGGGAAGAAATCCATTGCCCAGAAGCAGTCCTTGCTGACCCCTTCACAGTCCTTCTTTCCTGTGCGTGTCTGGCTTGGCCACATGCAGAGATGACTTGGAGGCAACACTTCACAGTGAAGTCATGCTCCTCGTCTGCCGGGAACAGCGGGCAGGCCCCAAGAAACCGACCAGATGAATGCAGTCATTGGAGGCAGCCCTGGAGAGAGGACCTTGTGTAAATAAATGTGGCCCCGGCCTCTTTGGCAGGGGGCCTAGGAAAAGGAGCACAGGACATTGCTTCTTTGGCCATTCTGAAGGCATGCAATGCCACCTTGGAGCCGGGGGAGCCTCCCAGGTGTGCCCAAGAGCCGTCCGCACACTCTTTCTCCTGTGCGAGGCCAGGGGGCAGGGCTGTACATGGGACATGGTTTCCAAGCTTTCTGTTTGGCGACCACCCACTCCACCTTTGATTTTTCCCTACACACATAGAAAATGTTTGGGAGTTTTTGGAGATGGCAGGAAGTGATATAATAGATAGTCCCTTCCTGAGTTAGCAAATACAACACTCGGGCTCTTTGCTTCAGACCTTCTAGAGGGCCGTACTGTAGGAGGGGACTCAGAACCCTGGTCCCTAAACCTCCCAGTCTCTAAACCTCCCAGTCCCGTCACTTTGACCTATCCTGGTGGTGAGTGTGTGACAAGTTCATTCAGTTAAGAGAAGGCTCATGTGGGTGGTAAAATGTGACTTCTGGGTGTGTCTTGCCTGTGTCTTTGGGAGACATTAGCATTTGAATCCAAGGAGAGAAGATCCACCCAGGGCCTCACCCACTCCTGGGAGGCCCAGCTAGAGCATCCATGTGGAGGAAGGGCAGATGCTCTTTCTGGAGGTGGGTCATCATCTTCTCCTGCCCTTGGACACCAGAGCTCCTGGTTCTCAGGCCTCAGACTCAGACTGAACTTCTCCTCCAGCTTTCCTGGACCGCCAGCTGGCCAGCAGCTTTATTTCATGACTGCTTGGCCGCCATGATGGCCCAAGCCAGTTTCCATCATGGATCTGCCTCATGTCCATCTCTGTATGTCCTGCTGGTCCTCTTTCTTTGGGGAATTCTAATACATGGACGTTTTACTTCTTTCCCACATGAGCAGCCTCTCCATTGAAAAGCATTTCAAAATCAAATATAAATATGGAGCTGGGGACTTAGCAGTAGAGCACTTGCCCAGCATGTGCAAGACCCTGGATTCGATCCCCAGCACTGCAAAAATCAAAACAAACAGTAAAATGAGTTTGACAGAAGAGCCACAGCCTACCAAAGGAAAGGAATGCTTTGTAAATCCCAGGGTTAAGCCTTTTCCTTCCCCAGGGCCTCAGAGATTCTGGCCTCATGAGCCTCTCCTTTCCTGAGGCCTTTCAGCCTCCTGCACAGGAATGTTGCATTTCAGTCTTAGCCAAATGAAGGACAAGTCCCCACAGCAATTTTAACAAGTCTCAACTTGCTTATTCTATGTATTAGTTCATTTTCTGTTACTGTAACAAAATACCTGAGACTAGGTACTTCAAAGGAAAAGAAGTTTAGCTCACAGTTTTGGAAATTGAAAGTCCAAAATCAGGCAGCCACAGGAGCTTAGCCTTATGGTACATGCCACCACAGGGACAGAAGCACGTGACAAGAGCCCACATGGTGAGTCAGGTAACCAGAATCCCACAAGACTCTGAATCTCACGGGGCTTACTTTATTCTCTTCTGATTACCTTGCACTAGGTCTCACCTCTTTGAGGTCCTATCACCTTTCAACCTGCCCACACTGAGACCAACCTTCCCCATCTGAACCCCTGGGGGACACATGTAAACTGTATCCAGCCATAGCTCTCTGGGTCACTTAAAACATCTGTGCCTTTTCTCCCAGCTGCCATCAGCACTTGGTCCAAATTCCTCACCCAGCTTTCACCTGGACAGGTGGCCTGCATCCCCCAGTTTAACACGCCCATTCATCAGATGCAGTCACTCACTCATCAAGCCATGAATCCATCCATCACTGACTGAAGCACAGCTCTGTGCATCCCTGTGACTACAGTTGTGGCCTCTTGTTCCCGTAGGACCCAATCCCAGTGCCACAGCCAGGCCAGGCATTTCCTCCTCCCAGCCCATTTCTCCAGCATCATCTCCAAGTGAAGGGCAATGTTATGGGCATCCGGTCTCCTTGTGCACAGCTCTCCAAACACCTGATGACAATGTTCTTGCTCCCTGGGCCAATGTTCCCTATCTCTGCTTCTCAAACACCTTGTTATCGCCCGAGGCTCAGCTCAGATTTCCGCTGTAGAACTTTCCAGTGCTCCAGGGCAGAAATACCCCTTCCCTCCTGTGCTTCCCCAGGGCCGTTCCTGTTGTTGCCAAACTCAGTGGCTCTAGTGCAGACTTTTCCAGAGTTCTGCTTCACCTCTGTACTTTCCAGGCTGGGGGCTGCTGGCATATAGAAGGTGTTTGACTAAAGCTGAGGGGTGAATGTCCCCCACTCTCTCGTTTCTACACTTACCACAGTTCAGCAGAGGCAGAGCTTCCGCCCGCTGCCCTGCTAGAAGGTCTTTCTGCCGAGCAAATTAGTATTGGCGACAGGACTGTAGGTTTGTTTAATCTTAAGAAAATAAATTGGCTTTTCAAGAGATTCACATCGTGTGTGCAAATGAATATTCCTTATTTTTAATCAGGAAGTCGCACCTGTTCTCTAAAGGAAGCGCGATCGACTTAGAAACTCTTTTGAGTTTACACTTTATAAGCAATTCAACAGAATGTGACCAAATACTGTCTTTTATTTAGACTTTGCTAATTAAGATTAGGTTTTTCCTAATCGATATGAATTAGGGAAGAGTCCTCACTAGCTATCTGGCCAATTTCTCTTCAGCATGAGAAATGACCGGGCTGCATTTTCTCAGCTTGCTAGATCCAGAATGACCAGCTGCGTCAGAACACTGGATCACTGGTTAAAATGTAAATCCCTGGGCCTCACCTTAGAGCAGACCAACTGAATCTCTGGGCAAGGCCTGGAAATCTGTATTTTGGACAGTCTTTCCCAGTGATTCTGACACATAGTGACCCTGAGATCCGTGCATCTGGACTTATGCTGATTCAGTAGCCACCACGTCGCATGTGGTTATTGAGCTCTCGAAGTGTAACCAGCCTGAATTGTAAGTGCTCTCGGCATAAAACACACCAGATTTCAGACATATCACCACACACACACAAAAGTAAAATAGTTTGTTCACTAACATTTGTTAAATATTGATTACATCATGTTAAAACAGTATCTTGGGTATGTTAATGAATGAGCGTTCATTCCACCTGTTTCTTTTCGAATGTGGCTGCTACAACTTTGCCAAGTGCGGCTTGTGTCTCTCTCTCTCTGTGGGACAGTGCTGGTTTCAGTTGTTGAGTCTTGGAGGACATGTTGCTTCTCTCCTGGAGAATTTCAGATAGTTGATGTCACTCAGTGTCTATTGATGATTGAAGGACAGGTTGGTCATTAGGTGAGTCAGTAGGTAAGAGGGACTCTCCCCGTCACTTCCCTGGCCTGTTTCCCAGCTGTAACATAAGCGAAGTCCTTGAGGTCCTTTCATTTGCCTCCAGGTGGATCTCAGCAACTAGAGCAAAGGATCCTAGTTGTCCCCTTCTAAGGAGGGTGACAGCAGAGGCTCACTCAATAGGGAGCAGGGACAGGAAATGATGCTGTCCTGGGCTTGCCGAGTGATGAGGTCAGAGGCCCTTCTGGGAACGCTCTCTAATTTTATCTCCTGGGACCGGTCCCTCCTCTGATCTCCTTCTGGTTTCTCTTGGAACTAGGGACAGTCCAGCTGTCAATGCCAGCCGCGGTTTCCCATCTTGCTTACAGCTGTCCCCCACACAGCTTCTTTAATTTAGTTAACTTTTATCTCGCTGGCTGTAATTTATGACTCAACTCTAGAAATACCAGATTAAACATTTTTTTAACATGTAAAACACTGGCTTTATTCAAATACTACCCATATGTTTAAAGAAAAAGCAGATTAGAAGTAAATGTTTTATTCTTCCAACTATGTTCTAGTGAAATTTACAAGACAGTAAAATGGGAATACACAGGGATGGGGGAATTCAGCAATAAACATTTGTTAAAAGTAGTGATAGAATGAAAATAAAATCACCAAAGGAATATCTCGTACACCCATCCGAAACCCCAAGAATGCAGAATCCTGGAATGCAGAAATGTCTCAATGTCCTTCCTTCATGGTAGCCCAGGAAGTACTGGAGGATTTTTTTTTTTTTTTTTTGGTACTGGGGATTGAACTCAGGGGCACTCGACCACTGAGCCACATCCCCAGCCCTATTTTGTGTTTTAGGTAGAGACAGGGTCTCACTGAGTTGCTTAGCGCCTCGCCATTGCTGAGCCTGGCTTTGAACTCGCGATTCTCCTGTCTCAGCCTCCCTAAGTGCTGGGATTACAGGCGTGTGCCACCGTGCCCGGCTACTGGAGGATTTTTGCTTAAGTTGCTGCAAAATGATGTGTCGATAAGGCAGAATGGTGGGCAGTTTCCACAGCTGACTGTCTGGCTCAAATCCCACCTGTTTTTCACTCATTGTTTAATCATATCCTTCAGCTTCCTTGTATGGAAGACAGATAATACAAGCTGAGCATCCCTAATCTGGAAATCCAAAATCCAAAATACTCTGGAATCTGCGACTATTGGGCCCTTACATGATACCACAAGTGGAAAATTCTACATGGGGGACCTTTCTGTTCTATGCACAAGATTATTAAAATATTATCCAAAATAACCTTCAGCCCATGCATTGAAGGTGTATATGAAACAAAACTGAATTCCATGTTTAAACCCAGGTCTCGTCCCCAAGATATTTCATGATCTATATGCAAATATTCCAGAATCAAAAAAAAAAAATCTGAAACACTTCTGGGCCCCAGCATTTCCGATGAGGGATACTCTGTGGACCGGAGAGGAACTCATGGGGAGGGTTACATGAGAATGATAAGACTGCACGGTACCTGGCACCCGATGATGCATTAGTATTATTGTTGATTACATTATTGATTGTCCTTTTAAGGAAGCTTTACCCTGCACCCACTCTATGTCCAGGTATTATTTGGTAATCACCTAGTATCCCAGATAGTGGAAGCCCTCCCCCAAAAGCAGCTTTTAGGAAAAATGGCATAGCCAAATGATTAAGTTGGGAGCAGCCCTGAGGCTCAAAAGGGAAAAGTCAAAGGAGCTGGAGACACAATTCGGCAACAGGAATGTGGAGACACCGTCCTGCCCTAGCGCAGTCTCGTTACACAGTACACACATGGCCTCGTCTCCTGTCTGTGGCCACTCTGCTTGACAGGTGGAGAGACCAAGGCTCTCAGGAGGCCTGAGTGGCTGGTCCAAGGTTGACCTGCTCCTAAGTGGCCCAGCTGAATCCAGACCCAGCTCTTTCTGCCAGGAAGGTCTCTGTCCTTTCCACCGACTCACAGTGTCTCCATTAAGGTGATAGAACCTGTCCTTTTGATGTATCCGAGAGCCAGTTCCTCTAATAAGACATTTGTCATCCCCGACATTATTGGAAACCAGGCAAAAATAAGTTACTGAGGTGAAAAGCAGAAGGTCTCGGCCTTCCAAGGGCCCTGCTTGAAGCGTACCCGTTGGGCATGCTGTGTGGGGGGCTGTCCTTGAAGTGTGAGCAGCAGATGGTGACAAGCCAGGGAAGTGGGGGGACCACCCACCCGGGAGCACTAGCTCCCTGTGGCTGCAGGAATTCAGCAGAGACTAGAGCCACAGAGTTCAGGACGGAGCAGACGTGAGGTACCCAGGTGGTACTTCAGGGTGTGGGAGATGGGACAGAGCCAGCTGGGAGTTAGGCAGGAAGCCAGGCCTGCACCCTGATGGGGCCAGGCAGGGAGCATGGATCCGATGTTCATTTGGACGCTGGACATGGTGACCCTGGGCCATAGCTCCTCCCTCCAGTCATGACTTACCAGGATTTCACCTCGCCCAGTTCACCTGGGGTTTGGAGTCAGGTGGGACTCAGAGGCAGTCACTCCTGGCCGCCAGCGGGGCCTGGCAGGCAGGTTCACGTGTGCTGCCCCAAGCCCCTGGTCACGTGGATTCTAGAAGCCTGTCTTATTCATCCAACCAGTGACCAAGAAGCCGCAGTACTCCATTGTCAGAGACCCCTGGAGAGAGCGTCTCTACCTTGGGGAACATGTGACAGGGATCCACTCACCCTACCAGCTTACCAAGCTGCCCATGGATGGCCCGCTTCAAGGAAGCCCCCGATGTCAGCACGGTCGAGCTACTCAATTAAAAAAGCAGTAGCTAACAATTAATGGAATTCCTGTAAGCCAGGCGCCGTCCTGAGTCCTGCGATGTGCTCTTTTGTTGAATCCTCCAGGATTCCGGGAGCTAGCACAGTAGCCCTAGTTTGAAGCTGCGGACACTGAGACACAGGAAGTTAGATCATTTGCCCAAGGTCACAGCTGTCAAGGTTCACCCTGGCCCAGCTCTGAAGCTCAACATGAAATTTTAGACCTTTGAGATGTTGGAGGACCAGGCCCAGGTGATTCCTACTCTTGGGAAGCTTTGGGAAGGGAACAGACAGCCCTATGTCCCAGTGGTTGAAGGACACCTCAGCCTCTGGGGAGGATCATCTCTCCTCCCTGTTCTTCCTTCCTGGATCCCACCCTGCCCCCAGCGGTGTCTGAGAGACTCAGGAAACATGAACAAGGCCCCCGAGCTCCGTCTTAGCCTTGACTGGGGCAGTGCTGGGTAGAGGCTCCTGCACTGAGTCAAGTCAGTGATGGGTTCCAGCCAGCTGATGTGAGCCTGGTAGCCTCCGAGACTGAGTCCTCCTCATGTTCCAGCAGCTACTGGGCACTGCCTTTGGGGAAGGGCTTTGCCTCCACGGTGGCCTGGGACAGCAGGTGGGAGGTCACCACTGACCTTCAGGCTCCTAGCCTCATCCCTCCTCCTCTGGGGTTAAAAAAAAAAGACTGGTCTCAGTCTCTCCCCGCATCTGTCCTTGTCCTCTGGACCTCCCTAGGTCCACTGTCCCTAGACTCACTGGGGTCAGGACTTTGTCCGTCTTGTCCCTGTTTCCCCTGCACCTAGAACAGAGCCAGCTTCTCACAAAATACAATTGTCCATCCATCCGGGGGACTGCTTCCAGGACCCCCCAGGATACCCAAATCTGTAGATGCCGAGTCCCTGATATAGAGGCTTAGTATTTGCATAAAACTAAAATTGTCCCCAGATTACGTATAATACCTAATAGAATGTAAATGCTACGTAAATAATGGCCATACTTTATTGTTCAGGGGATAATGAGTGGGGAAATGACTGCACGTGTTCAGTGAAGACACATTTTCCCCCATGTATTCTTGATCCGCAGTTGGCTACACCTGCGGTGCAGAGCCTGTGGGTGCAGAGCTGGGCCCCAGAGCCGACTGCTCGTGTTGGGAGCAACCTTCCCAGCTCCTCCTCGGAACCGCCTGCCCAGGCCTCCTGGACTCCAGCTTGTCGCCCGTCTGCCTCCTGGCATTGCAGATCTGCTAGGCTGAGACTGCAGGAAGCTACTCAGTACCCATCTCCCTGCTTATCAAACAGCCTGGTTTTTCCAGCTCTCAGGGGACACCCCCAGAGCCCTCTGGAGCCCTCCTCCCACGCCACAGGTCCAGCCCCCACCGTACTTCCCACCCCCACCTGCAGCATAGAGCAAGAGTCCCCTGGTCTCCCCCGTCTGCTGCTGCCTCCGTCCAGCCTCACCTGCCTCCACCTACTTCGTCCCTGTGCCCACCACGCACATGCCACTGCTGGAGCCAGAGCTGTCTGGACCGTGAGTCAGATCATGCCACCCTTCCTAGCAGTCCACCTCAGAGCAAAGCCCAGGGCCTCCCTGTGTGTGGCCGGTGAGGGCTGGTGTTCAGCTTCCCCAGGCTCATTGTGGGGTTCCTGGCACGTGCCTGACGTATTGACCCCTGTGCCTGCAGCACCCTGCCCCAGGCATCTCACCGAGCTCCCCTTCTTCCATCAGGCCTGATCAAGAGTGCCTGGGTGTGAGGATCCCTGAGTTAGCGTGTGAAAGCAGGTAGGACAGAGCCTCGCTCAACAGCTGTTGGTTGTGGCTGTGCTCTTAGGGCCTCTGGGGCCTCATTCCCAGCAGGTCCTCAGTTTGCTGATGGGATATGAGTCCAGGCCTGGCCTTGCTCCAAGCAGGATCTCAGATGTGTGCAGCTAAAGACGCAGAGATGAGCTGCCCGGCAGTGCGTGCCCACATGATGTGGACCGGGCCCTAAGAACTCGGCAGTCTCATTTCTACGCATGCGGGGCACATCCTGCCCTGCCCACCAGCCCACACTGCCCCTGCCTGCATCATCGCTCAGGGCCCTGACTCCTGCCTCTGGCCCCACGGTCAGGGACTCCAGGAAGCCCAGGGATGAGGTCTCCTGGGAGGAGTGAGCTCTCACCACAGCCACCCCCTTGGGGCCTGCCTCTGCATTCTGGGAACTGCTGGGTGGGGAGGGGCTGGCACCCGCCACCTCACCACTGCGCCTGGCCTTTCTCTGCCTGGCCTTTCTCTGCCTCTCAGCTGGAGGCCCGAGCCAGAAGACTCTGAGGATGAAGGCTGGGCCTGCGTCTCCTGGTCTCTTTCCAGGGCAGAAAAGCCTTGTTAATCTGCTCTCTGTTGAGAGGAGTTCCTAATTCAAAGCAGCTGCTGTCCCCAAGCAGAATCACTCTGGTGGTGTCTCAGAAACCCAGGCCCCAGAGGTCTGAGATACTTGGTGAGTTTGTCCCCATCTGGCCATTTGTCCCCACGACCGTTGGGGAATGGAAGGTTGTCGTGTCTGCATCATGAGGTCAGCTTGACCCCAGGTACCCTCCTGCCGCCAGGGGACTCCATGGAGGACAGTTAGGAGGACAGTTCATGGCCTTCCGCGTGCCTCTGGTGTTGAGAAACAACAGGGGTGGGAGGTTCTCTTGGAGGATGGTGCATGTGAGCCCGTCCTTCCCCACGGGGCAGCCGGCTGTTGGCAGAGAAGCCCCCACTGATTAGCAGTACCCTTTGCCCTTTTTGAAGCAGAACAAGAGGACATTGTGTGCTGCTTCATTGAGGATCCTGGGGTGAGGATGTGGTTCACACCACGTGCCTGTGAGTGGAAGCGTGCTGGCCAGGCACGTCTGCGGTGAGGGAGACCCAGGCCTCAGCTGCCAGCCCTCCATGTTGACCTCACCCTCTGAGCCTCCATTTCCCCATCTCTGAAATGGGCATCCACAGCCTCCTTGCAGTAGTCCTGGGAGGACTAGGGATCATGGAGGTACGGGGCTTGGCTCCTGCCAGCTACTCCTCAAATGGGAGGTGGCTCACACAGCAGCATTTATTGAGCACCAACTATGTGTTAGGCATTGTGAAGAAGGAAAAAGGAATTCATGGGAGTTTTGCTGTCATACTTTATACTAGGAAAGTTACTGCCTCAGTACCTAACAAGTTCCCTGCCCTTGTGGAGCCTGTGCTCTGGAGAAGAAGCCAGACAATAAACAGGTCAATAGGTGAAGCATACGGCATGTTGGTTTAGATGATGTGGTCAGGGCTGGCTTGCCGAGTGGCCACGTGAGCAAGGAACTCCTGGGCCCAGCGTGGAGCCTCTTGCAGGGCGGGCTCTCCTTTCTCTGCCCTCACATTTCTGAACCTTATCGACCAACTGAATCACCCTGCACAAGATGGGCGGTCTTCCAGGAGTTGGCCTTCATAACAGAATTAATCAGACCAAATGTTATTTTTAAGTGTTCAGGACAAAAAATGAATGTGTGCCATGGTAGAGCTGCCAAAGTTTAATGTGGAGAACACAGGTCAAGATGTAGCAGGAAGAAGAGGGCCGAGGAGGGAGGAGCGGGAGGAGCTGCTGCTGGGGCCTATGTCAAGGTCACTTCCACCCTGGGGCAGTAGAGAAAAGAGACTCCTCCCTTTGGCCTCCTCTCTGCTGCTTCTCCCCATTCAGGTATCACCTCCTGGACCCGACCACCAAATTTCCTTCCTAGACTTTTTGTACCTGAAATTGTCCTAAGTTTTTGTATTTGTGGTTTGTTTTTTCCTTTAGAATGAAAGTGCCAAGAGGGCAGGAAATTTGTTCCCCAAGAACCTAGGAAAGTAGTTGACCCAGAGTATGGTATCCCCCATCAGCATTTTTACTTTCAGCAATTTCAGTTAGTTGCGCTCAACCATAGTCCCCAAACATTAAGTAGACATTTTCAGAAATAAAAAAATTCACAAGCTTTGAGTTTCACACCATTCTGAAAGTGTGATGAAATCTTGTGCTGTCCAACTCTATCCATCCCGGAACATGAATCATGCCCTTGTCCAGTGTGTCCAGGGTGTATACACTACCCACCCATTAGTTACTTAGTAAACTTCTCAGTCATCACACATGATCACATTATCTCAGTGCTTGTTTTCAAAGCACAGGAGTAATGACGCTGGAAATTCAGATATGACAAGAAGCTGTAAAGTGCTCCTTATAAGTGGAAACATGAAAGTTCTTGGCTTAATAAGGACAGGAAAAACTGTATGCTCAGCTTGGTGAGATCTACAGTAAGAGTGAATCTCCTGTCTGTGGAATTGTGAAGAAGGAAAAAGGAATTCATGGGAGTTTTGCTGTCATACTTTATACTAGGAAAGTTACTGCCTCAGTACCTAAGTGCTTAGTTAAGAGGGAAAAGCATTAAATTATAGGGTTCAGTACTAATTGCGGTTTTGCTGGAACATACCCCCTTTAGATGTGTGGTGGGGGAACAACAGAAACTGCTGTGTGTTCATTTGTCCAGGGAGTGGGTGGAGTCCCCTCACGTAGCTCACGCTGGCCAATCTTTTTCAAACTACAGGTTACGCATCCTGCTAGTAAGCTATGACATCAGATTAGAGACTCATAGCTCATGTTTTAAAAATACAATTGAAAAGAATAAAAATAACAGAGCACAGTAAGTATGGTAAGTGTTGCTTTAAGAAATATCTTTGTGGCATAATAGGCTCTATTTCTTACCACGGAGTCGTCATCGAAAAACGTGAAACTCAAAGTGAATTCCAGGTTTTCTCAGCCTCAATCTTCAAAAGGAACATCCTTCCCTGGGAGACTTCAAAGCCAGTTGCTTAAAGTTTACGTTCTGGGGCCCAGACGTAGAACTTGAAGGAAGGATTCCTTTGTTTCCTATTAAACAACAAAAACAATAAATGAACAGTGTTCCACCATAGAGGTGACCCTGTCGCCTACCTCTCCACCCACCTGCGTGGGATTATTTACACACACACACACACACACACACACACACATCTTCATACCCCCACCAACACACTTGTTTAGACGCACACGCACATGGATACCACAACCATGTACACAGCCAGCACATACAGACACAAACACACAGGGACATACTCACAAATACACACTTGTATACATACGTACACGTGGACACGTGCCTGTGTGCAGATACAAACACTCATAAAGATACACGCAACAGATGTACGTACACAGACTCACAGCGGCACAGTTCCAGGCACACACACATGCGCAGACACACCAGCACGTGTCACCACACTGGAATGTCCTCGTTCCCATTTGTGCTCTGTCACTTGGGTCTGTGAACTGGAGAGGAGGCCTCTGAGCCCAGCCTCTCTCCTGGCCAGGCTGGCGGTAGGGGGTGGGCAGGGCACGGGCGTGGCACTGAGGCCTGCCAGAGTCCGCCTGCTCTGGTTCGTGGTCTGCTCTAGCTTGCAGGGGTCATGCCTGCGTCCCAGGCCCCAGGTGGCTGAGGAGGTGAGCTGAGAACATGGATGTGGACGGGACCCTCTTGGGCCCCATGTGGGTGGCTGTGTCTACACCATACGAGGTATTACAAGTGACCTGGAGATGACTAAAAGTGCCCAGGAGGAGGAGCATAGGTTATCTGCAGATACCAGCAGTTGACGTGAGAGACCTGGGCATCAGAGCAACATAGCCCCCTTAGATGTGTGGCGGGGGGACGACCTTCACATCAGAGGGTGATGGGAAGAGAAAATAGGAGGCCAGCGGAGTTGTGGGTACTGGTGATGACCCTGCGGCAGCCCCTCTCTTTTGTGAAGTCTGCCTCCAGGTGGCAGGCACCTCCTTGGCATGGTGGCACCTTCTGCCTCTGTGGACACTTCATATTGACATCGTGTTAGGATCATCTGGGATTTGGGCTGGGAGGGCGAAGGGGGGACACCTTCACTTCTCTGGAGCCATTGCATCCTGAACCACATTCGCTGGTGCTCAGCTGGGCTCGTCCACTGGTCTCGCTTCCCAGAGCGGTCCACCAGAGCTTTGCAAAATGCCCCTTTTAAACAGTGCCCTGAGCTCCCAGTGGAGCAGATTCCACTCTCTTATGGTTGAGTTCCTTTCCCGGGGGGCTCTGCACACTTATTTGCTGCACTGAGACACCCTGGGAAGAGCTTGCACATCTAAATAAATAATAACTGCTTTAAAACCCAGAAAGAAAAGGACGCTGGCATTTGCGGAGCCCATGGAGTTGTGATCTATTCTCTGGCACCTTTGTCCTGAAGCCCCTGGCGGGGTGGTTGCATGGAGATGGTAGAAAAGAGCATTAGAAGTGACACCCTCACTGCTTTTTATTTTTCCACTGCACATCAACAGCCAGACTCAACTTTTTTAATGCCCTTAATGTTGATTTCCCAATTAATCTTGGGAAGGACCCAAGGACAGTGTCAGCCAGTTTATAATTGAATCCAAATTGAGGGGTGGCAGCTGTGGGAATGAAAGTTCTCTTCTCAGCCATGTGCGGTGACATTTTTATTTTGAAGCAGTGCTCGCCTGGCTGAATTAGAAAGGATCTCACAGGGTGACATGGAGGTGTCAGCCAGAGCCTCTGAAGATCTCTGTGTTGTACAGTCTTGTGCCAACGGGGTCCATGAGAGGCCACCACAGGTCCTTGCAGTTTCCACCTGGCCCACCCACTGTCCTCTGTAACCACAAAGAACTGGCTCTGCAGGAGGGACTGGGCGGTGGGCACCGGGCTAGGAAGGAAAGGAATATTCTCCAGAATATTCTTCGGAGTCCTGCTGGAAATGTGTTGATTGCGTGAGAACCAATTCGGGCTGGGCTGGGCGGGTCAGGAACTGGTGTTAGGATGGAGAAGTCACGCCGAGAGCTCACCTGTGCCAGGCTAAGGCACCACGAGAGGGGTCTTCCCACGAATGCTGTGGGTTCCGCAAGGTGCGAGCTGGTCTTTTGACGTCCACTGGACACTTGAGGAAATTGAAGCCCAGAGAAGCACCTCATCTTCCCCCAGGTCCCAGTGAGAGGGGAAAGTAGGACTTGGAACCTGCCTCCAGGGTCCTGCTTTTAGCTCTTATTTTCTGTGGTGAGATAAGTGGCGAGATAAGGTACAGGTGGTGAATTCTGAGGGTACATTGATGGGGCCCAACGTGAATCTTCCAGCCTCTCACCTCCTGGCTCTACTTCCTCTCAACAAATAAGGAGATTAGGACTCAGAGAGGTTAAGTAACATATTCAAGGTCACACAGTGTAGAAGGTAATGGAGCCAGGTCAAATCCAGGTCTGTCGGGTTCCAGAGCCCAAGCGGGCACCTTCTCCTGGCCACCGAGCTCCAGAGTCCTGCGTGAAGGCTTTGGATGTACAGAGGCCTGGCACATCTGCAGTGAGCAGCTGTGGGCCCTCAGAATTACCAGCCAGGGGGAATCATGGCCAGGGAGAGCCTCGACCTCTCAGTCCCTCTGACATCGCGTGGAGATGCTAAAAGCCGCGTCCTTTAGACGTCCATTCTCTTCTCACCAACATCAATGCCCTTCTCTCAGGGGCTGGGTGAAAGGAGGCGCTTTCTCCTTATTTCTGGGGTGATGTCAATGTAGCAGGGTGGTTCTCATCAGCCCTGAAGTCTGGCCGCTTTAAACCTTCCCTTATTTGGCCGGAGGCAGGGAGTAGGTCTTTCTGTTGTTCCACATGAGCAAGCCCCCCCGCCCCCCGCCCCCGTCCCCATCCAGGACCCCTGAGATAAATAAGAAAATACACTCCTTAAAGGACCCTAGCCCCTTATGTGAGCTACTGACTGTGAGGAGCCCAGGGAGGAAGGTAGCACAGGGTGGAATGTTCTAGAACATGTCTTTTAGCTGCAGGGGACACATAATGCCTTGTAAACAGGCCTGGCTCCTTAAACAGGCTTCCTCACAATTCAGCTCGTATCTGAGAATGAGCTGCGCTTGTTCTCTTGGGGCATATGATGTAGCTTGACGTTTTCACACTGGAGCCGGGAGGAGACCGCGGGCGGGCACATGCATATGTTAGTCAGATGGAGCCTCCCAGGTGGAACCCAGCCTGGTGAAGACAGTGTCCTGCAAACAGGCTGTGCACCTGGCTTTGCCTGCTCTGAGCATGGTAGGTGTACCAACAAAACCCAGACAGGCTCCACCCACCTCAGGTGTGTGTAGCCAAATGCAAAGAAACTTAACTTGGCCCCATGGGAAGCCAGGAGATCTGAACGCACCCTCTGCCCAGCTCACCCTGCGAGGTTTTCTAACGGGGGTCAAGGGCAGGGACAGGAGCTGACCTCTGGCTCTAGACCTCCTCCCTAGGAGCCCTGCAGGGGCAGGACGCTGTGCTGGGCCACTTTCCTCTTTGTCCACCCTGGGGACCAGACCTCGTTGCTTTCCTGACCCCTTGCTTTCGCCCTGATCGGCCCACCATGCCCCAGTTCGGGCTGTCCCCCTGCAGGGCTTGCTGGCAGGCTGCTTGAGAACCCAGGCGGAGCATCAGGCGGCCAGGGAGTGGGGACTTCCTAGTTGCGTGTTTGCCAGCCACCCTTAGCAGGCCGGCCGAGCCCCTGCTGGCGTGGGCTCTCTTGGGTCAGGTCACCGTCCTCTCAGATAAGTGGGCAGGAAGAGCTGCTGCCAAGTCAGAGCAGCCTGAGCAGCCTGCCCGCTCCCGTCCCAGGCTGCGAGATGCCCCGTGGGCAGCACCGTCACCCCCGCCTGCCACCCCCGCCTAGCA
>CM053403.1:15619565-15648570 GCA_028644305.1 Xerus rutilus | reverse complement strand
AGCTGTGCCACTAGCATGTCCTCTGTTGGCTCAAATGCCAGAAGCCAGAAGCCAGCAGGGCCTCTCCCAAACACACAGAAACGCAGACAGAGGTGATACCTGTGCCCTACTCGGGGTCCTGGCAGGAGAGGGAGCCGCATGGCATGTTTTCACAAGCCTGGCCCCCAGGGGCATTTGTAGGAGGCTCTGTCAGGGGAGAAGGGATCTCTCCCGAGGAGGTCCCCACAGAGTTCCTGGAGAGGAGGGGAGAGTGGGGCCCATGCGGGCGGGACTAGACAATTGGGTCCTGGGACACACATGACAGAAAAGAATCTCAGCCCTTGTCAGTACAGAAACAGAGTTATCAAGTAAAGCAAGGAATACACATTCAGGGGAGAGTGAGAGATGTATTTTCAGGGTCCTCACTCTCTTTTTGAGGAGCTGACCACTGGGATTGAACCCAGATGCACTCCACATCCCCAGGCCTTTCGTTTGTTTGTTTGTTTGAGACAGGGTCTCTCTAAGTTGCTTAGGGCTTCAGTGAGTTGCTGAGGCTAGCCTCAAACTTGCAATCCTCCTTCCTCAGCCTCCCAAGTCGCTGGGATTACAGGCATGCGCCACTGTGTCTGGCCCTGGCTCGCCTTTTAAAGGAAACTTGGTGAGAGGTGGGCCTGGGAGGGGATGTGAGCAGACGGTTCATTTGGGGGATGTTACCGTCATCTGATCAGTAGATAGTGTTGGAATGTCACCTAAATTATAGGTTTCTTAAAGTATCTCTCTTCATTCAGTCTATTTATTGGTAGGCTAATTAAACCATGCATAAGGTAATTATCAGAAGTGAGTAAATTTATAAGTGAGACAGGCCTGGAAAAGTTTGCCGAATTTTAATTAAAATTATATTTCCTCGTTCTTCCTTTGTGTCCCTTTTGGATTTTTTAATTTCTCTTATCTTTCCTTGGCCTGAAAACCCAAATCGCTGGACTTCACTTTTTAAAACTCCACCTTTCATCTCACTGGAAATAGACCTGCTTGCCCAACTCTGAGCCCTCCTGGCCCTTTCTCCAGCCCTACCCTTCACGGGGCCCAGGGTGGAGTAACAGGTGGGACTAGTGTTTGCTCAGAACTAGATAATACGACAGCTTTGGGTGTTCAGCCATCTAGAGCCCTGATCCAAAAGTCCCTCATACTGGAGTGGCCGGGTCAGAACCTGAGCTCTGCCGTGTCTGACTGGTATCAGTGTCTGGGGGCCTTTGCTGTCTCTGGACAGCTGACGTCATCGGCCGGTGCCCTGGATCTCTTTTTAGCCTCTTCCTTCCCAGCTTTCTAATCACTTAAGGGACCAGATGGCGAAACAAATGGTGATGTATTTTGTAGTGACATCGGGATTAGCGTCCTTCTTCCTCTCTGGCACTATTTATTATTTTATATTTCCTGACACATAGTCCACAAAGATGGTCCTTGAACTTGACATGTGTTGCATTTAACCCTCCCTGTGTGCTCTCGGGTAGCAGGTATGACTAGCCCCATTAGAGATGGGGAAACTGTGGTCTGGACCTGTCCCGTGACTCATCCAAGGTCACGCAGCTAGGATCGCCCCCACCTCCACCCCCATATACATAGGCGTACTCCCTTCCCACAATGCCATGCTGCTGCCAGCTCTTCAGCTACAAGACATGGAGCTGTGTTATAGAGGGCATGAGCCAGGCTTTGACTGGCTTGATGCATGATCTGGGGTCTGGCTTGTCCAGATCCCTTAGGGAAAGGAACTCCAGAGAGCCTACAGTTTCCCAGCGGAACGGAGGGAGGCGTGTCTAGGAGGCTTCTGTAGGAGGAAGTAGCATCAGGGCTGTGGATGTCAAGGATGTGCCTGGTCCTGGGGACACTTTAAACCCAGCAAGTCCTGATCCCCAAGCCTGCCTCCCAAGCAGGACTGAACCCTTGAACCAGGTCCCTTAGTGGATGGAAATAACAGCTGTCACGTTAGCACCTGCCGGGTTTCGGGGGTCCTTCGAAGGGCTCGACATATTCTGTGAGGTCGGTACTATTTTCACTCCCACCATTCAGAAGAGGTAAAGTGACTTTTCCAAGGTCGCACAGGTGGGACTCCAGCCCAGGGAGCCTGTGGTCCCTGGTCTTATCTATCCTGCCTCTGAGGAGGGGCACTCTGGCATGAAGCTTGAAGACAGGAGCATGGGTGACTGGGCTTCTGAAGGAGGCCACAATGGCTGCCACATCCTCACAACTCTCCCCTGGTGCAGGTAGGCCCCCAGGGGCTGCCCAGGAATGGGGGCTCATGCCACAGGCTTGCGGGCGCAGCTCCTCTGAAGAGTGCAGCAGGCGCCCCCAGTCACAGCAGCTCTGAGCACACAGCTCAAGGCCACAGGACGGGCTCTCACCCGCAGAGCTGGCGGCCTGGGGGCCCCTGGTGAGCACTGCTGGTGGCAGGAGCCCAGGAAGAGAGCTGCTCAGGCCCGGCCAGTGGCTTCTCTGCAGATGTAGACGTGTCTTTCTGTTGTTGTTTTTTTTAATTTCGAGGTAGTTGGAGACAAAGAGCTGCTTGAGGAAAACCTAGTCCCAGAATCTGAAAGAAAGAGCATGCAATTGTCAGAGTCTAGTGTGGGCTCTGCTCTGAGAACAGCATCCCCCCAAAGGGCCAGCAATTCCAGGCCCTGGGTAGACACGTAGTAGAGGGGGTTCATTTAGATCTCAGAAACCAAGACGCAGAGAGGATGCCTTGTCTTAAAGTCACACCGCGAACAAGGGCAGGATTTGAACTCAAGACGTGAACCTGCTGTCCCTCCCTACCTTTACTCTGAATACAGTCACAGATGGAAACGGGGTGGGTTGCCAATTGTCCAGTCCTATATTTCCTACTTTGCCAGGGGCAGAGGCAGGACCTCCAGCCACCACCCTTGGCTCATTCTGCAGCCACCTGCAGCTTTTTCCGAGGTACCTAGTTGTGTGTCCTGTGGTGAGAAGGACGTGGAAGGCCAGGCTCTCAGCCTCCTGGGAGAATAGAAGAGAGAGAAGCTAGATGATCTGAGGTGAAGTCAGTGACCTCGGGGGGCAGAGGCATTGGGGTGCTCAGGCAGAGTGGGCGCATGTCTGTCTAATAAGTGACAGTGATTCTGTACCATCATCATGCTCTCATTGGGGCCTTGCCTGGCATTGTGTGGCCTGATCAGGGCCAGCCACACAGTTGCCAGGAGCACTTGTGTTCTGCACGCATCGGCTGAGCCTCTACTCTGGGGCAGGCCTGTTGCTGGACATGGAGATCCCCGGATGAGCTCAGTGCAGCCGTGGCCCCCAGGGAGCTGAAATGGGGGCTGGACAGGTAAACAGGGGGCTAGGGTACGTTGAAGGAAGACAGTGGGCTGCAGAGTCCAGCTGCCTGGGTTCTCTCCCTGGCTCCCCAGCTGCTGGCGCTAAGGCTTAAATTACTCCCTCCCTGGGCCTCAGTCGCCTCATGGATAAAATGGGAGTGGTGAGTGTCTGTCTACCTCGTGGGGTCGGCAGAAGAGTTAATGGTGTTAGCATGTGGTGAGAGCACAGCGCCATGCTGGGCACACAGCATGAAAGCTGCCATATTTTGCAGAGTCCCAGGACAGGAAGCACCTGACCCATGTGAGCCTGGGACAGGGCTGGGTCATCAGAGAATCACTTCAGAGGAAGTGACATGAGGGCCGGTTGCCTGCAGCAGTTAGTAAGAGGTCAGCAAGGAGGCTGTCACGCCTGGTGCAGTTAATTACTTGGAGGAGGATTGTCTTTAAATGCAAGTGTCTATTCAGTCACACCAATCATCAAATACAAACAATTAATGCGAAAAGTGCCGGGTGTGCCGGAGCACCCCAACATGCATTCAATGCGCCCTAATTAAACACTATAGGCAAGTCACACTGTCCTAGGGCAACTAAACACCACCAGCAATGCACACAATCCTAGGGCAACCATGAGCCCCAAAAGTGCCTCCGATGCCAGGTGACTTCTCTTAGCCAAAGAGCAGATGTTGTCCTTGTCTGATGGTTCTCTTCAACCCATGGCTGGACGTTAGGGAATGGTGGAGCTGATCCAGGGACGGACAACAAGGTGGCCGGTCTCACTGAGGTCCTTGGAGCAAAGCCCCCACTGTGGCAGGACAAGCAGTTTACATGTAGTTCCATGTTGGTGGTGTGAGCTGATGATTGGTTACACCCAGTAAAAGTCAGTGTCCTTTGGTTATGTCCTGTGAGATAGTATAATTGCAACTGGGCATTTCTTTGCACATGTGCATGGAGCTGTGCTCCCTATCAATTGTACCCAGTCATTGCTAAGCAGGCCTGTGGTTAGGTGCCCCTCACAGCTCCTTATCGATTGCAAGCAGGCATGACTAAGCATGCCAATGGCTGCTGTTCCTTATGGCCAGCAACTGAATGAGTCATGGCATGTGCAGGCATGTCTATGGCAGATGCTCCTTACAGGGACACAGGAGAGGGAGACCAGGGCAGAGGACTCGGCCTGCCTGGGCCCCTAAGTTATAAGAACACCCCACTTCTTAAGCAGCCAGGGTCTAGCATGCCCACCTGCAGGGTCCAGCCAGCCCTGCAGGGGACAGAGCTGTAGAGGGGCAGGCAGGGGCCAGGGCCCCCAGACAGTGTGCACCAGGCCCAGGAGTCTGAACTTTCTGCGGACAGCGGTAGAGACTGGATGAGGGTCTGAAGCACAGGGGTCACAGCTGTGATCACAGGAACTCTGTGGTCTGGAGGGGACCCAGCTCATCAGCCGCCATCCAGCCTAGAGATAACATATCTTATACCAAGGTGGCCAGGGTGGGGAGGGGATGGCCAAGTGTCCAGTGGAGCACCTGGACAGACCACTCCCCGAGATGGGGCATAGGAAGAGGCGGTGACATCTCGCTTTCAGATATCTTCCATTTGAGGTCCCTGCAGGGTGTTCTAGGGTGAAGAGCCACAGGAAGTGAGTTCTAGGATGAAGAGCCACAGGAAGTGAGTTCTAGGGTAAAGAGCCACAGGAAGTGAGTTCTAGGGTGAAGAGCCACAGGAAGTGAGAACACGCTCCCTGCCTCCCCAGTCCTTCCTGGGCCCTGCAGGGTGTAAGGAGAAGGAACCGGAAGTTCAGCAGCCCAGAGAAGAAAGTATTGGGGTGTGATCAGTGGGAGTGAGCAGGGCAGGGAGGGAGTAGGGGAAGGACAGGAGGACAAAAGGGCCAAAGGAAGAGGTCCATCTTGGAGAGGAGGATGCTGGGAAGAGGCCAGTGACTCACAAGCTCCTACAACAAATGCCTGGCCAGGCTGCCCTGGAGATTCACCCTGAGGCTTCCAGCTCAATGTCGTGTCTTTCCAGATGTTTCTGGTTAGAAGGTTCCTATACAATTCAGAGAAAATGCCCAGTATGAAGAGCACCCCAGGCGGATTTAGCTGTAGCGGAGTTTTAGGGGAGCAGGGTGGGCAGGGCCTGGGCCCCACCCCAAGGGCATCTCGGCACCCCAATGGACATGCACGTGCCTCACCTGTGGCTGCTGTGCTTTGTCCTGGGCTGGTCCAGGGGCTCACAGAAGATCCCTTTGAGCAGCTGGTTGGATTTTGAATTCCAGCCAGGTGTCCATGAAAGACAAGGACCCATGGTGAGGCAGGAGGCAGGAGGATCACAAGCTTGAGGCCAGCCCGGGCAACTTAGCAAAGACATGGTCTTAAAAGAAAATCAAAGGGGCTGTTGCTGTAGCTGAGTGGTCAGCACTTGCCTGGCGTATCTAAGACCTAGGTTCAGTCCCCAGTACCACAGAAAGGAAGGAAGAAAGGAAGGAAAGAAGACAGGCAGGCCAGAGTTCCTTTTGGATCCCAGAGATGTAGGCTTTGCTAGAAATCATGTGCAAACACCCTGACTTTCAGAAGCAGAGGAGAGATGCCTCCCTCCTTGTTGTGGGGCTGGAGGAGAACAGGTGTGCCTTGAGGAGACTAGAAAGCAAAGCCCATCCTGTGGCGTACAGAACTGAGACCTGTAGTATTGAGACCAGAGATGACAGCGGTGTTCCAAGTCCTGTTCCTCCAGTGTCGAAGATTGAACACCCCAGAAATACCAAGGCAAGAGCAAAAGGTTTTATTTAAAGGATAGAACAGAGGAGAGGGGAGACTCCTCCACAGAAGAGGGGGTCCAAGTTGGTGCCCCAGGGAGTGGGGGTGTCCTGCCCCTTTTATAGATCTCAGACTTCCTTTGTTCTCAAGCCCTCTCCTCTCATCCTGCCTACGGACCAAAAAGTGGAGTGATCCAAGGGAGAAACCATTACCTGGTGGCAGGTGACCTTGGCAACCTAGGGGGAGAGGGAAGTGCTCTGGAGGTATTAGCATTTTATTTCCTCTTGAGTCAGCCCCCATCTTCCTGACCCAGTCACTGGTTACCCACACTGACTGTCCTTTGCCCCAGCCTATGTCATCTTTATGGAATATCCTGCCTCAGCACGTAGTTAGGGAAATTTTGAATTCAGTAACTTCAGAAAAGGGAGTTAATCAGGGCGTTGCTCCTGAGTTTGGCCTAACAGTCATTGTCTGAGGGTCTTTGCACCCAGCAGGCCTGAGCTACCCACCAGCCTGTCACCTGGGGGCTCTTCCGGTCACAGGGTGCATCTGACAATGGTGGGGAGGGGCTGCAGATCTGTGCTTGCCACTGAACCCGCACTTGGACTCCGGGCTTTCATCCCATCTGTGATGGGATAACCCTGTCAGGGCCGGTGTGAGGATTAAGGGAGATGGCAGCCATCACCTCTGTGTCTGCGGGTGAATTATGGTGTGTATTGTCTGGCAGTCATCCACTTGTTAATGAATGACCCATTGGTCTAGAATTTTCCAGATCATTCTGTTTGTCCCCAGACCTCCTGGCAGCCTAGGAGACCCTGAGTGGAGGTATGCAGGCCATCTCTTGGGGGACAGTAGTTTTTTTGTTTTTTCAGAAGAAAACAAATAGAGTCCCCGACCGCGTGGCTGTGCTTGGAGGTCCAGGCCGGAAGAAAGATGAGCCAAGAGGAGGGGTGGGAGGCTCAAGGCCAGCTACCCTGGGAAGGCTGTAGTGGCCTGTCCCCACTGTCACCAGGTGCTATTGTTCCCTGGACTGGAGAAGCCTCCCAGGAGACTTTAGTTAGCACCAGAAGCACATCCGTTCATGAAAATGGGGCCTGCCCCAGACCCGCCCCGCCCCACCCCACTTGCTCTGTGAACCTCCCTGTTCACTGCCGGCTCCCAGAGTACCACTTAGTGTATAAAAAAAGGTCCCCAGCGCCGCCCCTTGCTCCACTGTGTAATTATGTCTGCAAAGCTTCCTTTCTGGAAGGCCTGGTGGGGGAGGGAGCCGCAGCCTCCTCAGCCCTGGCTGTCCAGCCCTGTACTGTCGTTCTGACACAGGTGGTGCAGGGCCAGCCGAGGAGTCCTGCCTGGCACCTGCTCCCTTGCCTCTGGTCTGTACTCCCTGTGCCCCAGCCTGCCCCCTTCTTTGTGCCCAGGTCTTTGTGCCTCCTGACCTCCGGGGACGGGGGGACCTTCCCATGGACATCCGGTCAAGAAAAGCACTGGCTTCCCGCCACTGGGCCAGAGCTCTTGCCCTGCCTCCTCCCGCCTGTGCCCAGTAAGAGCCAGGAGGTTAGCGGATCCCTCCTCAGGGAAGCCACTGCTGCCTCACACCACCCTCATACCCACCCTGTGGCTGGCAGCCCCTGAGCGCCCACCTACAGGCCATCCTGACTCCCATCTCCAAGGCCACCTTTAGGGTGGGGTACTGTCTGACCCATTTTACAGGTGAGGAAATAGAGGCGTGGAGAGAAAGCCCTAGGCCCCGCAGCTGGTAACTGCCAGATCTGGCAGTAGTGACTGACCCCAGCCATGTGGCTAGTGAGGGGTGCCACCAAGGTTTCCATCAGTGTGTCTGCCTGACCCGGACACATCTCACCCAGTGTCCAGTAAATTCCCACAAAATCCAGACATCCTGGGCAGAGCAGGCCTGAGCTCCTCACAGCAAATACTCTCAGATTTTGTTCAGCATTTATTTCATGGGTCCAGGGAGATGCTGATTTCCTATAAAAAACTGTATCTTGAAATCAATTCATTTCTCCCACTTGCCCAAGCAGGGTCATAGAGCTTAAAGAAAAGAAAAAAATCAAGATTTCCCCCAATTCTGCTTCATTTAATGAGCTTCCCCAATCAGGCCAGCCCAGGGGAGCCTCGCCCTCGTTCTTTATGCTGGATAATAAAATAGGTCACTTATTTTGCTCCTGCTTGGATTCAGAATTCCCACCATCATCACGACTCCACGTGCGTGGAAGGCAGAGAATGCTCCTCTTGGTTGGCGGAAGGTGGCCAGGCTGTTTTCTCCAGCACAGCCTGTCCTGGCACTGTGCCCATGGCTCTGTAGTGGCACTGCAGCAAGTCCCAAGCTGGCCCCCCCTCACTGTCCGCAGACCGATCCCCACCCTGCCAAGCCTGTTAGGGAGACAGAGCAAGAAGATCCCTCTCCCCTGTGCACCACGCAGCTTCACGGGCACAAAGGCAGAAGCCTGGCGTTCCATCCTAGCAGCACATGGCTCCCGGGTGCAGGTGGGCGAGTGCCCCTCTCCCGGCCTTGGCTTGCCATCTGAAAAATCAGGCTGGGAATGGATGGTCGCAAAGGTATTCTCCCACCCCGCAGCTCCGTGTTCCGAGCCGTGCAAGCAGAAGGGTCTTTATGCCTCGGGTGTCCTGAAGTCGTGGTGTCTTCTCTATCTGTGAACCCAGGTCAGTGTCTGTGACCTCGCCTGTGCTCTTTTATGTGCGTCCATGTGTCCTCGTCCTGGCCTAAGAAGCAGCCCAGGGGCTCAGGGAACAGCTGGTGAATTCAGATGGGCTTGTCCCCATAGCACTCCATGGTGGCCTCCTGCCACGCTGTCATTAGGACTGTAATGGGCTGTCCTTCTTGAAGAAGGAAAAAGGCAATAAGCGAACAAAGACAAACAAGTCTTCATACTGAAGGACATTAATGTGTTGGCATAAAGCTAATCACCCTTGTGAATCATGCAAGTATTGGGGACCTTGTGTGTGGAACCTGTAAGATACCTGTCACCCACCCCAGCAGCCTCTGAGGTGGGAAATGGACCCACACTGTCGGTGGTGATGTACCTAGGATCACGACAGAGCCTGAGACACAGGGGCCTGGGCGATGGTGAGGAAGTAGCCCTTGGGGACCAGGCTTGTTGGGGTTGCAAAGGGTGGAGAAGGGCAGGGCGGGTGAGGCTTTGGAGCCCCATCTTCAGAGCTGGTACCCCCTCTCCTCTTGGCAAAAGACTACCATCCCCTCACCAGGAATATACAATACGTAGAAATGAAAGCCCCAGAGAATGGCTCACGTGTTCCTTCTGGACAGGGGGGAGGTGGGCTATCATTGAAATTTGCTCCTTTATTAAGAAATAAATCAACCTCCGGGTACCTCTCGCTCGGTAGCCCACTCACTCTGAAATTCCACGCATGCTTTCCCATCGGTGGTGCATGTTAGTGGCTCATCTTTACGTGGCTTGCGCTCTGCTCCTTAGACCTCCAGTCACCTTAACAGCTGCCCGTCAAGGTCCTGCCAGTCACATCTTTGTCTCCTCTGTCAGCAAGATACTGAATCTCTATGAACCAGGCATCTTGTACAGATGACAAATGTGTTTGACATTAACTGCAGAGCCTGCTCGGGTAAAAAGCAACGCTAAATCAGCAGTTCTCAAAGTGGAACAGAGGCCACCAGCCTGACGATTGGCTTGGTGGGATCAGTACCGGGCAGTGGTTAAGGCCAGGCCCTGCGTCCCCGCAGAGCCACCAAGCTGACTTGCTCAGGGTGGCATCTGAGAATCCACACTTTATCCACTGCCCACTGGGTTTCTTACCTACGCCGCAGACTGAGAACTACTGTCAGGCAGAAGGTGGCAGGGGGACATGCTGGCTGTACAAAAGGACCCTCTGTGATGTTTATGATAGTTACTACTTTCTGAGTGCTCGTGGTGTTCCAGGACTGTGCTATGTGCCTTCCCTATGGGGTCTCAGTCCTTAAAACAACCCTGAGAAGTGTGCACTCTGACTGTGCCCATTTTACAGATGAGGAAACTAAGGCCTGAGGTGGTCAATGACTTTGGCAAAATATAAGTAGAATATGCTGGAAAGAGAGTCTGGGAAGAGGGTCAAGAGCAGAGCCAGCAAAGCCAGCTGATTCAAGCGGAAAGCTCCGGGAGAACCTGGAGGTCCCCTCTTCCCAAGAGTGTTGTCTTGGGGAGGTGGAGGAGGATGAGCCCTCCTCCCTCTCTCCTGCCAGCAGTGACTTCTGAGAGCCCCAGAGCTGGGGCCAGCCATGCACCGCCCGCCTGCCCTCTGACTTCTGATTTCCCAGGAGATCCAGCCTCCCGAGCAGCGCGAGAGCAGCGTCCCTTCCTCGCCATTGTCCCTGCTCCAAGCTGCCATTCATCAGGAACCGGCCCAGCTTGGCAGCAGCCCCACTGCTGTTCCTACACCCCTTCCGCACCCTGCCCAGGCCTCCGGAAGCCCAAACAGAGGATCTGAGATGTAAATAAGGCCCTTCCAGCTGCACCTGGCCCGCCGGAAGGGAGCCCCGGTGCACGCAGCCTCACGCCAAGCCCTCCCTGGGCAGCCCTGGTGCCCCCGTGGTGCAACACTTTGATTCCCTTCCTCCTTTCTCCTGGCCTCGCCAGACGGGTGGGCAGTGCCAGCATCCTCCCCTCCTCCAGGGCTGTCGCAGTCACCCGGGGTCCATTTCTACCCTTGGCCAAGTGCCCCAGCTGCTTGTCTTGGCCTCCACCTCTGGGCTGTGCTGAGCTCTGGTGCTGCAGCTGCAGGCTCTGTGCCAGGGCCCTGCATGGGAAGAGGTGGGCGGGGGCGCAGGTGTCCGCACCAGAGCCCATGCAGCCTGGGCAGCCGCCACGGGACCTGCCCAACGCTTGCCATCCTCATCTCATCCTGTGGGCATTTGACCCTTCATTCATTCCCTCTGACGAATTTTAGAGTGTCTACTATGTGCCAGTCACTGGGAATATAATAATGAACACACACACACACACACACACACACACACACATATATATATATATATATATATCTGCTCAGGGACTTGGGACTATAATCGGTGGAATATGTGCTTAGCATGCAGGAGGCCCTGGTTCCCTTCCCACCACCAAAAAAAAAAAATCTGCCCTCTGCTACCCTCTTAAAGATCCAGAAGGGAGAGACCAGGAGAGAGAGCTGAGGCCTCAGAGGTTTCTCTCTTTTCTCTTTCTCTCTTTCTCAATTTTTTTTTTTTTTGTACCAGGGGCACTGAGCCACATCCCCAGCCCTTTTAAAACATTTTATTTAGAGACAGGGTCTCACTGAGTTGCTTAGGGCCTCGCTAAGTTCATGAAGCTGGCTTTGAACTTGCGATCCTCCTTCCTCAGCCTCCAGAATCAAAGGAATTCCAGGCGTGCACCACCCCACCCAGCCAGAGCTTTCTCTTAATGGCCACATGGATCATGAGTTTTTCTGGTTGCATGGGGGGAAGCCCACAGCTTAGCTGGTTCTATCTGGCTGTCCTGTCATTAGTTCTGGGGCCCTTTAGAGCTGAATAGGGGCAGCTAGCTTTGGGGCATCAGGGGCTCCCATAGGGCAATCCTTACTATCCTGGAATGCCTGGGGTGGGCTGCAGGTGGTGGCCCTCAGGCAATCCCAGCCCAGTCAGGTACAGTGAAACCTTCCCAGGATCACACATTGGTCCCTGCTCAGCCCAAGTCTCTACTATAGTTTATAGCCACTGACATGGGACCTCCAAAGCTGTGGTCTCTGCTAGGGCAGCCCTGGGATCCCAGAGAACTGGCCACAGCTGGAGCAATTACATCTGCTCTGGGTGAGACCCAAGCCTCAGAAGTGTTTAATGCTCCCACTGTGATCCCAGTGAGCTAGTAGGCTTGAGCCCCCAGCTCCACTGGCTGTCCTGGAGATGGGAACACCTAGCTGGGTCTACAGACCCTGAAAGTCCTCCTGCAACTTAACTCCTCCAACTTAGTGAAGCCCTAAGGATCTCTCAGCACGTCTGCCTGAATTAGAACCCCAGGCCCAGTTTCTAGCTCCCTGACCTTGAGCAAGTTACTTGTTCCCCCCTCAGTTGCCACATCTATAAATTGGGAAAACTAGTGATACCTGCCTCACAGAGTGTGAGGATTAACAATGGCTGGAACATAGTAGGTGCTCAATAAAATGGTAGCTGTAGAAAGGTGTGCCTCTCTATTGCTATAGCTGTGGTTTCTACAGGAAGTCCTGGTGACCAGCCTTTTCCCTGAATTGCTGGACCAGAAGGAAATGTAATAGAGCAAATCAGCTTAACAGGTTCTGTTCCTTCCCCCAGTTCTACAGTGGCAGATGAAAGCAGTGCATCAGAAATATTCAGATTTTCATATACAGAAACTGAGGTGGTCCTGAGCTAACTAACGCTTGTTAAAGGCAGATTTGGACAATCCCAGGCACTGGAACCTTCCAGATTTACCTGTTTCTCTGGATTTCCATTTCCCCACATCTCCTCTCCCCAAGGCAGTGAAATGGACAACAGCACTTCCTTCTGTGTGGGTCTCGCATCTGAGGGAGGTTGCAAACATCACAGAAGATGTTTTAATTTAAGGGAAACCAGCTCTTTTTCCTTTTAAGATGAAACGTAGTAAAATTTTAAAGACTTTGTCCAACAATCCCTATATATGGTACTTAAAGTAATTATAGTTGCCTTTTTTAAATGTCCAAATTAAAAATAGACATCGTAAGGAGAATGCAGGACACAGCCCAGAGCCCGGAGCTGTGTCCACAGTTTCCGAGAATCGGCTTTCCCTTGACCTAATGGCTACTTTGGGGAGATCAGAACAGAGCTGGGGACTGGGGCTGGGGTACATCTAGGAGCCTTCTGGCAGCAGATGGTAAACCTGGAGTCTGTGTTCTATAATTAAGAACAGCTGTGAACTGGTGAGAGCTGTTAGATCATAGTCATTTCCACAGAGTATAAATGTGGTTCTCCAAGTGTGGTGACCAGACCATCAGCATTAGCACCACCTGGTGTTAGGGGTTGAACTGTGTCCCTTTCTCCAAAATTCATGTCAAATGCCCAACCCCCAAGCACCTCAGAATGTGACTGTGTTTGGAGGTGGAGCCTTTAAAGAGATGATTAAATAAAAACAAGGATGTTCAGACAGGGCTCTAGTCTTTATAAGAAGAACAAACCCCAGTGGTGCCTGAATAGGGGTGGTAGGTAAAGAGGCAGGAAGATGGGCAGTCATCTTTGGGCCAAGGAGGGCACCCTCAGTACCTGCCCAGCACCTTGATCTCGGACTTCAGCCTGTGAAACTGTGAGACAGTGCCTTTCTGTTGTTTAAGCCCTTCAGTCTGTGGTACAGCTGCCCTAGCACACTAACACACTGGGAACCTGCTAGAGATACAGATTCTCAGGTCCTGTCCCCAACCTGCTGACTCATCAACTCTGAGAAGGGAATCCAGCAAACTGCTTTATGTGATTTCCACGCATGCTGAGAATCACTGGCATAAAGTATTGTGGATACTTATTACTGAGCCCAGGAGAGAAGGACACAAACATTCAAGGAAGGACTGGCCCGCTAAATACAAACTACCTTTTTGTAGACTCTGGAGTCTCTGGAAATGTTTCAGTGTGCTCCTTGATTGACAGGTATATATGAAAGGGGTCTCTAGACAGGGAACACAGAAGTGATGTGGCTTAGAAATCTTTCCTCTGATCTGTCCAGGGCTCTCTTAATCCAGGTTTCCTAAACCAAGCTTCAAGGAATTCACAGAATTCCTAGGGATCTGAAGTTGTGTGTAAGATTTTATTAATTTTGTGTTTTGATTTTGGTGACAAATCTTTTGAAAAAGGTAAAGCATTTCTGGGTTATTAGCCTCGCCCTCGATACCCTAGTCCTGCCAAGGGACGCCATGGCACACATGTTCATTGATGGTCTTTGGTGGCACCAGGTGGCTCCATTTCATTGTTCTGAGCTAATTTGAAGTGGGTGGAGAAAAGAGTGTGTAGATGATGAACTTGTACCAAATAAAAGCCAACTGAATTGCAAGGTGCTGGGTGGGAATGAGAAGCTGGTGGAACCTGAGAGGCCACACAGCACAGCAACAGGGATTCTGTGCCCAGAAGAGCCTGCCCAGAGCCACCAGCAAGCTCCACAAGGATCACGCAGGACTTCAGTTCCCATAAAACAACATCATCTGCTGCTCTGATGGTGTTCATCTGAATGTCTGCTTTTGCTTTGGTTTTGTAGTTGGATACCTAGTCTTATATTGGTGCATAGCTTAGTGATGATGTACTTTTAATCATTCCAATCAAGACTCTTCTGAAATTGTTTGAAAATTTAAAAGCACAAAAACAAATTTAAATATTTTTAAAGACTTGAACACAGGTGAGTTTCCTCTGGACATGGCTCAGGTTTGAGAAGGTCTCTGGCCCCAGGCCTCAAGTCTCCCTGAGGGAGGTCATGTGGGCCTGGCTGTGGCAGGTGCTCTCCATGCCTCCTTCTCTGCTATGGAAGAGAAAAGAACCACAAATACACATTTCAAAGCCCCACGGAATTATTTTCCACTTCTGCAATTGGAGGGACTGGAGAGAAAGTGATACCAATGTCTGGGTTCCATCTTCCCTGTCTCTGTGGCCAGGATGCTGTATTAACTGAAGTACAGCTTCCCTGGGGATCCAGATGCCCAGAAAATTGTCTTCAACTGCAAAGAGCTGGAGGAAAGGGGGGAGGGGACCCCCTCATTCTTCTGCTTATCTTAGGAATTTACTGCCTTCAAAATTATCCTTAGCAATTCAAATGGCAAAACTGATAGGCCCTGTTTTCCTCCTTGTCTTTCCATTTCCTTCAAGGACTTGTTTCTTCTAAATGGCATTGCTTAATAACCCAAGTCACCTGTGAATGCTCCCCTTAAGGTGATGGATACATCTGCTACAAAGTCAGGCATTGCAAAGGCCAGAGTTTTTCTATTCAAAATAAATATAATTGAATTCAGTGACCTGGGACTGACCTGTGGCAAAATTATAGAGCTGGCGAGATTGATCTTTGAGATTCCTGCCCTTCTCTCTTAGGTTTCTTTTTTTCTTCTTTCATAAAAGAATGCGCGCCTGTTAACCACCCTGGACCCAGCCCAGGGAATTCTTGGGGCAAAAGGGAAAGTGGGTCCTGGGTTTCCCAGGAGCGCCTTTCAGTGATGAAGGATAGAGGTAAAAATGAGGCTGGAAAAGCAGATTGGTACTGGAGTGTGAAGGTCAGCAGACCCGTGTACGAGCACGGACACTTCTTGGGGCAAGGAGGAAACCAGGACATACCACGTCACCTGCAGCTCTGGGCAGCCATTCCACAGCCTGGTGCCTCAGTTTGTCCCTAACTTTAAGCACAACTAACAACTCCTTTTCTGTTTCAAGGAAGGGCCAGCGCTGCACTTTAGAGAGCCATGGTGGTGTGATGCCCCTCAGCCTACTACAGGGGGTCACCACTCCAGGCAGGTCCCCGCATCCCTGGGTACTGCTGACCAAGACAGCTGCAGCACAGGGCACGGCGGTCTGTTTCCTAGTCCAGAGAACCTGCACAGACTGGGCGTGAACAGCCCTTGGGGGGAAACTTTTGTTGCTAGAATTTAGGGGAGCACGGCCTGGTCCCAAGCAGTTCCCTCTGGCCTCTGTTGGGGCTGCCAGCTTATAGGTGACAGTTTAGGCCTCCTCCCAGCACTGAGCAGAGACCCAGGGAGGTCTCCATGCATGACTGGATGTAGCCAAGTGGAAACGTTCTAGACACTCACTGACCTGCCCCTCCTCTTGTGTCCCCGCTACAGCTGGAGCTCTCCAACACCGCCGTCCTGCACCAGATGAGGCGGGACCAGGTGATAGACACCTGCCGGGCCAACAGCGCCCTGAGTCGCAAGCGGCGGGTGCTGACCCCCAACGACCTGAAGCACCTGGTGGTGGACGAGGACCACGAGCTCATCTACTGCTACGTGCCCAAGGTGGCCTGCACCAACTGGAAGCGGCTCATGATGGTCCTGACCGGCCGGGGCAAGTACAGCGACCCCATGGAGATCCCGGCCAACGAGGCGCACGTGGCGGCCAACCTCAAGACCCTCAACCAGTACAGCATCCCCGAGATCAACCACCGCTTGAAAAGCTACATGAAGTTCCTGTTCGTCCGGGAGCCCTTCGAGAGGCTGGTGTCCGCCTACCGCAACAAGTTCACGCAGAAGTACAACACGTCGTTCCACAAGCGCTACGGCACCAAGATCATCAAGCGCCAGCGCAAGAACGCCACGCAGGAGGCGCTGCGCAAGGGCGACGACGTCAAGTTCGAGGAGTTCGTGGCCTATCTCATCGACCCCCACACGCAGCGGGAGGAGCCCTTCAATGAGCACTGGCAGACCGTCTACTCGCTGTGCCACCCCTGCCACATCCACTACGACCTCGTGGGCAAGTACGAGACCCTGGAGGAGGACTCCAATTACGTCCTGCAGCTGGCGGGCGTGAGCAGCTACCTGAAGTTCCCCACCTACGCCAAGTCCACCAGAACTACTGACGAAATGACCACAGAGTTCTTCCAGAACATCAGCTCAGAGCACCAAACGCAGCTGTACGAAGTCTACAAACTGGATTTTTTAATGTTCAATTACTCAGTGCCAAGCTACCTGAAATTGGAATAAGGGGCGGGTGGGGCGGGGAGAGGGAGAGAATCATGCTTTTTAATTTAAGATTTTTATTTGTCAAAAGAATTATATGGATGTTGGGTTATTTTGTAAATTAATATTTCTTTGGGGAACATGCTGCGAGCAGCATCCTGAGAGTTATTTAAGGTCCTTCGAAGGGAAGGACGGCCGTCTTCGCAGGGGTATAGGGTGGACTGGCCTTGTTCTTAGAAGTGAATACTGCAACACTGTCTCAAAGGTTTCCTTGTGTTCTGGTGAATTCCATGACTTGTGCATTCCATAAATTCTAATTAATATTATTTATAGTTATTTAAACACAGTCTCTGTATAGATTTCTTTTTGGCAGCAGAATGCTGAGGTCTTTGCTGAAGAAATCAATGGTTCGAGCTTTGCTTGCTACAGCTCATTTGGGGACGCGATGTTTTCCCTACTAACCTCTCATGGAGTCCTCTGGTGACAATCCTTGTGATGCGTGTGGATGCCACCGTTCTTGAAATTCTGCTAGAGATAAATAGGTCACTATTGCACTTAGAGGCATCTTCCCAAGGGGCTAATTCCAAACCCATTGCAATTGACCCCAAAGTCCCTTGCACTAAAAGAAATGCAATTTAAAAAAAAAAAAATCTAAGGAGAGAGCTGATTGTAGCAATTTTTTCACCAGAATTAGCACTCTGATAAAATAGGCTTTTTTACAGAAAATTTTAACTGGCAGTGCCAGTTGTGCTGAAGGTGAAGAAGCTGTTGCTTTCTAGTCAACACATATTTATTGAGCATCTACTTTATTCTAGGTCCAAGTATAAACCCTGCAGATAGAGCATTGAACAAACTCAATAGTCTTGGCCCTCCAGAAGCTTTACGTGGACACAGAGCATCCAGCTTGACAATTAACCAAACCCCTTATCTTCACGGACTTCCGGTGAGGTTTGGACTCTTTGTCTGTAACCCCAGAAGGCCCATGACCCCTACAGATTCGCATTTTTCTCTGGCCCAAATTTGAAAACCACACACTTGGACCGGGCCACTTAACTTGGTGGGTGATCTAAGCTCATTACCCAACACAAGAAATAGCAAATGTTCTATCTTTTGCCTGCTGCAGCTTCTTAGAGGTGGCTGCCCTGAAGCCCCAGGTTCTCCAGGCACAGTGTGAAAGAGAGCTGTGATTGATTAGTGAGGTCTGCCTTGGGTAAGGGAAGGGGAAGGTCCTCAAGTGCCTCCTGCCATCTCCAGTCCACCCTCCAAGTCCCGGTGTGGCGATGTCTCTACCACTTCCCATATATACATTTGGGGATTTGCAACAACCTGGCGTTTATGCCCCTTGTGAAGGTCCAAGGTGGACTATGTGCACACGTGTAGACGCCCACCCTCCCACATCCTGCAGAGGCTAAGCGACCATCGGAACCTTCGTGACTGCCAAGCCCGGGCAGCAAGGACAGCCTTTCGCTATCTTCATCCAGCCTCCGTTCCTCTGGAAGGCTGGCCTCTGGCCTTTCCTGATCCTTGCTAATCAACATCCAAGCCTGCTTCTCAGTTCCAGCCATTTCCAGCGCTTTCTCAGTTGAAGTTTGAGCCACATCCCTCTTACAGCTAGTGAATGAGTCAGTAGCAGATACTGTATATAATAATAATAAATAATAATAATAATAGTTCTAATAATAGGGGAGGGTGGGATGGGGTGTGCGTAAGTTTTGCTTTTTGTTTTTGATTCAGTATATAGTGAGGGGTGAGAATATTCTAAACAGAAATGAATAATTTATTCACAGAAACTATTAAAATTGTGTTGTAAAGCTCACAGCAAGCTCAGCAAGCAGCAGCTGCAGCATCTCACCAAGGAAATTATTTTATTTAACTTGAGGGAGCTGTGTGCCAAGGAGGTGGCTGAAGCTATTTATAAAACGTCACCTACCTTCTGGGCTCTCTCCTCTTTGTGACGGGCACAGCAACTTTGCTTTTCATGGACAGAGATTTATGCAGTGTGTTTGACCAAGTAGAGTGACAGACCTTGGCTGTCCCTGCAATTGAGAGTCTGGACTTTATTTCCAGACAGGGGACAGTGTCCTCAGAGATAGGGCTTCTGTGGAAACAGGTCATGCCGCATTTCCTATCTGCTCTACAGAACGGGGGCTCTCTGGGACAGTCAGTTGGTGTGATACAAATGAGGTTGTGGTCAGACATCCCTGGGAAACATAGTTGAGCAAGTTTCCTTTCTGCCAAACTTTTCTGAGTGGAGAATGCATGTCATGCATGGTGAACTCCAAGAGCATACTAGAGACGGTAGCATTTCCTGCCCTTGGCATGACCAGGATGCTCTATTTTGCAGATCATCTCCCAGAGATAGTGTCCCACAGAATATACGTTGGTTAGGGTGAGCCCATCCAAGGTCTGCAAGGATCAAACCCCTTTATCCTTGTTTTGGTTTTTGGCCCCCTCCAAAACCAAGCAAGCAAAACCAAAATGGCGCCAGTCTCCATCTGGTGTCCAGTAGCAGAGAGTTCAACATTGACTTCAGTGCATTGGGTCTAATCCTGGATACCTCCACGGACAGCCAGCCCACCCCACCCCTCCCAGATGGAGGGAAGTCTTGGGTGGTGTGGACAGAAGGGAAGGAGGGAGGGGGAGCAGAGTGCTTAAGGCCACTGCCGGGCCCCACTCCCCAGCTCCAGTCGCTCCATGGGAACAGATGACTCTTGTAGGTAGATGGCTTCTTCAAGTCCGTAGTCTGGAAATGTTCACTGTGTGCTTTTTTGGTTTTTACGCAGACACCCACGTTGGTTTCTGTGTTTACACCCTCTCTTTCCTTTCTGTGCAAGCTTGCCCGGTGCCGTGTGCAAATGGCCTTTCATTGGCTTCTGTCTCTTAAGTGAGATAGATTGTCCTTCAGGGGACGAGGCGTCATGTCTGAAATGAGAAATTCTCCTGTGTTCTGTTTTGTGTTCACATTTTGTTTTCTAATGACATCAAACTTTTTTTTTTCTTTAACACAAATTGATGTTCTGTTTTGCAGAACGTAGAAAGTATTCCGTGTCCTTGGCTAAAGAAATCCACTGGTGAAGTGTGCCTGGGAAACAAAAGTCAGTGTTTTCTAAAGAAAAAAAAAATGTTTAAAAATGCTTCCTTCTGCATGCTTAGCTGGAGAAAGGCACGGCGGTGTCCCAGCTCCAGGCCACTTTTCAAAGGGGTTGCTGTGCTTTAAGAACCAGGTACAGTCAAGACTGTAATTACAAGGACATTCCTGCTCACTCGGCCCCTTTGCTTGGAGAAGTTGAGATTTTATCAGCCGTGGGTTTAATGCCTGCACCCTCTCTACATCTCCCTCGCTGCCCTCCCCAGCTGGTCTGGGAAGAAGGGCAGCCCGCCAACCAGTGCTGTCTCAGAGGGGACCTTCCCCCTCCCTGCCCAGTGGGTGAGCCTCCCTCCCCTCCTGCTGGATCAGGGTCTGGAGAGCAGAGGACAGTGGGAACTTCAGTGGAACCAGGCCTCCTGGAAACAGAAGCGCGCAAACCTCTGTTTTCTAATCTATGCCATTAGAAAACTCCAGAACAAAGAAGGCAAGGGCCTTGCGTACTTAGCCAGTGTTGGGACCAGGGCTGAGATGATGATTATAAAAGACCATCTTCTGACCTGGCAAAAAGCCAGAAGGACTCTGCTAGCTTTCCTAGCCAGTCCGTCCCTGCACACGTGCGCGCACACACACACCCACAAGCTGAGCTGCCCTACCCTGTGCAATCCTGGTGACCAGGTCCCATTCTCACCCACCTCTATGTCAGCAGGACTGACCCCGTCGCTCCCCTGAACCCCACCACCAGAGTCCCCCCAGCCTTTCCCATCACAACCAACAGGACCAGCTTGATCCTTGGCCGTGAACAGGCAAATTTCAGTCTGCTACTCTTTGTTAGGGACAGAAGGGGCTGCCCGTATTGTTTTATGGGCATGCTCAGTGTAGCATATGGACATGGAATTCAACATCGGTGTGGGGTGTGATTTGTTTTCTTTGACATATCTGTATGCAGTAGAGGGGCCTGCTGTAGAAAACTCTCCCTGTGTCTTACTATGCTGTTAAAGAAAGCTGAATTCCACATTGCCAATGAAAGCGTGAGATGTTCATGAACCTTCCTCCAGGAAAAGCCATTCAAGCCTGATTATTTTTCTAAGTAACTTCAATTAAATTGAAGGAAAAAAAAAAGTGTCTTTCTGCGTATGGTTTGTTCATGGGTCATTAACAAAAGACTGCAGGGGTGGGCGGGGCTGTGCTCCCCAGCATGTGGGGGGCCCAGGCTTATGCGCATCAAAGGGTGGCGACATGGACACCATCGGAGTCATGGACCCCGATCCTGTTAGTGGATGAATGGAAGCTTTTCTTCATTTTGTTTTTTCCGTAAATTCCTTGGAGAGGGAGGTACTCGATGACCTAGTCCTGTACTCCTATGGGAAACAAAGTGGCAGAGACTCCCCAGGTCTTTGCATCCAAACCCAGGGCCATAGGTCTTCCACCCCGCGCGCTTTGGGCGCTGCTCGTCACACGGCTCTGAGAGACTCCCCGTGGTCCTGCAGTGGGGGGTTGCAGCCCCGCACAATAAGCCCCGATGTTCCCTGTTCCCATTCCTTTTCGGTACCCACAGACCTATCAGCTCCATGGATTGGCATCACCTTAGTTCATTTTCTGTTGCTATAGCCAAAGGCCTGAGGTAGGTACTCCATAAAGAGTTTTACTTGGCTCATGGTTCTGGTGGCAGGAGGGTCAAATGTCCTGGCACTGGTGTCCTTGGCTGCATCGCCACATGGCAGAGAAATGGAAAAGGGACCAGTTGCATGCAGAAGGGGTCATATGGTGAGACAGGAAGCAAGGAAAGCTCAGGAGCCTGCCCTCCTGGGAACTAGCCAGAGTTCCACAAGAACTACATTTAATCCCTTCAGAGGGCGTACTCCCAAGAACCTGATGACCTTGCACTAGGCCGCCTTAAAGGTTCCACCACCTCAGCACCACCCTGATGGGAACCGAGCTTCTAGCACACGAGCCCTTGGGGGTGCACCCAACTATCTCCAAAACACAGTGGGCATCTTTCAGCTATGTTGGCAAAAAATTGTAGATTTTTTCCAAAGAAGAAATCATAAAGTTGTGTCTCTAATCATTGTATTCTCACTTCTTTAAAAGTATTTAAACATTTTAACATGGCCTTACTGGATGGGAAAATCTGTGGCATCTCATCTATGCCGGATGTGGTCTCTGACACGTCCACTCACCAACCAGCTTCTTCCCCCAGTCCTCTCCCACTCATTCCTGTATCATGACTGTTCTTGGTCTGGCCCTATCAGGGTGGGAAATGCCCAGACCACAGGGTTTAGTGACCTTGCATTGATAGAAAACATTGCCTTTTTTAATCAGCGAGTGGATGTAACTTAGCCGTGGCCTGTCTTGTCTCACTTGGGACACTCAATGTCCATGGGAGGCAAAGCTGGACACAACCCTCTCCAGCCTCTTGTAGCCTGCTTGGAGAGGGACTGAATGGCCCCTGGTGGGTGGCCAGCTAATCCACAGGACTTTCTAATAGCGTCCTGGGAGCCCCCTCATCCAATGCTGCAGAAAGGACAGGCAGAGGCAACTGTGGCCCAGAACATTGCCTGAGGGTGAGGGTGTTCAAGATTCATCACCAAGCAAACAAAATAGGGTGGGCTGGGGCTGAAGTTGTGGCTCAGTGGCAGAGCGCTTGCCTCTCAAGTGTGAGGCACTGGGTTCGATCCTCAGCACCACATAAAAATAAATAAACAAAATAAAGACACTGTGTCCATCTATAACTAAAATATATTTAAAAAAAAAATAGGGTGAGCTAAGAAATCACAGTGCCTGTACTTGGGATGAGCTCTCTCTTTAATATTTTTATTAGTTCTAATATTTTAATATTTATTATATTTCTAATATTTTTATTAGTTGTTGATGAACCTTTATATATTTATTTACATGTGGTGCTGAGGATGGAACCCAGTGCCTCACACATGCTAGGCAAGTGCTCTACCACTGAGCTACAACCTCAGCCCAGATGAGCTCTCCTAAGTTATGTCTTTCCCCCATGAAAAAGGAAAGTGTTAAAATAAAATTTCTTTCATGATAATAGACAATAACTAATACTAGGAAATAATGAAAATATTGGCAACTTTATGTCAGTCTCCAAAACTCTTGGAAACATTTTTTTTGAAAAAGTCATGATCTCTGAAAAGACCAGGAACCACTGGCCAGGAGTGCATTTGAGGCCTGAATTGAGGGGGAGAAACCCACAGGGCTTCCCAGAGGCCAGAATTCTGCAGAAATCTCTCTGAAGCACAGTTCTGAGCTTGACCCACACTTGGCCAGGGGCCAAGGCCCCCGGTGCATCTGAGATGACTGACAGGAAATGGAAGGGTCCAGCCTGCCTTCTCTGCTAAGTGCCAGAGATCTTGTCTGCCATAAAGGGCATCACACAGAAAATGACAATCGGGCGAGAAGACCAAGCCATTCCCCATTTCACAGGCCTCATTGGGCCAGCCTCTTTCCCACACTGTGACAACCCCCAGAGAGGACAGCCAGAAGATGGGAGCAGAAGCAACCACAGCTGGTCACGAAGGGTTCCCAAACATAGAGAAATATGAAGGAGGAGCCTGTGCCATGGAGATGACACCCCAGGGAAGATCAGCCTGCACTCTGGAGGTGACCAGCCCTAGTCCACCCACCACGGAGCTGCTTGTAACCTAGACATGATCGTCTCCCACCGGGGTCCTGTGCTGGGTCCTGTTTCCTCCTCTGTGTCCAATAAAAGGAAGGAGCTATATCTGTAGGTTTCCAGTCTTTTTTTAAAAGGAGCCTCTTTTAAAAGTTTGTGTGCTGTTTACATAAAACATGCAGGAAGAGGCTGTGATGAGATAATATGGGCCCCCTAAACTCCTGTGGGCCTCCCTGGGCCCACTTCAGTAGACGGCCTCCGAGTGGCTGTGACATCCACTAAGTATCCACCCAGACCCTCCTCGGTGGCTCCCACTGCTTTACACCAGAGAGGTGGGTTGACCAATTAGATGGAGCCATGTAAGTCGAACCAGCCTCAAGAAGGGAGTTCAAGGGTCAGCAGCTGAATAAGATCAAGATGGAAGGAAAGAGCAGGGCGCAGGCCTGTAATCCCAGTGGCTTGGGAGGCTGAGGCAGGAGGATCAAGAGTTCAAAGCCAGCCTCAGCAACGGCGAGGTGCTAAGCAACTCAGTGAGACCCTGTCTCTACATAAAACACAAAATAGGGCTGGGGATGTGGCTCAGTGGTCGAGTGCCCCTGAGTTCAATCCCCAGTACCAAAAAAAAAACCCAAAAAAGATAGAAGGAAGGAAAGAAAAGGCAGATGGAGGAAAGAGCTCATACCTAGATTCAAGAGAGGAAGCAAAGTGTAGACTCCCCTTTGCCAGGGTCTTCCGGGGGAATGCCGGCTGCAGACCCCAGGCCCCATCAAGTCCACGTACAAGAGACTGGAATGGAAAACGGTCTCTGCGTTAATCTGCTTTTTATTGCTCAATGTTTGTTTTTTAAAGTAATAGAGTATCTTGTAAGGGGATGGCAGCAAGGGCCTGGTGACTCTGGGTTGGACAAGTGAGATGCCAGAGGCGAGTTCTTGTAGGGCTGGGCCCAGCCTGGGACCTGCACCTGCTAGATCATTCTGGAAACACCTGCAGGCCTGGAACCAAACTGGCAACAGGATGGAGAAAGAAATGCCTGAAGGAAGGACTTCCTGCGGAAGGAGGTCTTCATGCTGAGCCTCTCTGCACAAGGAGTGCGACTATAGGTGGGTCAGAAATGCTCGCTTCTAATGTGAAATTTACATTCTGGGAGGGATTTCAGGGGTTGAATTCAGGGGCATCTGACCACTGAGCCACATCCCCAGCCCTATTTTGTATTTTATTTAGAGACAGGGTCTGAGTTGCTTAGAGACTCGCTTTTGCTGAGGCTGGCTTTCAACTCTCAATCCTCCTGCCTCAGGCTCCCAAGCTGCTGGGATTACAGGTGTGCGCCACCGTGCCTGAAAAATATACATTTTCCTAGGGAAGGCTGACTGTGAAAGTAACTTTTAGGAGTATGCCACGCAGTGTGTGGAGTCCTTCAAATGTGATCCTCGAAACAATCAACCAGGTAAAGCCTTGTACCCATTTCACAGATGAGGAAGTGGAAGGTCTGAGTAAATGCTGGCCCAAGTCACTCACCTTCTAAGGGGCAGAGCCAGGATCTAAACTCTGGTTGTGTGGACTCCCCAGCATCAAGGTAGGAGAAGGCCAGAAGTCTATACCCAGGAGTTGTGGGTGCCACAAAGACACGAGTGTGAGCCAAACAGAAGCCACAGCAGCAGAAGCTGCTCACATACAAATGAAGACACTAAACAGGATAAAAGGGAAGAGCTGGAAGACGAAAAGGGCCAAGGTCAGCTAAAACAGTCACAGAGGGCTAGATAACCTGTCCAAATCATCTCTGCCTGCACGTCCCAGTACAGCATCTTCAAAACCACTGATCATCACGTTGGGACCAACTGTTGAGAAAGGTCAGGCTTCACCTAAGAGCGGATGGCAAGGTGAAATTCAGAGAGGGGTGGGGGCGTGTCCAGGAGGGCTGGGCGACCCTGGGGTGGGAGTGGTGAGTGTCTGGTGCTCTAGAGCCAACCTGGGTTTCCAGCCTCAGCCCCGCACTGCTTCAGGAGCAGCCGTGCAAGCCGGGCACGGTGGCGCACACCAGCCATCCCAGCGACTGGGAGGCTGAGACAGGAGCGTCATAGTTCGAAGCCAGGCTCAGCCACTTAGCGAGACTCTCAAAAAATAAAAATAAAAAAAAAAATCACCAACTGGGCAGAGTGAAGGTGTAGCGTTTGAGCCGCTGATCACCCAGAACAGCGCCTCTGAGCCGTGTGCTCTGGGGCAGCAACTAGGAACGGAGCCGTTCGACTAGGATGGATGGCCCTTTCAAGCAGTGAATGGGAACCGACCAGAGAAAGGCTAACCGGCAGGTGGGACAATCAGGGACAGAAATGGCTTTGGATAGCCATAGGCCTAGGTCTGCAGAGTGCTCTAGCCCTGGGGCAGGTCAGAAAGCAGAGAGCTTCCCCTCCACACCTCACTGTCCCAGAAACTGCAGCCTTCCATAGACACAGTCACTTAAGCCAGGCATACACCTGTAATCCCAATGACCGAGGAGGTTGAGGCAGGAGGATCAAAAGTTTGGGAAGGTAGCTCAGGGGTAGAGGGCTTGCCAAACATGTGTATGGACCTGGGTTCCATCTCAGCACTGCCAAAAAAAAGAGAAACAGGCATTCATTCATTCACCCATTCAAACATACATAAGGCATCTGCCTATGTCAGATCCTGGGCAAGATGCCAAGAATATGAAAATTCTAGGGACTCATAAGCAAATAATAACATAGAGATGTTAAGAGATACTCAATGGGCCAGGTGCCTTGGCGCACGCCGGTAAGCCCAGCAGCTCAGGAGGCTGAGGCAGGAGAATCGTGAGTTCAAAGCCAGCCTCAGCAACTCTGTGAGGTCCTAAGTAACTCAGTGAGACCCTGTCTCTAAATAAAATACAAAAAAGGGGCTGGGGATGTGGCTGTGGTTAAGCGCTTCTGAGTTCAATCCCCAATACAAAAAAAAAAAAGAAGAAGATAACAAGAGATACTCAATGGAATGAACAACATACACAGCACAGAGTTCTCCTTGGGATAGAAGTGACCAGATCAGGAGCTGGAGAAACAGAGGGAAGGCAGAGAATCAGAGCTATGGTTCTCAGGGAAGAGTTGGTCTCGGTGAACAAATCTCCGCCTGGCTGTGTCAGCAATGCCACGGCTGGGAATCCCTGAACGGCCCGACTAGGAAGAGGGTAGAATCCACGGCTCTTTATAACCAAATGGATGCTCAGGTGAGGAAGAGGAAATCGAGGAGGCGAGGGTGGCCCAGTTCCCAGCTTGGGAAACCGTAGCTGGAGACAGGGACCTTGAATGATGGTCAGTCAGAGGTGGAAACAGGAAGGCAGCGACTGGGGTACGGGTGTGCTGAATTGGGGCTCAGGTGGAGATGGATAAGTAGTTCTAGATCTTCATTCCTCCAAGTACCTCCTGCAGAGCAACAGCCCGGGTATTACTCGAGAGCTTGCCAGAAATGCCCTGTTTCAGGTACTACACCAACTCTCCTGCCTTTTAAGAAGCTTCCCTGGTGATCCACCTGCACACTCACATTTGAGAAGCTCTAGATGGTGTGGTGGGACGGATAAGGCAGACACCGAAGACGGCAGGAAGCGGTTTTATTTGACTGCAGCCGGTTCAGAGGGTAAAGCTTTCGCTGTCATCAATTTAATCCCCCTGAACCCTGAGTCCAGGCAGTTTCAGAACTTTATACCCAGCGTGTAAGGGGAGGGGCTCAGAAGTTCAACGTCTGCAGAAGTTCACACAAAATCAGCTTTTCCTTCACTCTTCTGGGCAGGTTAACCCTTCAAGGACAGCGCCTGAGAAGGGGAGAGCTGCTTCTCCCCTTTCCTCCCACTGCCAGCTGTTACCATGGAGCAATTAGTAACATCTTCTCTTCTCTTTGAAATGCAAACATCTCTGTGAAGCTCAGGCCCAGGGCCAGAGGCCTTGTTAAGGACCGGTCTTTCCCACCACACTGCATTTGCAAACCCACTTCTGTAACCTATTATATTGTCACTACACTAGATAGTCCGTAAATATTTGTAAAAAAAAAAACTAGTAAAGAGGCATTCAGCACCTGGAATGCTAATCTCTTTCAGGCCAGTGGCTAAGTAAGACAGAGCAACAGGAAATAGGAAGTTTAACTACATTGAACTTGTTTGTAGAGCCTCTTTTGCTGATAGTCCTAAGATCAATTATGGTGCAGATTTCTGGAGAAGCTTAATTAAGATTTTCTGTGGAGGAGCCGGTGACACTAAAATAGAGCACAAGATAGTCTGAGGTAAAGCTTTGGGAGAGAGGTTCATCTGACATTTTTGCTTATTCTTCCAGCAACCTTGAGATGCGTATGATCAGGGCACTGTGTCTGGTTGTACGGGTTGTGCACTGCACAAAAGTAGGCTGAGGCTGAGGCTGAGATTTGACATTTATCCTGAAAAAAGAAGGGGGGAATGAATTAATTATTCTCTCTCTCTCTCTCTCTCTCTCTCTCTTTCTTTCAACACTGCTTGCCAAGTTAAGAGCCCAGGGGCTGTGACCACCCAGAAAGTATATCATTCTAATTTGCACAAAAACCCCATGATTTTAGCAACAGCCCTGAATATAATAGCTCTAGACTCATTATCTGCAGTTCTGAAATCCACAAAACCCTAAAAACCAAAACCTTCTTAACAGATTTGCAGCAAGCTCATTTGGCAGCAAAACCTGACCTTGGCTAACACAAAACTAATTATAGTCTTTATTTATCCCACTTACTGTGAAGATACATGCATTTTCCTGCAGAATCATTCACGTGTTCCATTATGAAAGTACAACCTCATACTCTGCTAGGGTGTTAGGGATACATGCACTGTTCTTGGTTTTTTTTTGTTTTGTTTTTTAAATTTTAGAGATTCTGAATTCTAAAACACATCTGCTCCAAAGGGATCAGGTAAAAGTAGTCAACTTGTATTTCCTCATTTTACAGATGGGAAAACCGAGTCTCAGAAGTAGAGTCCATGCAAAGATAGTCCATGAAGGAGCCCAAGCTGAAACCCTGTGCTCTGCCAGCATTAGATGGGGTAAGAGGCGGCTGCACAAACCCCTTCCTTCACGAGTGGTGCATATTTTCAGACAGCACTATGGATAAGGGACCCAAGGAGCGTGGAGCCATCTACCTTGTAGGGACTCTCCTCCCAGCATGCCGGGCCTTGCCCTTGAAATGCACTTGTCCAAACCAGCCCGTGTGTGTGCTGACAGTGTTTAGCCTAAAGCCAGGCACCTCATGAGGGAAGCATCCATCAATTTCAGCCTCACCCGCGGATGCAGAGAACCCGGCAATACAGTAAAAGGATGAAAGCCAGTGAATCCTAGTCGAGGCTGTGATTGAGACAGGCGACCCAGCAGAACAGCAGGCTGGGCCATTGTGATGCATCTCACAAGTCTTCAGTGGCAGCGGGATCCAAATGCCAATTCCTGTTAAAAGGGTGTTCAGAGCACACGCCTGTCATCTCCTCAGAACTGAGAGAGGCTCGGTTGCTCTGCTCCAGCCAGAAAGAATAGGCTTTCTTCTCCTTACAGAAATAAACCTGGAGCTATAAATGATCAGTCAGAGAAAAGTCAATGTGCCTTCCTCTTTGAAATGTTGCAGACTCTAAAATTATATTCAT
>CM053403.1:15591492-15619065 GCA_028644305.1 Xerus rutilus | reverse complement strand
AGTTGATCCAGGGACGGACAGCAAGGTGGCCGGTCTCACTGATGTCCTTGGAGCAAAGCCCCCAATGTGTCAGGACAAGCAGTTTAAATGCAGTTCCATGTTGGTGGTGTGAGCTGGTGACTGGTTACACCCAGTGAAAGTCAATGTCCATTGGTTATGTCCAGTGAGATAGTATAATTGTAACTGGGCATATTCTTTGCACATGTGCATGGAGCTGTGCTCCCTATCAATTGTACCCAGTCATTGCTAAGCAGGCCTGTGGCTGGTGCCCCTTACAGCCCCTTATAGATTGCAAGCAAGCATGACTAAGCATGCCAATGGCTGCCGTTCCTTATGGCCAGCAACTGAGTGAGTCCCGGCGTGTCCAGGCATGTCTACGGCATATGCTCCTTACAGAAGTTAATTCTAAAAGATGTTGGAATGAGATGGAAATCACAGCCCCAGCTTCATGTATGACTGCACATATGATGTGATTCTGCATCACGTACAACCAGAGAAATGAAAAGTTGTCCTCCATCTGTGTACAATGAATCAAAATGCAGTCTGCTATCATGTATACCTAAGTAGAATTTTTAAAAAAAGGTTTTTAAAAAAGGTAAAAAAAGAACTTAATTCTAGACTCTTGTGGAAGATGCAGGGATCTGCCCACTCTAACAACCACAGTGACGCCATAGCCCGTGGCTTACGGAGCTGATCCCATGACACCAAGGATTGAATGTTACTTCTCTAATTTTAAAAATCATTTTAAATAATAGTTTTCTAATGGCTTCTCTCATTTTTTTGAAAAAGTACATCCTTCAGATTTAAGAGTTGCCAGAACAAAGGATAGGATCACTTCCACAATGCTTATTGCAATATTTCCTTATTATCTCCAGAAAGATAAAAGTCGTTTACATCGTCACTAGAAACAGGAATCTGTATTTCTCCTGATTGCTAGCTTTGGGCTTCCTCATCTTAATTCATTTTCTGTTAGTTGAAACCGTGAGTAATGGTGCCTAGAAAACAGTTCAATTTATTTTCTTTCTTCTTAAATTGCTAGAAAAGTGTGCATTTTCCCATCTGATAATTAAACGTCTGAATTTTCTTCGGTATAAACTATCTGTTCATCAACCTTGATGACATTATCAAGTGGAATTATGGCATTTATATTGCAGGACCTCATTCCATTTTGTAGGATAATAAGTTATTCTCTGCCATGTTTTTCACGTGGCTAATCTTCTCTTTTATTTTACGTATTGCTTGCATTTTTTAGTGTGTCTTTTTAAGCAACAGTTTGTTAGGTTTAGTTCTTGATTCTGTCAGTGGCTCTTCCTAGAGGATTTTGTCTTTTTTACTTAAATAGAACTGAGAGGTATGTGTCGTTTGCCACCTGCCGAGCGCATTTGAAACTGCCCCTGTGGCTGGATGGCCCTTACCTGCAGAGCTGCTGGAGTGCATTTTAATGTCTAGAACGCCTTCATCCTGCACTCTCGGTCTCCTGGACTTTGAGTTTCACATACCACGTTGTGTTGCTCCTGCCGTCTTCTTGGTGACTTGCACCATGCCTGACACGTTGATGTGTCATGCATTCAAAAGTAACTGTTGAGCCAGGCATGGTGGCTCACGCCTGTAATCCCAGCAGCTCTGGAGGCTGAGGCAGGAGGATCGTGAGTTCAAAGCCAGCCTCAGCAACTTATTAAGGCGATAAGAAACTCAGACAGACCCTGTCTCTAAATAAAACACAAAATAGGGCTGGGGGTGTGGTTCAGTGGTCGAGTGCCCCTGAGTTCAATTGTTAGTATTCCCACCCCATCCCACCCCGCAAAATTGATGAGATCCTGCTACAAATAGGAAAGCCAGGCATGTGGATTAACCCAGCCATCTGAACTCTCTCTACCAGTCAGGTTGTGTCTTGCGCTTCTCATAATGTATGGTCTGGTTTACAAACATTTGATTTCCTCTGTTATCCGTGGCTGTTGAGAAGGTTCTAGACACTTTCTCTCCCAGAATTGCCTTCATCCAGTTAGTTCAAACCTGCACGGCACCTTGTGCAAGTCCTTGTAGCAGTAAGATCTGGGGTTGGCAAATTTCAGTACCTTTTCTAACAGAAACGTCCACCTGGTCTAGGCTAAAGGTCAAACTAAGGTCAATCCCACCTTGGAAGGCCCACCTGGCCAGCGCTGCAGAAACAGTAACAACTTCCTCTTTCGTAGCTTTAAGTCTTTTGCAAAGCCATCTTTCTTGATCGTCTATCATTTAAAGGGTAGAATCCACATTTGGCTTGTTCTTATCTCTCTCAATATTTCCTTTAAGTCCTTAAAAGGTCCTTGTATTCTGATGTCTAAAACATTGACCAGAAGTTGTCTTCCCGAATGCTGCTCCTGTATGGATCACTGTCACGCCCTCTAGGTGATGGCATTGTGATTGCCTTTCAGGTGAGAATATTGATCCTCAATGATTTCCGTTGGCCTTGCCTTTTCCCCAGAGCCCTCGACAGGGCTGGGATCTGCTTGCTCCGCTCAGCTGATCGAGTTCCTGCCAGGACCCCTGAGGTCTGCCCATTTTTCTTGCACTGCAGCTCCTGCCTGCCTGGTGCCACGGGTCTCCATTTCAGCTGCGGAACAGGTGCACCTTCGACCTCATGGAGTGGCCCTCGGTGCCAAGACGATGACCTTCACTTCACCTTTGCATGCCATGCTGAATACTAGGTTCAAATGAAATCCCATGCAGGAGTCCAGTCTGAGAGGAGGCACCCCTGGGCTGCTTTGGTTTTTGTTAGCGGAGGTGGAAGGGGATGGAGGTCTGGAGCCTTCCCGTCGGCTCCATCCCCGTCCCCAAGACCCCAGAGGACTCTGAGTGCCCAAGGGCTCCACCAGGGGGTTTTTCTCAGGCTGCTCTGGCTTCAGATCAGCCTCCCACGCCAGCTTCACTCCACAGCGATGTTCCCCACCCTTCCCTCTGTGGTTCACGGGTGCTCTGCTGTCCCTTGTGATGGCCGCCGTCGCTCATTCATGCTTACCCACAGCTTCCTTTCTACTTCCCTAAGGATCTTTGGAAATCTGGGTGGAATGGGTTAACTTTAAAAATCTATGTACACTGAGGGATTGTGAAGAAGCCAGGAAAGAAGTGTTTTGGATTTTGAAAATACACATATGGGCTTCTTTTTATTTATTAACAGCTTTTATATATTTTCAATATTATTCCTGAAAGCAGCTGTTTCTCTGAGTTCTCTTTCACACCTGCCTGTCACTTCAGATTTCCACTTGTTAATTTACAGATCTGAATTGGAAGTGATAAAAGCAAAACCCAAGGTGAGTCTACTCATTTGAAATTTTACTTCTGTAGCTGAGGGTCCTTTCGAAGCGCCATGCATATGCAGCTAGTGTCACAGAGAAGCCACTGGTTTATTCTCCACCCCTAAATACTATTTTTGAAGTGTTAACACTAATACAGCATTTGCCAAGCTTATATATGTTGGTGTGTTTTTCTTCCACTAAATTGTAAGGTTCTGAAGGGAACTATTTTTTCCGCGTAGCTATTATTGTACTTAGCATTATGCAAACAAATAATGCATGCTTACATCACTTATATTTACTTCCCAAAAGTCTTAAGAAAGCCTATTAAAAATTTTAATTATGTTGGCATGGGGATGATTCCACAAAAAAACAACTTGTGCAGGGAAAGAGTAGGGACAATATTCCTTTCCTGAATGCAAAAGGATAGAGTGTTTGCTCGATCTCCAGGATGCTACATTTTCAGAAGAGGCTCTCGAGGCTAGTGAGGCGGCTGACACAGGCTGGTAGCACAACAGGGGGAAGAATGACGGCAGGGCAGTCTGGGGTCACTGTGTATTGGAAGGCTTTACCTCCACAGTCAGTTTCAGCAACTAGGGTCCAACCAGGAGCACAGAACAGCAGGGGCCATTCTCCTCCTGCTTGGCCACAGGAGGTCTGAGCCACCTTCTCTGGAGGGGATGCTCAGGGCCCAGGAGGGTCTCTATAGTCAGCAAAGGGGTGGCTGACATTCTTAGGGTGGCGTTATTGTGGTGCACAGTCTAAGGAGATCCCTGCCGGGCTTGGCTCCTTCATTCACTTATTCTCAGGCGCTTCTTGAGACATGGAGGAATATCAAGATGAATAAACACAGCACTTGCACTTGTCTTCAGGATATCCTGACAGATTATAAGATGACATTAGCAAACTGTGACATCTTAGTTCATCTTCCGCTTCTGTAACAGAATGCCACGGACTGGGTCATTTGTAAACAAGAGTTAGTTTGGTTCACAGTTCTTAAAGCTCCGGAGACCAAGAGCATGGCCCCAGCCTCTGGCAAGGGCCTTGGTGTGTCATAGCATGGTGGAAAGGTGACTGAGTGTGTGTGACCCAGCAGACATCAGGCTGAACTCATCCTTTCTGTCAGGAACCCAGCCTCATGAGAACTAACACAACTCCACGAGAAGTAACTGGCCCCCATGAGAACTAACCCACCCCCATGAGAACTAACCCACCTCCATGATAACTAACCCACTCCCATGAAAATTAACCCACTCCTATGAGAACTAACCCACCCCCACGAGAACTAACCCACCTCCATGAGAATTAACCCACCTTCATGATAACTAACCCACTCCTGAAAACTAACCCATTTCCATGATAACTAACCCACTCCTGAGAACTAACCCACTCCCATGATAACTAACCTATCCTCATGATAACTAACCTACCCCCATGAGATCTAATCCACTCCTATGAGAACTAACCCACCCCCACAAGAACTAACCCACTCCCATGAGAACTAACCCACCCCCATGAGAACTAACGCCCCCAATGAGAACTAATCCACTCTCATGAGAACTAACCCACTCCCATAAGAACTAACCCACCCCCACAAGAACTAACCCACTCCCACGAAAACTATCCCAACCCACAAGAAATATCTCAGCCCCATAACTAACCCATTCCTATGATAACTAACCCACCTCCGTGATTAATGGCATTAATCCATTAGCGAGGGCCCCACCATGCTGCTATAATTGTTACCAAAAGCTTGGTTCTCATCCCTGATGCCAATCCAATAATGAGGACACAGTTTTAAGAAAAAAGGACAAAGAAATTTTATTGCTTTGCTAGCAAAGGAGAAACACAGGGGATTCCTGTCCCAAAGGCTGTGATTCTGCCCATCAGCAGGAAACGGGGGGTGGTGGTGGTGGTGGTGGTAAGGAGGTGATTCAAAGACTACATTGCATGTGTTCTCTGGCAGAGTTGTAAATCACTTGCTAATTTGGGAGATAGTCATTTCTGAGATCTTGTGGTGCCACTCCCCCAAAACTGGATGACTTCATTCCCATATTGGGTGTGTGCCTAGGATGGGGAAGAAAGGTAATCAATCCTGTTTCCCCTGAGATTAGGGATGGGGAGAGAGATTAGAGAGGAGCAGGAAGGGAGGAAGAGAAAAACATGTCCATTTTAAAAGTAAGTTGCAAAGGCCGAGCAGCAAGGGCTGTACTCAAAGCATACAGTGGACCACTGTTACAGGATGGCAGTTAACTTTCAACTTGAGTTTTGGAGGGGACAATAAACCTAAGCCCACTGTAAGGGCATATTTAGAAGTGGTGTCTAAATAATGCTATTTAATTGCTGACACTCACCATTCTATGGCTGGCTATTATTCCCTGCCTCCTAATGTGGGAATCCAGCTCTGGCAATACACATGTCACTCAGGGGCCCAGAGAAATGACTGGTACAGAAATGCCCAATTAGCCTAATTTTCCTAAAGTGAAATCCATTAGCTAACAAATGAAGCCTGTGCATAGTCTTACTCCTGAATATAAGCATATAGAAGTGAACCTCCAGATATTTGGGGAAGCCTCCAAAGCAAGAGAATGAACACCAGCAGAGAAAAAAACAAATCAAGAAGAAATCGAGAAGATTAACACAAAGACAACAAGCAGAGCTGGTATCTTCCAAGAGGTAAGAGAGGATGCTGTTTACATAAAGCAAGAAACGCCAAGAACTAGGAACAAATAGAGAATAAATAGAGTTCTTGGAAATTAAAAATAGCTTAGCCACAAGAAATTCAAATGAAGGATAGGGAGATAACATTAAAGAAACCTCACAGAAAGATTTTAAAAATACCAAGATAGAAAAGAGAAGGAATGAATCTACCCAGGAGGTACAATTTCCAGCTAATAGGAATTCCAGGAAGATAAAACGGTGAGTAGATTATCAAAACATAGTGGAAGTTTTCCCAGAAGTAAATGAAGGACTCTGTGCTCAGCACAATGAATAAAAAACGCCCACGCCAAGAGGTTTTATCAATACAAAATTTCATAACACCAGGAAGAAGCTTCTGGGAAAAGAAAATAAAGGCAAGTAATAAATAAAACTACCATTTAACGAGAAAGGCAAGCAGTAAAAATTAAAGTATAACAGGTGTCTTCTGGTTGAAGATGGCATACTCAGCAATTGGGTTTACCACCTCTTGTTCCTGGAAACCCATCAAAACGATAGCGAAAAGGAGTTCAAGAAAATGAAATCATAAAATTGTTGAAATTGCTGAGAATAGAAAAGGGACTGGGCATCTGCCTTCCTAGATCACGACCAGCCAGAGGATGGAACCTGGGTGGGGAAAGATCCCTGAACGGGGAGCAGCCCTTCCAAGACACAGAGTACAGACTTCTTTCCTCCAGAATCTTCTAGATCAGCAGGACAAAAGGGGGAAGAAAGGCAGATGTTGTTGGAAACTATAGGAAAACATCAAGTATCAGCTTCTCTCACCTCTCACAAAGTACTGCTGAGAAGGGATAGCAGCAGGGGACAGTGCTCAGGAAAGGAGGGACATGGTGCCTTGAGAGTAGACCCTTGGGCTATAGGACATGTCCTGGTATCGACAGCAGTATCACCCTCCCTTGATGGTGTCGTGGTTCTGAGCATGAACAAAGGTGACCCTGAGCTGCAGAGCTGAGAGGATCTGGCTGAACGGAAGTGAGATCCCAGAGACATCCAGAAGTAATCAGGTGAGGCTTAAAGAGAGTGAGCTCCAGTGTAATGTGTAATGTGCCAAGAGAGTACTGAGCAGAAGTTTGAGTCATTACCATAAACACACTGTCACCAAACCTAAATTCTATTTATCCATCTACAGAATTGTCATCATCATCTGATTGTGTGCAGACTATATGATAGTAGCTGTGCTCTAGCTTGACTTCTTTGGGGATCAAAATGATCCTATTCCAACTTCTTACTTTGCTCCCCATCGTGTGGTCCAGAGACCAGCAATGTCAGCATCATCGAGAACCTTTTAGAAATGCAGGCTCACAGACCTCTCTCCCAGACCCACTGGACCAGGATCTCCCTCCCACCAAAAAGCCTCAGTGATTCATGCGCACATCAGAGTTGGAGAACACTGCTCTCGAGAAGCCATTCTTCTCATGGTCACAGTCACCTGCAGAGTTCTCAAGACACCTGAAAGCCATGCAGTCAGAATCTCTGAGTGTGCACCTGGGCAGCAGACCTTTTTAACTCATCCTAGTTGATGGGAAGCCTAAGGTGAAGACCATTGCTCAAAGGGTGAGGCTGATTACATTTCAGGAAAACTCTTACCAAGTGCTATAGTTTGATCTTAAATATTCCCCAGAGGCCCACGTGTCAAAGGCGTGGTTCCAGCCTGTGGTGCTGTTACTGGGAAGTGCTGGAACCTTTAAGAGGTGGGGCCTAGCAGGATCTTGGGCCAATGGAGCTATGCTGGGATAGTGGGACTCCAGGCATCTTCTCTCTCTTTCACATCGTGGCTGTGAGGTGACCGGTTTTGCTCTGCCACAAACTCCTGCATGACTTGCTACCTTGCAACAGGACCAATGGATCATGCACTGGAGTCTTTGAAACTGTGAGCCAAAATTAACCTTTTCTCTTTATAAGTTGCTTATCTCAGGCATTGCATTATGGTAATGGAAAGCAGCTAACACCCATGACTACCCTCCTTACAGATTCAGTCTTCCCTTCTCCCCACTCCTCTGGGCTTACCTATTTCTGGATCTCTTTTTGTCCCTATGAATTACTCCGTCCAGTGATTGACAGGAGTCAACCACGGAGGAGCTGGGAGATAAAAGGGGTAACGAGAAGGCCAGCCCTAATGCCAGCAAAACAAAGTGACATGAGTGATAGGAAGAACTAAGAAGGGCCTTGTCAGCTGTACAGAAGAGTCCATTTAATGGCAGGGGGGCCACAGAAGACCCTAGAGGACTGGGAAGGAAAGGATGAGAGTCAGATTTGTAAACTGATTCTATATCTGAAAATACGTATTTATCTGCTTCTTAAAACCAAACACTGAAATGATGGACTCTTAGACATTCCTGGAAAAGTACCTACCAAGGTGCTTCCCATACAAATCTGCTCTGGAGCCAATAATGAAATCCAATAAAGTCCTGCTAATTATGTGCTCTGATGAATTGTGAGACTGCCTAATCCACAGACCAGAGGTTTGTGTAGTCAATAACTATGTTAAATCGTCTCAATTACTTACATATGGTGTCTAATTTTGGTGTTAATTGTGCCCATGAACCCACACAGAATGGTTTTAAATTCCTGCAGGATGCTTGCTGTGTGGATTCCTCTGAGGCCACTAACCACATTTCCCTTTGTCCAGACGCATAGTTGGGGTCTAAGAAAGCTTCTTAATCTGAATTTAGCCTCTGGATAAATGACTAAGAAGTTTAAAATTCTTCCTTATGTGAAATACTTGGTAGTATCTTTGCATTTAAACACAAAATCAATCCCATTGGTGTTTCCCTATCCAAAAAAATTAGCCTAAAGAGATGCTTAGGTGAATAGACTTCCATCCTTCAAACATCCTTGAAGACGACGTGTATCATTTGAGTTGGTAGTTTTAGGAGTCTAGATGATACCCAGCTAATCACCCTACCCCCGTCCAAGAGGTTAACTGGGCTCAAAATACTCTAGTTTTTAACCCTTTACTTTCATGGGCACCTATTGAGAACACTACCTTCCTTCTGATAGTACACTTCGAGGGATGTTTGATTTGCTGGGGTCCAAAGGACAGTATAATCCAATATCAGGACTTAACACAGCCACTGAAATTGTACTTAATGTATTTCATTGCATACCAGGTTTTAAGATGTACCCAGGTGTGTAACACTCTCTAGAGCAAGTTAGAATAATACAGGTGGAAGATCCCTTATTGAAAATGCTTGGGACCAGAAATGTTTCAGATTTCAGATCTTTTCAGATTTTGGAATATTTACACATACATAATAAGATACCTTGGGTTTGGGATCCAAGTATAAGCATGAAATTCACTTATGTTTCATATATACCTTACACACATAACCTGAAGGTCATTTTATAAAATATTTTGAATACTTTTGTGCATGAAAAAAAGTTTCATGATGTAGGATTTTCCACTTATAGCAACAAGTCAGCACTCAAAAAGATTTGGATTTTGGCAGGGCACCATGGTGCACACCTATAATTCCAGCAGCTCAGGAGGCTAAGACAGGAGAATCACGAGTTCAAAGCCAGTCTCAGCAAAAGCAAGGCAGTAAGCAACTCAGTGAGACTCTGTCTCCAAATAAAACACAAAACAGGGCTTGTGATGTGGCTCTGTGGTTGAGTGCCCCTGAGTTCAATCCCCGGTACCAAAAAAAAAAAAAAGAAAGAAAGAAAACAAAGATTTGGATTTTGGAGTATTTTGGAGTTTTGAACCTGTGTGTGTTCGTTGCAGAAAGTTTGAGAAATGTGGAGAATATGAAGAGAAAAAAAATCATCTGAAACCTCACTATAAGATAACCAATATTATTTTTCTTTTGAGTCTTCAAAAAATGCATGAATACAGGGCTGGGGTTGTGGCTCAGTGGTAGAGCGCTTGCCTGGCATGTGTGAGGCACTGGGTTCAATTCTCAACACCACATATAAATCAGTAAAGTGCATAAAGATCCATCAACAACTAAAATATACATATATATTTTTTATATGTATATGAATATATATATATGAATGAATACTATCCATATATTTTGTTCTGTGATCTTTCATGTACTGGTCAGTCAGATGTGGCCATAAGAGGACACAGGAGAGGAAAAGAGATGTTTATTTTACTCACAGGCCTTGGAAACAGGAGGCACCTGCTATGTAGGGCCACATGGAGGAGCTTCAGGGAGGTCAAGAAGCAGAGAACAAGGAGTGAAGGGAAGACATAAGCCAGAACTTTTAATGGGGTTTCCTGGGGGAAGAAAGCAGGGCAGGGTAAACAATTTAGGATTGGTTAATCTGGTTAACCTATCTTGATGGGCTCAATTACAGAGGTGGCTCCTAGTTGCCTGTGCCCTGGCCCTGGGATCATGAAGGCAGAGGAATACAGTTTCTCAGGTCCCCCAGGGGAGGGGAGGTGTGGCTCTTACTTATCCAAGGCAGGCTCTGAGGAGCCCTTTGCCTTGGGAGGGACAGTCTCTCCCCAACCAGAGAGGTTTTTAAGATGTCAAAACTTCTTAATATACAGAAAATAAAAACTGCAAAGTATACATGTTTCTTTATTTCTTCCCATCCTCTCCTGAGTCCTCCATGTCAAAGCCAGTATGGCACCTGTGTTAGTGTTAGCCTTTCTTATTTCTGTCTGCAAGGTTTATCTCCAGTGACCTCTGGGGAGAAGAAGGCTGGGGCCTCCACTAGTCCTGGCCACCCCTCCATGTTGAGTGGCCCACCATGGGGGAGGGTGCTGGGGTTCCCTTGAGGTCAGGCAGGAAGTGAGCCTTCCCAGCCCTTGAATACGTGCAAGCCAAGCATACTTGCATGGCTTCTCCAAAGGGCACAAGTCCTTGAATGGATGATTCAGTGGTTGTCACCGCGTCCTGCTGAGTTGGGAGGGGAGGAGCCGAAGAGCTGCTTCCCTTCCTGATGACACTTACGCTATTCTTACTTCTGCATCGGAGCCTGGAGGTGTCCTGCCTCTACAGCAAACTTGGTCTAAAGTAGGCAAGAGGCATCTGTGTCCTTTACGTGTTCGGCTGGCTAGGCCTGCAGGGCTGAGCTGAGTGGGCCTCCCCTACACCCTGATTCTCCCGCATCCCCTTTCTTCCCTCGGGCTCCAACACCCTCTCGCTCCCCTGAGCACACTGCCTCTCAATCTGCAGAAATAGCTCACCAAGTCCTGCAGCCCAGTCTCAGCCCGGGATGCTCGGTGCTGCGGTTGTGGCTGCCTTCGTGGCGACAGGGAGCTGCAGGCACTGGCTTGGGGGACTGGGAAGGAGAAGGGTGGGCTGGGGTGAGATCTGGGGTGGTTTTGCACAAAATAAGGTCTGAAACGATATTTCTGGTTCCTCTAGTTCCTTCCAGAGGTGTTTCCTCCAGCTGCCTGAGTTCTATCAGTCTTTCTGCATTGAAGTGGCTTCTTTTCTTCTCCCTGATCGATGGGTAGGGGACAGAGGAGGACAATCTATAGTAAGATCAAACCGCATATGCTCTGCTTTTTTTTCACCTATATTGTGAACATTTTCCCGTGCCTTATTTTTTGGAAAACACGATTGTGCGTGACGATATATATTTTACAAATTACATACCTTCCTATTTTTAATAATTCCTCTATTGTTGGACATTTAATTTGCTTACAGATTTTACCTTTATCAATAACTGCTATGAATTTTCTCATCCATAAATCTTTGACCCTCCTCCCCACCCCCCGCATGTTACTAACACTGGAAATCCTATGTTTTATTCTTTGGAACGCCTCTCGGTATCAAGAGCACAAATGGCTTCACAGATGGTATTTAATATGAACTTCACTCATGGTCTAGATCAGCTTGCACTGGGGCCCTCAAAAATCTGTCTCTTTAATATTAAGCCATATGAAATTACAAGGGTGTGCCAAATCCAATTAGCATCTATCACGAGCTATTCTCTATAAAAAGGCATTTCACGTTTTGTAATGTTCCAGCTCTGAAATCCTATTAGCAGAAAACATTAAGGTCCTAGAAAAGCAAAACACAAGCAATAATTTTTTAAAAACACTGTGCAATGTATCGTGCATACTTATTTATAGCTGCAGCACCTGAGTCCCCTGTTCTGAGGATGTCCCTTCAAGGGGACTGTGTCACAGATCCAAGACTGCAGTTTATGTCACATCATGCACACCCGTGTGTGCAAAGCATAGCATCAAGTCCAGGTTGATGGCCACACACAATTACATGTGTGACAGCCACGTTCCAATGACGTTGGCATCAACGTTGATTCGTGAAGAGAAACAGATCGCAAGACAGAGGAGACCTGCATCCTAAAATTGCCTGACCAGTGCCTTTGGCCAAAAGAAAACTCTGGACTTTACGATCATCTTGACATAGGCTGACCTAGGGGAGAACCGGCTTCTGCCCAGCCCTGAGCCAGAGTGACTGGTGGGATATGGGTCGTCCTCACTGATGCTTCATCTGCCCCTTCCCATGAGAGGGCACGGAGCTGGGTCCAGTATTGGAGTGTAGCCTGTAGATAGTGTCACTTTGATCTGAGGGGTAAAGGGACTGGCCATATTCAATCTAAGAATATCCTGTTTCCTAAACAATCTAGAGGAGATTTACCATTTTTAAAATCATCCCTTGTTGGAGGAAATACTTTCTATATATTTGCTCTGCAGATTCCCCTGTGGTGTGTGTGTGTGTATGTATAGGCTATTTTAAGGCTTTTATTATCTTTTATGTTATATAACTTTATTTTTCAACTGTTCCTTCTCCCAAAAGTGCCTGCATGCAGTGACATGTAAAACCGTTTCTGGTCTATTCTGAGGGGTTCAGAAATGGCCTCTCGGGTCACTTTCCGTGTGGGGGCACATTGGCCTGGTGCATGCTCCAGAGATGCCAGTCATCCTCCTCTGTTCCCCTCTCCTGTGAAAAGACTCTGTGTGGAAGAGGTGATCTAATTCTCATGTGATCTCTGTCCTTAACTTGGCCATGGCTCTCTTGGCCGGAGTCCAGACGAGTCACTTAGATTTTCTGCCATGAGCAGTTGGAATTGGTGACTGGTTGAATCTGTCTGCTGTGTGGGTTTCTCCTTTCCTGTGCTCCCTGAAGCCTCAAGCCTGTTGGTTTCCTGGGTCATGTTTTCCTTCAATATCCAAGTAAATCATCAAGTCCACATAGAGGCAAATGCTATGTGTTCAACCAAACCTCAATTCCTTTTCCATTTGGACAGACAGAAAGACCACATTTCCCAGCTTTGCTTGCAGATAAGTTGGGCCAAGGGCAGAAGTGATACAAGCCTCTTCCATGCCTAGTCCCTAAAAAACCACACAATTCCCCAGTCTACTCCTTCTCTTCCACAAAGTGTCCAAGAGGATGTGGCCATATAGAGAGGGGAACCTCATAACTCATACTGGGTGGGATCATTGACTGCATGAAACCACTGAGATTCCAGGGCTTTGCCCTATACTACCTTGAAAAATGAGTCTTATCCCACCTACTGGGATGATTCGCAAGCCTTTAGAAACATTTCTGGAAATTTCCATATAGGAGAATGAGGACTTCGATCTTCCTAGACCTCTTCCTATCTCCTGCTGAATTCTTTTTTTTTAATATAATTTTTAGTTGTAGATGGACATAATACCTTTATTTTTATTTAATTTTATGTGGTGCTGAGGATCGAACCCAGTTCCTTGCTAGGCAAGCGCTCTACCACTGAGCCACAACCCCAGCCCATTCCTGCTGAATCCTTAATGCCTTTTGTGATTACTGTCCATACTCCATCTTCCCCTCTCGCCTCCTGCCCCATAAACACCTTCCTCTTCCACCCTAAGACTATGGCATGCTACAGTCTCTTCACTGAAAACCTTGAGACAACAGAGCAAGGCAGTGTCACAACCCACAACAGGAAACAGTTTACAGGTGACCATTAGACAGATGCAACTGTGGCCCTCCCATGGAGACACGGGTCACAATTCTGATTCTGCTATCCATGCATACTGGAATTGAACCATGAAGTAAATAGATGGCTGCTGAGGGAAGCCAGGTGTCTTGCTGGTGGAGTGGGGAACTACAAAAAAGCAAGAGAAAGAGTGTGGGATGATCCATGTGGTGATGGATCAGAGTTGGAGACACCAGGACGAACCAGTGTTGATCTTAATATAGACGGTTACATGGGGAAATATTTATACATATGCATAAATATATTTCTTTGCTCTCTTCGCTGAGAGGGTCTAGAAGGCATGATACCACCACAGCAGCAAACACATCTAATGCCCAGTTCTTGGTTCCTTTTGTTTAAGTGGAGTATTATAATTATATGTGACAGTGGAATCGTTATGTCCACTGTGTGTACATGCACAGAACAATTTGATCCAGTTCATTCCCCTTTACCATTCCCCACCCCAGTTCTTGGTGTCTAATAACCCTTCTCCAACAAAAGAAACCAGGGCTGATTCTAGGACTGAGGCTGGAAATACATAAGATGAGCCTGAAGTATTTTATAATCTAAGAAAGTCAAAAGGTGCTAAAATAAAACAAAACCAAAACCTACAATGGTGGTGGTATGTCAAAGGAGCCAACTAAAAGAGTTGCCAATGGCCAAAGCGGGAACACTTTGAGTAATAAAACAAAGTAGAATTGCGTATCCATATTGATTTGTCCATACTGATATAGATAAATGGTTGAATACATAAAGGGAAAAAAAGACAAATCTTCGGTGCAGAATAATTTTTCTTCCAGCTCTGCCCAGGAACCTTGCCTTGCCATGACCAGAAGTGACTATTAGGGAGCATCCCCAGCAGAAGACAAGCCCCACTTCCTCTGACATTCCCCCAGCCCTCCCAGAATGCATCTGGAGAATCTCTTTGATCAACTGGATTTTTTTTTTAATGGTGCTGGGGATTAGAACCCAGGGCCTTGTTGTGCGAGGCAAGCACTCTACCAACTGCGCCGTACCCCCAGCCCTGGAATTTTTTTTATTTCATGTATTCTGCCATTCTTATTCTGAGTTTGGCTTCTGCATAAAGAATCTCGTAGCGGTGCCCTGGGCTTCCGTGTCTCCCCTCTTCTCTGGTCTCAGAAGCAGCATGTGTGGGTTGGGGTTGGAGCTTGTGATGTGGTGAAAGGCACATGAGGCGGCTGTGTGGACTGAGGGGTAGGCACCTCCTGGTAGGGGTGGCTTTATGAAGGGTGGAGGGCTTTTAAACTATTTTTGTAACTATAATTTCTTTGAATTTGGTGAGATTTCAGTGTTTGCCAATCTGCTACCTTCTCACTTGTCTACTCTCCAAAATATGAAAACATCAATTTCTTTTTTCTTTCCTCCTTAATAGCATTTTCCTCTTCCCATCATGAGCCAAATGCATCCTGCAAGAACAGTGTATATAGATTGGTAATTTAGTTTCTCAGTACAGTGGCATCTGTGAAAATTTTCCCAATTTACAAGGTTTTTTTTTTCTGCCTCTGGTTCTTGAAAAATTCTTTAATCTTCTGATTTATAAATAGCCTATCGTGAGACAGAAGAATCGTGAGTTCAAAGCTAGCCTCAGCGACAGTGAGGCGCTAAGCCACTCAGTGAGACCCTGTCTCTAAGTCAAACACAAAATAGGGCTGGGGATGTGGCTCAGTGGTTGAGTGGCCCTGAGTTCAATCCCCAGTACCAAAAAAATTAAATAAATAAATGAATAATAAATAAATAATCTATCAAATAAGCCCACTGAAGACCATACTTCTTGGTTCAGTTTTGTTATTTGTAGGATCTCAAAGATGACACCTGTGCAGGAGAGTGGACACTGTGTGCCTAGCACTGGAGTTCAAGGCCACGCCCTGGAGGAAGGGGTTCCGCACTCGAATATGCCTCTCAGGTCAACCACCTTATTTTCTGAGCCCTGCTGGGAAAGACATTTTTAATTGTTTTTCTCCCAGGGATTCAGATCTTATAAATCTTGGTTTTGTACTTGTTGTTTGAAATTTGTAGAAATTGTTCAAGGGCAGGCAGAGGAAGTAATATTTATCCACTACCTTTCAACCGCCTGCTATTTAGTTCCACACACTTTATCTCATTTAATTTTCCTGACCACCTTGTGAGGGAGGAAGTGCTGGCCCCATCCCATAAATGAGCAGCCTGAGCCCAGGAGAGCACACTGCCTGCTTGTGCCTGCTCCATATGAGACCGTCCTTCGGGAGTAGAAGGGGGAGACTCAGACCCAGGAAACAGATTCAGGACTCTGGCAGGCAGATGCAAGATGCAGTTGAGGTAGTGGACATGCTTTATTCAGAGGTGGCAACAGCCTCCAGCCTCAGCCTCAACCCGCGACCGTTTTCATTTTGCCCCAGTCAGTTCCCCATTTAGCCCCCTTTTTATATGCAGGCCAAACAAAGCAGACTGCCAACAGGTTACGTAAATGGGCTTATGTTCACAAGCAAATGTTTGTGACCTTGAGTACATCCACTGAATCAGTGTTTCTGACCTTGACTACACACTGACTATAACATAGCTCATTTGTGGCCTCAGCTACACACTAAAAACATAATAGCCCACTGGAAGCCTTGGCGAGGCAGCCTAACTACAGGCTATAAGACTGTATCATTTTGGGCCTGTCCCAACAGAGGCAGATGCAGGACTCAAACCCAAGGGCAATGTCCACCTCTTTGGAATATGCCAAGCTGAAAGGTGCAGGTACTTAAACATTATGGAAAACATGTTCTCACAATAATTAAGTTGATCTGTTCAAAGTTAGTCCCACATTTGGACGAGAACAAAACAGATTTGAATCCTTATTATTTCAGAGCTGTTCTTTGTTTGGTAGGTCTGCTGGCTCTCTGGTGAACCTTGCTGCTGATGACTGCTTATTGAGGTCCAACTGTGTGCCAGGCACTAGACCTACATCATCCACATGCATATGATGAAGTTGCTGGCTTATTGGAAAATGGCTGAGAGTTTTTGCAAATGTGTAGGATCTGCTTGGAATGCTCTGACTTCAAATGTGGCATTCATAAAAGTCCTTCTGGAAAAGCCAGAAAACATACCTCAGAGAGATAGGATATCTTCATCCAGAGCAGCTGGAACTGAAGATAAATGGAGATCACGTGGCTGCTGATGGGGAAGCCGTCCGTGTTAAGATCCGTAGGCACAACACACTATGGCTCCAAATATGCATCTCCAGGGGAGTCAGGAAGGCAAACGGCCATGCATCTATGGCTTCTGCTTCCTCTACATACACACATTTAGGTAGAGTGTTCTATGACAAGAAACAGTGGGGTTTTAGATATTTTTAAAAAATATATTGGTGGGGGATAATGGAAAAGTTCCACAGATGGATCGCAGTAATGGCTTTACCACCAAGTGATCGTACTCAATGTCACTGAACTGGATGCCCCAAATAGATAAAATGGCATATTTTATGTTACATATATTTTACCAAAAAAAAAAAAAAAAAGCACTCAATTTTTAAACAATCTAATGATGAGTAATGATTCTCCCAGGCAACAGCGGGGAGGCTCATTAATAATGTGATGTAGCTACAATTCCTCTGTTGAAAATGTTTTTTTTTTTTGGTATGGCAAATGTATTTTGACTTTTAAAAGCACATAGGAATATGTGCCGGTTATGTGCAAATGCTGTCCCCTTTTACAACAGGGACTTAAGCACCCTGGGATTTTGGTATGGTGGTAGGGGTTCCCGGAACCAGTCCCAGTGGATCATCAGGGCCCACCGTAGTGGTGTTGAAGAAAAAGAAGTAGAGAGGAAAGTGAGATCCATGGGATGGGCAGGGACAGGAATTAATAGCAAATGTGTGCCAGGCCTTGACCCTTCCTGGAGAGAACAGGGAGGAACGAAGGGCGGAGAAAGAGGAGTCGGAACTGCCTGCCCAGCCCAGGGGCAGAGCTGGACCACAGGATGGGCAATCAGCCAGGCCGGGAGGACTGGAAAGGCTGTGTGGAAACCCCAAGCCGGAAGCCTGTGGCAGGACGACATCATAACTAGCCTCTAGAGAGACAGATGGTGGGAAATGTTCCTTCCTGGGCCCAGGTCCACTCCCCGGTTCCTCCGAACACCAGCGTCATTGGGCACCGTGATGCTGCTGTTTCCACACAGTATTTTCTCTCATCTGCAGATGTTTTTTTTTTTAAACACGAGGTGCTCATTACTAAACAAACAAAATATTTTCTTTTTCAATGATTGCATATAATGATTAAATATTAATTTGAGATGAGGAGCTATTAGCTGGGAAAATAGTGATTCTTACATAATTTAAATATTGGTTTATATGTGACATGTTCATTGTTGGAAATTTGGACAATTTGAGAGTCTTTGAAATTTTTTATTGGTGCATGAAAAGCATATAATAGTGAGATTTAATCTTATATCTTCATACATGCACCCAATATAACAACATCCTTTGGCCAATATCATTCCATGATATTTCCCCTTCCCCTCCCCTTCTCCCTCCCCCTGGACCATTTCCTCTACTCTACTGATTTCCCTGAGATCCCCCCACACACCCTTTTCCCCTTTTCTCTCTCTAGTTTTCACATATAAGAGAAAACATGTAAGTCTGGCTTGTTTCTGTTAACATTCTCAAGTTTCACCCATTTTCCTGCATGATTCCATTCTTCTTTATGGCTGAATAAAACTCCATTGTGTGTCTATACCACACTTTCTTTATGTATTCATCCATTGATGAACCCCAAGGCTGGTTCCATAGTTCAGCTATTGCGAACTGTGCTGCTACAGACGTGGGTATGCACGGATCACTACAGTATGCTGACTTTAACTCTTTAGGATAAATACCCAGGAGTGGCAAGGCTGGGTCATGTGGTAGCTCCATTTCTAGTCTTTAAAGTAAATTCCACAATGATCTCAGCTAATTTACAGTCCCACCAATAGTGTAAAATTGTTGTTTCCCCTCCTATTTTCTCCAGCATTTATTACTATTGTACTCTTGATCACTACCATTCTATCTAGAATGAGATAAAATCTTAGGGTAGTTTTGATTTACATTTCCCTAATTGTTAAAGGTGTTGAACATTTTGCATGTGTTTGTTGGCCATTTGTGTTATTTCTTTTGATAAATATCTATTTAGTTCGTTTGCCCATTTATTGTGTTATTTGTTTTTTTGTTATTGTTGGTAAATTGTTTTTTTTAAAGTATATTCTGGATATTAATCCTCTGTCAGAAGAGTAGCTGGCAAAGATCTTTGCCCATTCTGTAGGCTCAGTCTTCTTACTCTTGTTTCCTTTGCTGTGTAGAAACTTGTTTAATTGGATACCATTCCACTTACTAACTCTTGGTATTATTTCCTGAACTTTTGGAGTCCTATTGAGGAAGTATTGCCTGTGCCCCTGGGTTGGAGAGTTGATCCTATGTTTTCAAAAGTTTTAAAAAGAAAAAAAATATCCATAATCACATCACCCAGAGAAAACTTTAAAAAATATTTTGGTGGGTTTTGTTTGTTTTGTGATGCTGGGGATTGAATTCAGGGCTGTGTGCAGGCTTGGCAAGCACTCCACCACTGAGCTACAGCCCAGTCTCTATTTTGGTATTTTTTGGAAATTTGGTCTCACTCCCATGGTAGTTTTTTTTTTTAAATTTTTTTTTAGTTGTAGATGGACATAACTTTATTTTATTTATTTTTACCTGGTGCCGAGGATCAAACCCAGTGCCTCACACATGCGAGGCAGGCGCTCTACCACTGAGCCACAATCCCAGCCCCCCATGGTAGTTTTAAAAAATTTTTTATTTGTTCTTTTTAGTTATACATGACGATAGAATGTATCTTGACATATCATGCATACATGGAGTATAACTTCCTATTTTTGTGCTTGTACATGATGTGGAGTTACACTGGTCATGTATTCATATGTGAACACAGGAAAGTTATGTTTGATTTATTCCTGTCTTTCCTATTCCCATTCCTCCTCACCTCCCTTCATTCCCCTTTATCTAATCCAGTGAACTTCTATTCTTCTCTCCCCCACCCCATGCCCCCATATTGTGTGTTAGCATCTGCATATCAGAGAGAACATTTGGCCTTTGGTTTTTTTGGGACCCGCTTATTTCACTTATTCTCCAGTTCCATCCATTTACTGGAAAATACCATAATTCATTCTTTATGGCTGAGTAGTAGTCCATTATGTATATAGACCACAATTTCTTTAGCCATTTATCTGTTGAAGGGCACCTAGGTTGGTTCCATAGCTTGGCTATTGTGAATTAAACTGCTATAAACATTGATGTGGCTGCGTCACTGCAGTATGCTGATTGTAAGTTCTTTGGGTATAAGCCAAGGAGTGAGATACCTGGGTCAAGTAGAGGTTCCATCCCAAGTTTTCTGAGTAATCTCCATACTGTTTTCCATAGTGATTGCACCAATTTGCAGTCCCACCTGCAATGTATGAGTGTACCTATCCCCCCACATTCTCGCCAACACTTATTGCTTATATTCTTGATAATTGCCACTTTGACTGGAGTGAGATGGAATCTCAGTGTAGTTTTGTTTTTGTTTTTTTGTTTTGTTTTGTGGTGCTGAGGATTGAACCCATGGCCTTGTGCATGTGAGGCAAGCCCTCTACCAACAGAGCTATATCCCTAGCCCCTCAGTACAGTTTTGATTTGCATTTCTCTAATTGCTAGAGATGTTGAACATTTTTTTGTGTATTTTTGACCATTTGTATTTCTTCTGTGAAGTGCCTGTTCAGTTCCTGTGCCCATTTATTGACTGGGTTCTTTGGGGGTTTTTGGTGTTGTTTTTTGAGTTTTTTGTATATCCTGGGGATTAATCTGAGGTGCAGGTGGTAAAGATTTCCTCCCATTCTGTAGGCTCTCTGTTCATGTTCTTTATTGTTTCCTTTGCTGTGAAGAAGCTTTTTAGTTCAATGCTATCTCATTTATTGATTCTTTATTTTAATTCTTGCACTTTAGGAGTCTTGTTGAGGAATTCAGTTCCCAAGCCAACATGACAAAGAGTTGAGCCTACATTTTCTTCTAGTAGACTCAGGGTCTTTGGTCTAATGCCAAGGTCCTTGATCTATTTTGAGTTTTGTGCTGGGTGAGACATAGGGGTTTCATTTCAGTCTACTACATATGGCTTTGCAGTTTTCTCAGCACTATTTGTTGAAGAGGCTATCTTTTTTCCAATGTATGTTTATGGCACCTTTGTCTAGTATGAGATAACTGTATTTATGTCGGTATGTCTCTGTCTTCTCTTCTGTTCCATTGGTATTCAATTCTATTTTTGTGCTAATACCATGCTGTTTTTATTACTATAGCTCTGTAGTATAATTTAAGGTCTGGTATTGTGATGCCTCCTATATTACTTTTCACACTAAGGGTTGTTTTGACTATTCTGGGCCTCTTATTTTTCCAAATGAATTCCATGACTGCTTTTTCTATTTCTGTGAAGAACACCATTGCATTTTAACAAGAATTGCATTAAATCTGTATGGTGCTTTTTCTAGTAAGGCCATTTTGGCAATATTAATTCTGCCTATCCAAGAACATGGGAGGTCTTTCCATTTTCTAAGGTCTTCTTTGATTTCTTTCTTTAGTGTCCTATAGTTTTCATTGTAGAGGTCTTTCGCCTCTTTTGTTAGATTTATTCCTAAATATATTTTTGAGGTTATTGTGAGTAGTTTTCTTAATTTTTATTTAAGCTGAGTCATCATTGGTGTATAGGTATGCGATTCATTTATGGGTGTTGATTTTCTATCCTGCTACTTTGATGAATTCATTTATGAGTTCAAGAAGCTTTTTGGTGGAATTTTTTGGGTCTTCTAAATATAGAATCATGTTGTCAGCAAATTGGGATACTTTGAGCTCTTTCTATTCATATCCCTTTAATTATTTTCTTTTGTCTAATTGCTCTGGCTGGGGTTTCAAGGACTATGTTGAATAGGAGTGGTGAAAGAGGGCATCCCTGACTTGTTCCAGTTTTTAGAGGGAATGCTTCCAATTTTTCTCCATTTAGAATGATGTTGGCCTTGGGTTTAGCATAGATAGCTTTTACAATGTTGAGGTATGTTTCTAATATCCCTAGTTTTTCTAGTGTTTTGAACATGAATGAATGCTGAATTTTATCAAATGCTTTTTCTGCATCTATTGAGATAATCCTGTGGCTCTTATCTTTAAGTCTATTGATGTGATGAATTACATTTATTGATTTCTGTATGCTGAACCAACCTTGCATCCCTGAACCAACCTTGATCATGGTGCACTATATCTTAAATATGTTTTTGTATGCAATTTGCCAGAATTTTATTGAGAATTTTTGCATCTATATTCGTTAGGAATATTGATCTGAAGTTTTCTTTCCTTGATGTGTCTTTGTCTGGTTTTGGTATCAGGATGATACTAGCTTCATAGGATGAGTTTGGAAGGGTTCCCTCCTTTTCTATTTCATGGAATAATTTCAGGAGTATGGGTGTAAGTGCCTCTTTAAAGGTCTGGTATAACTTGGTTAAGAATTCATCTGATCCTCTGCTTTTCACTGTTGGTAGGCTTTTGATAGAATCTTCAATTTCATTGCTTTTAATTGATATGTTTACATTTTCTATGTCCTGTTTCAATTTGGGTAGGTCTATGTCTAGAAATTCATCAATGCCATCATGATTCTCTATTTTATTGAAGTATAGATTTTCCAAGTAGTTTCTGATCTGCATTTCACAAGTGTCTGCAGTGATATTTCATTTTTCATGACAAATTTTAGTGATTTGAGTTTTCTTGTTTTCTTTGTTAGCTTGGCTAAGGGTTTATTGATTTTATATTTTTTTTAAAGAACCAATTTTTTTTTTAATTTTTGAATTTTTTGTTTCAATTTCATTGATTTTAGCTCTGATTTTAATTACTTCCTGTCTTCTCCTGCTTTTAATGTTGATTTGTTCTTTTTTTCTAGGGTTTTGAGATGTAATGTTAGGCTTTTTTATTGGGTAACTTTGGTCTGTGGATATCTTTGTCTATAAGGTGAGTCTCTTGGAGACAGCATATTGTTGGGTCTTGTTTTTAATCCAATCTGCCAGTCTACATTCTTTGATTGATGAGTTTAGGCCATTTACTTTCAATGCAATTATTGAGATATGATTTTTATTCTCTTTCATTTTGATTTATTTTTGGTGTTTAATTTGAATTAGTTTCTCCTTTGAGTGACTATTCTTCTAGTGTAGCTCCTCCCTTTGCTGGTTTTCACTTTTAGTTTTCATTTCTTTGTCATGAAATATTTTATTATGTTTTCCATAGTAGACTTAAATACAGGACTTTTCACACATTATGAATTTTTTTCTAACTCATTAAAGGATCTTTAAATACAAACTCACCAACTATATAATAGTATATATATTAATACCAATCTTATCTTTGAAATTTTAAGCCTATTTTCAAATGAAATATTTCAAACTGAAAATTGCTACAATATATATTCTAATTATTAATCAGAACAAATTTCTAAAGGTGGGGCCAACAGGTCAAAGAATACATTTTTTGGGGGGAGTACTGGTGATTGAACTTGAGGGCACTCAACTATTGAGCCATATTCTTAGCCTTATTTTGTATTTTATTTAGAGACAGGATCTCACTGAGTTGCTTAGTTGAGTTGCTGAGGCTGGCTTTGAACTTGGATCCTCCTGCCTCAGCCTCCTGAGCCATTGGGATTATAGGCATGTGCCATGACGCCCAGCTCCACTTTTCTTTTAAAATAAAATTTCTTTGAAAATAAAAATACTCTCTTTTGTCTCCTGGTTGCATACTATTCCATTGTGTGACTGTGTGGATGTACTAAAATATATGCCACTAGGACCCCCGAGTTGTTTTCTTGGCTATTACAAATAAGGCTGTAATAAATTGCCCTTTTTTTTGGTACTAGGGATTGAATCCAGGGGTGCTTAACCACTGAGCCACATCCCCAACCCTTTTTCTTTTTTATTTTGAGACAGGGTCTCACTAAGCTGCTGAGACTGGCCTCAAACTTGCGATCTTCCTGTCTCAGCTTCCCAAGTTCCTGGGATGACAGGCATGTGCTACTATGCCCACCCAAGCAAGTACTCTTTGCAGGACCCCTCTCCTCATGAGCAGTTTGGCTTTAAACTGTTTTATAAAAGTTTTTGAGCCCCCTATGATGTATAGTGACTTAGTGATGAAGTTTTAATATGAAGGGTGGAGCAGAGGTACTTAGGCGGTTGAGTATTATCCAGTAAGTGCAAAGGGAGCCTCTTCCTCCTGTTCAGGTACCATCTTTGTGTTTTGTCTGTTGTCAAGAGTGGTATTCCTGGCTAATTTCATATCTTCCACTGCAAGAAGATGATGTGATAATCGTCACTGCTCACAACGCCTTAGCAAGTCAGTCTTTCTGTGTTGAAATGGTCGTTTTGTTTGCCTCTGCGCATGTCCCCAATACATCATCTCATGCCATTTACATCATCGCCCACATGGGCTATGGCATCTTGCCCCCAGGGAATTCTGGCTCCCAGGGAGTCTCTCAACGATGGTTGCTGTGCTGCGTAAAGGCTGGTGAGTCCCAGGGTGTGCAGCAAAATGCAAGTGATAGTCTCTTCTGTCATATTAACTTTACCTTCTGGAATTGTCCAACATAAATGCAGAACAGCAATCTTCCAGCCCCATCTTGACCTCTGGGCTGTGACTGCACTCCTGCGATCTCCCTCTATGTGGGCGGCACCTCTGCCTTCCATACTGTCACTACTGGGCAGGACGGTGAGGGGCCAGGAGCAGTGCGGGGATCGTGGTCCCGTCTACCCACTGAATGCCTGTTCCTGGGCTGGTGTGACTTCAGCGCGTCACCTGGAGGCAAGGACACCAACTGGAAGGGGGGACTCTGGAGCAATGGTCTTCAGTTCCTTCTGAAGAGAAGGGCCACCCCGAGGGCTGCTGGCATGTGGCATAGAACCTGCAGAAGGAGCGGGAAGCCTCCCTGGGTGTCAGTGGTAGGGTGCCGCCACCACCCTCAGCCTCAGACACTCTGCACCAGAGGCCGTGCCAGTTGGAAGGCTGGCAGGAGAGCAGAGGCTCAAATTCAAGGGCTAACTGTGGGCTGGCAGTGGCCCAGAGTTCTGAACTTGTCCAACATGACAGTCACCCGAAATCAACCTGGTAGCTTCATTCTGGCCAGTAAAAGCTGTGAGCTCACCTAGTTGCCTTCCTGGAATGGGCTGGCCATAGAATCCCAGAATAACCCCATAGGCTGAGTCTCTGGCTCCTGGCTGACCCTACACAAGGGGGTAAAGGGTGAAGGCCTTGTAGGGGGAACACACCCCTGGCCAGTGGCAGGATTTAGATAGTGATCGTGCTTCAAGCTGTGTGCTTCTGGGACCAGAGACCATGCAGGACAAGCTCCATGCCCAGGGTCTCCTGCCCAGACTGCCCAGCAGCCCCCCAAGAGTCCAAGCACCAGGGGGAGATTTACAAATAAAATGTGAAGCACTCACTGTGAAGCAGGAGTAGGAGGCGCTGTGTGCGCGCCTGCATACGCACACGCAGAGGGCCAGGTAGGGACTCTTAGGCTTTGCAGGCTACATTGTCCCCGGCAGATACTCCGTTCTACCGTGCAGAGGGAAAGCCGTTAGAGACCACAGGCAAACAAAGAAGCGCGGTCGTATGCTGATAAAACTATTTACAAAAACAGGCAGCAAACTCCATCTGGTTCCTGCTTGTAGTTTGTGAAGCTGCTGTAAATCACGCAGGAGAAGGCCCAGGACAGAGATCGTCGTTGCGTGGTTCAAGAGCGGTGATGGTGGGATTACAGGACTTAATAATGGGTGTGCATTGGCTGTTTTGTCGTCTATGGCCAGAGTTGCTTCCACAGAGCTTGTCGTTCTGTTGTTCTACTGCCAGCGATTTTGTCCGTCTCCCTGCCGCCAAGCAAACATTTTATCCCATTTTGAATTTTTGCCCATCTGATGGGTGAATAGTAGCTCAGTATGGCTTTAATTAGCACGCTCTGAGGGGACGGAACATCTATTTGTCTTCTTGTCTATAAAGTACCTGGCCCCCGCCCTGCTGTTTTCCTGTTGGATCGCTGGTCTTTCCTTCCTGATTTATTGAAACCGTGTTTGCTGGATGCAGTGATCTACAGAAGCCAGCTAGGTCAAGGTGTGGAGTGTTGTGTAAAGGTTTGTGAGACTGAGTGGCCACTCAGTGGAGGTGTCCAGCAGGCAACTGGAAATACAGATGTGGAACTCAACTGAGGGGCCGGGACTACAGGAATAAGTTTGGAAATAATCAGTGTAGATATTTATAACAGTGAGATGGTGAGACTGCCTAGGCAGAGACAATAACAGAGGAGAGGTGAGAGAAACGGAGCCCCAGAGCTTCCCAAGAGTTAGCACTGGGGCAGGTGAGGACCCCCAGACACTCAAACTGAGGAGCTTTGGGTAAAGTTGGGAAGAAAGCAAAGGCCTGAGTCTCGGGAACAAAGCCAATACTTCAAGGAGAAAGGACACAGTCCAATGCTTTTAGAGACTGAATGAGACAAGGCATTTATAGGGAACACATCACTAGACTCGGCCACATGGAGACTGTTGGTGACCTCGACAGGCATACTTTCAGTGCAGTGGTGGGGACACATGCCTGATCTCCCAGAAAGTGAAGTGGTTAAAGGGGTCCAGGTGGCTGCTGGGCTAAGGGTGAAGTTGACGTCTGGGGTTATAAATGGGAGGACCATCCAGAGCAGCCGTGTGCTTCCCGTGTGCCATATTTAGCTGCTTAGTGATGGGTGAAGGCGAGACAGAGCAGCATTTAGCCAGAGCTGTTGTCCTGCCCGCCAACACAAAGGGGTCAGTTGAGGATGCAGGGCTCATGGGCCAAGGAGAGTCCCTCACGGTCCATAATGGCAAAGCAGTGCCCTGGAGGTCTAGGTGTGGCCAAAGCTGCCTTTGTTATAATACACAAAAACATGTGCAAGAAATCACCCCAGCCTCTTCTGAGGGATTTCCACACAAGCTTGATGTTCTGCTGCTCATCAAGAAGCAAGCACAATGAGCCTGGGCAAACATTTCTTAAATTTTATTCTTGAGTTTACAACAATTCAGATGACAGAAGCCCATTACCAATGGGTAAGCTACGCCACACAGCGTAAGGCAAGAAAGCCCCGCCACCAAAGACCCGTCGAATGCACTCCGACGGCGATCTCACTGGGAGTCTGTACTGTGGGATTGATTTTATGTCTCCCAGAAGATACGTTACCATAAGTTTTTATTTTATTGGGTTCTGAGAAATTTTACTTTTGAAAGAAAGAAATAGTTGGTGGGCAAGAATAGAAAATAGGACTTAAAAAATGTGTGTAAATAAAGTGCCTGATAAATCAGTGAAAGGAAGAATTTTGGAAAGCAGGAGTTTTTATATGGTATAAAAATAAATACTGTTCTTTTACATTATATAAGGCTGAAAATAAATTATTTTATGGGTAAATAAAAATCATCTTACTGGTTCCATACGTGTATGAAGGCTTTCAAAAGACCGGTAGTAATTTTCAAAGGAATTTGTATCCTTTATAATCAGTTGATCTGTGACTGATTTTCTCCATTTTCTTGCCCCCCATTACATGCCTTTTAGACATTCTGTTGGTCTAACCAAGGTTGCATTGCAAAAGAAAAGGGAGACAAACTCAGTTCAGTCACCCTAATTATCACCATCCAT
>CM053403.1:15548616-15590992 GCA_028644305.1 Xerus rutilus | reverse complement strand
CCCAAAGGCACAGGCAACAAAAGTAAAAATAGAAAAATGGATTATCTCAGCTAAGTTTCAGCATATCAAAAGAAATAATCAACAGGATTAACAGGCAACCCACAGAAACAAAGTATTTGCAAACTAATCATCTGGCAAGGGATCAATATCCAGAATGTATAATGAATTCAAAAAACTGAACACCTCTCCCAAAAAAGTCCAATTTTTAAAATGGGCTGAGAACAGATACTTCTCAAAAGAAGACATATAAATAGACAATACGGCCCATATATTCTATGAAAAAAATGCTCAATTTCACTAATCACCAGAGAAATGCAAATCAAAACCACAATGACATCACCTCATCCCAGTTTGAACAGCCCTCAAAAAAAAAACCCAAACGCTCTGGCAAAGATGTAGGATAGAAGGGAGCTGTTCCTACTGTGAGTGGGAGTGTACTTAGCACAGCCATTATGGAAAACAGTAGGGAGATTGCTCAAAAGACCAAAAACAGAACTACCCTGTTATCCAGCTTTCCCTCTATTGGGAATATATCCAAAGGAGAGGGAATCCTTATACCAAGAAGATACTTTGTTCTAGTTTGGATAGGACCCCCACCCCACCCTAAGCTCCTGAGTTCATGCAGGAGGTGAAATGCTTACCAGAGCTGTAACCTAATCAGTGAGTTAGTCCATTTAACCCACAGGCTAAATTCAATCTATCTGCTACTTTTTTTTTTTTTGGTACTGGAGATTGAACTCAGTGGCACTCAACCACGGAGACACATCCCCAGCCCTGTTTTGTGTTTTATGTAGAGACAGGGTCTGAGTTGCTTAGTGCCTCGCCATTGCTGAGGCTGGCTTTGAACTCGTGATTCTCTTGTCTCAGCCTCCCTAAGTGCTGGGATTACAAGCTTGTGCCACCGCACCCAGCTTGCCACTTATCTTTGTAGATAAAGTTTTATTGGAACACAACTCATTTGTTTACTTATTTAGCCTACTTTTGTTTTTTTAAATTATTTTTAACCACTTTATTGAAATATAAATTGGCACAGAACACTGATTTTTTTTTTTTTTTTGTACCAGGGATTGAACTCAGGGGCACTGGACCACTAAGCCACATGCCCCCGCTTCTACCCAGGCACTCACTGATCTGCTTTCTATCACTGTAGATTTGTTTGCATTTTCTAGAATTATACACAAGTGGAATTATTTGCGAGCTACTTTTGTCTAACATTTTCACAAAGCAAAATTGTTTTTTTTGTGTGTCCTTCCCATGCCCACAGCCCCACCCATATTTAGCTTCCTTTTAAATCCTTACCTTTCCTGAAGTAGGTATTTTCATTATTCCTAATGTTTATTTGGATAAACTGAGCCAGAGAGGTTAGGAAGCTCTGTGGTTGTCAGAGAACACAAGATCCACAGAGCTTGAGACCTTGATTATCTGCCCTTTTTTAACAGAAAAAGGTGTCACCTCTTTTCAGGAGAAAATACATAGTGTTTTAGTCAGCTTTTTCACCACTATGACCAAAAGACTTAACAAAAACAATTTTAGAGAAGGAAAAGTTTATGCAGAGCTCACGGTTCCAGAGGTTTCAGTGCATATATGGCCGACTCCATAGAACATGGCAGAAGCATGTAGAGGAGGAAAGCAGCTCAGAACTCGGCAACAGGAAGTAGAGAGAGGGAGCTCCACTGACCAGGGACAAAACATAAACCCCGAAGGCACACCTACCTCCTCCAGCCACACCTTTCCTGTCTACAGTTACCGCCCAGTTAATCCCTATCAGAGGATTAAGCCTTCCATTAGCTTACACCTCCCCCAATCCAACCACTTTGCCTCTGAATGTTCTGGCATTGTCTCACACACAAACTTCTGGAGGACACCTCATATCTAAACCATAACACATAGAAAAAAGAAAATGGCATCCTTACCCCACATCTCAAAATCAATTCAGGTAAAAACCCGAGCAGAAGAAGAAATACTGAAAACCTTCGTAAGAAAATATAAGAGGACATCTTGCTGATTTTGATGTAGGCAATAATTTTATAAATAAAATATGTAATATGTTAAACGAGTAGTTTATTAAATTAAAGATTTCTGTGGTTCAATAAATACAAATCATGCCCCAGGCTTTAAAAATATGCTCTGTCTTGCATTTAACTGACAAAGAATTAGTGTTCAGAACATTTAGAGAAAATGCAGGGAACTCCTACAGTTCATAAGGAAAATAATCCAACAAGACAGAGAAGAGAATTGAAGTGCCAATAAACACATGAATTGATGCTCAAGCTCACTATTAATACTGGGACACAAATTAAAGCCACATTAAGTTCCATTCCATGCCCATCTGATGAACAAAAACCAAATCTGAAAGTACATTAACAGCAAACCTTGTTTTTTAAATGGCCTGTAATGGGACCATGCAGTGTACTTACTCACAGAGGTTCCCGGGTATGAGCCGACTTAATTCTCAGAATGTCTGTATAATACGCTACGGATTATTATCCTTCCTTGACATGAGAGAAAAGGCAGAGCTAGAGTTAAGAAAACTGCACAGGCTCACAGGAGCCAGGCTAAGGCTCACATAGTCTGTAACACAGAAGTCCAAGTTCTCGACCATCAGGCGAGCTCACTGTTTGGGTAAAAAGAAACTCTACGTCAATCACAGGAGTCTAAACTGACATAACCTCTTTGGAGAGCAACTTGGTGATATCTACTGAATTTGAGGATGTGTGTCTCCCTAACTCAGCAATTCTATATAGAAACCATGATTTCATGTTTCCTGCACCACTGGGGTGAAAGGATAAAACTTTTCACGGCTACAAGACTGGCTCAGGGCTCTACTGACTCCAGATCCCCACATGACTCCCCCAAGGATCCAGAGGACCGATGTCTTGGTGTACTCATGGACACTCCGTGGAGGACTCCTACACAAGCATACTGAGAGATGTAAAAATCGTCACTGCCCCGTCACTATAGAGCCAAAGAACTGGACATACCCTGAACTGTGTATTGTCAGAGAATGGCCAGATTAATTCAGGTCGTGGAACTGAATGCTGTGTAGACACTAAACTCAAGAAAAAGAACTACATGGATCAACATAAATATGTTGCAAAAGCATGAGGTTGAATGAAAAAAGCAGCAGAGTACGGAGTATATGATTTTAATAAAGCTTATGAAAATAATGAGTAATACATGTTATCTATAGAGACATACCTCTGTAGCAACAGTATAAACATGTGTGTAGCAATGACAGATGCCAATTTAGAACTGGAAGGAATGAAATGGACCAGGAAGGGATACATGGGAGCACCTACCACATATCTGATGTATTTTATTTATCATTTTGAAATATTTGGTCCAAGTAATCCATGAAGGGTTGCAAAAGCTAAGTGGTAAGTACATGGTTAACTATTTCCTATAATTTCCTGCATGTGTGCATTTCATTACCATTTGTAAGCAGCTGGGGCAGAGGTTAAGTCACTGACCAGGGACAGCTGCGAGACTGCAACATAGGGCTTACTGGGGTGGATGCCTGAGAAAAAAAGTCGGCCTGCCCAGCAGAATCCAGGAAGGTTTGAACTTGGAGGTAGCACATGGTGTTAAGGCTGACGGTGAGGCTAACTCACAGATTGTTTAGGTGTCTGTGTGTGGAATGAGCAGATGCCCACATTCTCCCACCATTTCTGCAATTCCCTTGCCCAGGTGGGAAATTAACACCAATGTATTTTGGAGAAACTGAGGAAGACTTAGCACTCAAGGGTGCTAGGAACTCTGGGACACTGGCTGAGAAAGAGATTAATTGGAAGTCTAAATAGTAAACTGTAGGACTCCTTCAGATCCTTTGTGTGTGTACAGTGCTGGGGATTGAACCCAGGGCTTTTTGCATGCAAGGCAGGCACTCTACCAACTGAGCTATATCCCCAGCCCATTCTTCAGATCTTTAATTGGGTCTGAGAATAGGGTAGACAGGCATGTAGCCCCCCAGAGAAGAGATTAGACGTTCCGCTTGTAGGGCTGTAGTTAGATCCCCACTTCCTCAATGGTAAAGCTGCCGTGCACACCCCTACTTCAAGTGACTTAACTTCCACATGCCTCAGTCTCCTACCTGGTAAAGAAATATACTTCATATTATCTCTATCTCAGGGAGATGATGATGGGAACATCCAATAACACAGAGCACTTGGAACCCAGCTTGGCACAAAATGAACTTCCTAAAGATTGGCTGTAACTTTTAAGAAACAGTTACACATGGAGAAAGAATCTGACATTTTCAACAGTAATACTGGGACACACAGGAGCGATGCCCTCGACAGCCTGAGTATCGCCATCTATCATTCTAGGTCTGTCCACTCACCAGTCATGTATTGAGGGTTAGCTAAAGGCATTTAAAAATGTGTGCATTCAGAAAAGGTTTCTCCTGTGTTCTCCTCCTTTGGAACTTTCTTGAGAATGTGTTGAAGCAAAAGGAGAAGGTGGATCAGGAAAGAGAAATAAGATCCAGGAGACACACAGGTGTGCAGGGAGAGGAGAGTCCAGGACGAGAGCTGTGCAGGGCCGGGGGCCGCACGGCCGGGTGGGCTGCTCCAGAGGGAGGCCTCCAGGATAAAGGTAAAGACAAATCATCCAATATAACAGAATCTCGGGGGCGAAACACTAATTACAGGTATGTAATAGTGATGATGGAGCACTTGGAGAAAAAATAAGAATGGGCCAGGCGTGGTGGCGCACACCTGTAATCCCAGCACTTAGGGAGGCTGAGACAGGAGGATCATGAGTTCAAAGCCAGCCTCAGCAATGGCAAGGCACTAAGCAACTCAGTGAGACCCTGTCTCTACATAAAACACCAAAAATGAGACTGAGGATGGGGCTCAGTGGTCAAGTACTCCTGAGTTCAATCCTCACTACCAAAAAATAAAAATAAGGATGTGTCTCTAGAAAAATATGCAAGTGAAAAAATACTAAAAAGAGATTAGAACAAAGGCAATACATTACTTGACTCTGTGATAAATAATACTTGTAAGCCATAGTGATATAAACCCTATGCATTTATTAAATAAAACTTGAGCCTTGCCCCATGAGGAGAATGGAAGTTGGGGTGATATTGCCTAAGGTTAAGATGACCAAGTCCGTATCTATCATAGCTAAAGCCAATAGAAAATGTCTCAAATTGATAAAATTAGCAATCCAAATAAAATATGTAGATAACGGAAAAAAGCTCATCATTAATGATTGATGTTTTACATACACACGCACATTTATATGTATGTATACATACATATTTATATAAATGGTCTTCAAAAAATGAAATAGAATAAGATAATTGAATATAATGGTCTACCAGAGAAAGTATCAGCATACATAGCACATATTAAGAATATTACATAAAACTCCTTTCAACTATGAACTTACATGTTTATAAATATGTGGATATTTTCAGTATAAACTTATTTCTTACTGAGTGTTGTGGTCAAAAACATTGTAGGGCTGGGGTTGTAGCTCCGTGGTAGAGCACTTGCCTCCCATGTGTGAGGCACTGGGTTCGAGCCTTAGCACCACATAAAAATAAATAAAGATGTTGTGTCCATCTACAATTAAGAAAATATTTTTAATTATAGATGGACACAAATATCTTTATTTATTTACTTTTATGTGGTGCTGAAGATCGAACCCAGTGCCTCACACATGCGAGGCAAGCGCTCTACCACTGGGCTATAGCCTCAGCCCAAGAAAATATTTTTTAAAAAACATTTTAAATTAGCTGGGCACGGTTACTCACTCCTGTAATCCTAGCTACTCAGGAGGCTGAGGCAGGAGGATCACAAGTTAGAGGCCAGCCTTGGCAACTTAGGGAAAACTTGTATCAAAAAAAAAAAGAAAGAAAAGAAAAAAGGGCTGGGGATGTAGCTCAGTGGCAGAGTACTTGCCTAATATGCATAAACCCCTGGGTTCAATCCCTAGCACTGCACAACAAAACAAAACAAAACAAACAAACAAAAAACAACTGAAAGCTTACATGCACACCTTACACATCAGGTTCCAGGATCTGGCGTGTAAAATCCCTGGAAGGGGAAAGCCATGTCTTCTGTCTGATCCTCTGGCTTCTAGTGAAATACTAACAAGATAAAACTGAAGCCGACCCTTGCTGTTAAAGGTCCTCCACCACTTGTCAACAAGCGAAAAAAATCTCAGAGCTTTCCTTTCCTAGTCTTGAAAACGAGGCTGCCCTTGCCCGCCTCAGGCGCTGGCTGGGGCAGGGAAGTGAGGGGTGCACGAGCCCAGCTCTAGTAAGTTCTCAATAAACACCGGAGCCGTCATGGCAGGGGCGCAGACCTCCACACTGCTGGGAACCGATGGCCTTTACCAACAAGGAGACAGGGACGGAGGTGTGGATGCTGGTTTCTAACACCACAGCTCCAAGACTTTCAGCTGCTGAGCCTTAGCTCTTTAAAATGAATGAATTTTATCTTTGTAGTTTGTTCTCGCTCTAAATCACAAAGGTCAGAGGCTGCTGTCTCCAGGGCCTCAGCCGCTGCTCTCCTTACCTGTGTGCTCCCCTCCCCCTCCTGTTCTTATTCTACGCATCGTATATATTTATACAACATGTCTTAGGTCAAGTTCCCTTCTTACCCAATTTCTTTTTAAAGGTCTTATGATGAGTTAAAAGTTCCAGCAGGGATACGTGTGTGTGTGTGTGTGTGTGTGTGTGTGTGTATTTTTTTCAAAAATGGATGTTTGTGTTTCCTTGCAAGTCTGTATCCAATAAATTATTAAAATCACAATAAATATCAGATGCTTCTCAAGGCAACATGCTTTGTTTTAAGATTAAATAACATTTAGGGAATGTGTGCTTACATATGGAATATCAAACCAAGGGCACACTGTGTTTTTACATGGTCTGTTCTCTATGAAATATGCATAACTCCTCTAGGTAAATACGCCTGCTGAAAAGGCAACTTTGTAGCCCCGGCTAATTATGCATGTTCTCCAGGTATTGCTTGGAATTTAAATAAATATATAAAGTACAGGATTCTATGTTTGCTTTGGATGCTATTGATTTTCTAGGCCAGCTCCTTCTTTGAGCTTAGATCAACATTCTCCCGCGTCAGCGTCCACCTAATGTCACAACTGCCAATGACGACCTGTGAAGAAAGATGGTTTCTTTGGAGACAAATGCTTAGCAAGGGATACAAATGAACCACCCAAGTAGCAAATGAGCACAGCGCTTCCTAACCCCTAACTTCACAAAGGCTGAATTCATGTCCCTAAAAAACAGGCTTCCCGAACCCAGTTTCTAGGCTGAAAACAATCCTCATTAAAATCTAATAGTTAAATGTCTGCTAAGAATAATTGAAGATTTTCAGCAAGAATGCCATCTCCTTCTGATGATCAGATAAAAATCATCTTTTCTCCGGCCTGGACTATTTTTATGAGGTGGCAGGTGGGAGAGGTGGGGATTAAATGGTGCTGCAAGGGACAAAAGGAACAAATAGTTCCCTTTTTCTTGGTGGTGGGTGTTATTATCTCTATTTTCAGAGGAGAAAGTGTGGATGCGGAAAGGCTGGGTGACCTGCCCATCTGGACAGTGTGTGAAGGTGGGGTCAACACAAGGTCTGTCTAACCCAAGCCCAGGCTGCTGCCTGCCTGTCACATTGTCCCCGCTGGGCAGCCTGAGGGCAGCAGGAAGGGAGGAGACAGTGTTCCCACCTGCAGAAGACAAGACAAAACAAAGCCCCCCTAAAAAAACAAAGACACAGCAAAACAGCCCCCTTGCAAACTTCATTTTTAGCAGCACTGTCAACAACCCACCACCGGAAACAACTTAAAATGCTCAACATAATAAAAAAAAATCTTTTTAAAAGCCTCGCTGAGCTGGCATGTCAGGAACACAGGAGCTCCAGACGGTGGCAGGCGCGCAGGCGTGCGGAGCGCTAGGGCAGACCTGGCCTGCAGGCACCACAGGGCTGGAGACCTGGAGGGGGCTGCTTCACCAGCACGAACCACACTAGGCCATGTGTGTCCTCTGCCTCTCCAGGGCCACCAGGGATCTGCTGCTGGTCTTGGCAGTGGCAGAGGCACAGGAGACGGGAGACACAGGCAAGGCCTGCCCCAGGTGGGAGACTAACAGATTTTCACATAAGCGAAAATCCTGCACCTTCTGAATAAGAAACAAACCTGCCCCTAAGAAGAGATGACAAGGAAACCTGGCTGAGTGCAGTGGTGCTACTTGGTGGGGGACATCTCCCCCAGGAAAGCACATAACCACAAAGTGGCCCTTACATGGATCTGAGGCCAGCATCAAACCATCTGTGCGGTCCAACCAACCTCAACCTGAGTATTTTAAGTTGTTCTCAGGCTGATGGTGTCCCAAGGCCCTTGGAAAAAGCAAATAATAATCCTTTTTGAAGCAACAGACCTTTAACAGTTAGAATACAGGAGATTAAACAAGACACTAAGAGCAAAAATAATGGCAGAATCAGATCCAGAACATATCAGACCCTGGAAAATAAAATATTAGAATGCAGCAAGGTAATATAATGAAATGAAAAGTTAGAAAAAAGAAGCAACTAGAATGTCTAAATATAAAAATTTTAACTGCTGAAATTAAAAACACAATAGATATGAGATTAATAGCATATTAGATATAGCTAAAGACAATGAACTGAAAAGAATCTAAAGGAATTAATAAGATTCCTTTATTTGCAGTATTAATTCCTTTACTTCAGAATTAATAAACTGAAAGAAATTAATAAAAAGTAGCATTAATAAAGAGCAGGGAAATAGTAAAAAATATGCCAGAGATGTGGAGTATGGCATAAGTAATCCTCAACACGTCCGCTTGGAGATCCAGGATGGAAAGAGAGGAGAGAATATTTATAGAGCAATTGGCCATCTTAGTAGATGTTAACCCAGTTCTCTAAGGAAGGAATCAAGACATTAACTGGAGAAAGTCTTAAAAAAAAAAATAGATGCTCTCACAACAAGAAGTAACAAATTTGATCTAATGGGGGTGAGAGCAAGAACGAATTGTAGTCAACATTTGGAAAACATGCCTTTCCCCAAAATAAACAATATTTATATAAAAAAAAAAACTATCCACATACTAGGCCATAAGAATATTCTCAATAAAATCTCGAAAGATTAATATCATAAAGGCCACATTCTCCTTTTGTGGTGCTAGCAGAAATCAATAACATACCAAAACAACAACAAAGATATGTTTGGACAGTTTAAAGTGCACTTCTAAATAATAGTGAGTCAAAGAGAAATCATAATGCAAACTGTAAGGTATTTATAACCAATAACTCAATAACCAAATTTCATATATTAAAATTGTGGAATGACAGTGGCTTAAAGGCATATGTTAAAAGAGAATATTGAAAACACATGCACTATGACTCTATATCTAGAAGTTAGAAAAAGGACAATTAGAAACCCCAAGTAGAATGAAAAAAATAAGTAAGTACAGACATTAATAAAACAGAAAACAAGCATGACAATGAAGGTAAAGTCCAAGCTGGTACTCTGAAAAGACAAACAGGATGGACAGCTGTTGGCATTCAGGATAAAAGCGAAGGCAGGAATAGAGTGTGGGCAGTTAAGGGCTGGGCTCGTCCGAAGCTCCGGGCACCCAGCACCCACACCCACCCTATCCACAGTCCTTCCCGTCTTGTGAGAAGAGAGCGCTCAGGACCTGATCCTCTCAGACTGCCTTAGAGCAGGTCTGCAGGGACAGCCTGGCTCCCCCGTGCTGCACTCCAGGGACACCTTGGAGGCCTGGAGGAGCGGACGCCTGGTTTGCCCCTGTAAGGGTGCAGTGCTGTGGGGACCGGCAGGCTGACCAGACCCCATGTTCCTCAGCCAGTTACAAAGCTCCCGGTCTGGGGACAGCTGGGATGCTGTAGAATCCTTATGCTTCCTAACTTCTGAGTGTAACAGGCACCCCAATTCTCTGGGCCTCGTGCGCTGCAGCAGACCAAATGCCTGCGGCAGCTGCTTCCACATGGGCTTCCCCTCCCACCCAAGGCCTCCCATCAACCACCCCTAGGAGGCTGGTATGAGCGGTAAACCAACCTAGAAAACAAGTTACATATACATTACCCTGACAGCAGTGTTACAGCCCAGAAGATAAGTGAACAAGTAAGGAGCAAGGTCATTGTCACATTTAACACTTTAAGCTTTTATATACCTGGCATTTGTCCAAGGAATGCATACAGGCATTTAACGTAGGAAATTGCTATTTCATTCTTGACTTTTTCCAATGTGGAAAGACAAAAAGTCATGAATACAATAACAAATTTCTATATTAACTATCCATGCAAAACTTTCAATGAACAATGTGTGTAGTTTTTCTAATTCTTTTCTTCCCTACTATGTTTGTTCTGAAACTGTTTATATCTGTTGGATAATTTAAAAAATTAGGGCTTATAAATATATGCATATGGGCTGGGATTGTAGCTCAGCGGTAGAGCGCTTGCCTCGCATGCATGAGGCCCTGGGTTCGATCCTCAGCACCACATACAAAGCAATAAAATAAAGACATTGTGTCCATCTACAAATAAAAAAAATATTTAAAAAAAAAAAATAAATAAATATATGCATATATTTTTGGAGGGGAGAGAGTATGTGTTGGTTTCTTTTATAAAACTATGTTTTACTGATGCATTTAAAAACCTTATTTTAGCCGGGCGCAGTGGCACAAGCCTGTAATCCCAGCACTTAGGGAGGCTGAGACAGGAGAATCGTGAGTTCAAAGCCAGCCTCAGCAATGGTGAAGTGCTACGCAACTCAATGAGACCCTGTCTCTACATAAAACACAAAATAGGGCTGGGGATGTGGCTCAGTGGTCGAGTGCCCCTGAGTTCAATCTCCAGTACCAAAAAAACCACCCTTATTTTGAGGGACTGGGCATACAGCTCAGTGACAGAGTATGTGCTTGGCATATCTGAGGCTCTGGGTTCAATCCCTAGCACCAAGTAGGGATTCCAAAGTTCATGGCACACAGTGCCTAAGACTTGCTGTCCAAAAGAAACTTATAATGTGTTCCAGGAGACCTTTACAACAATAGTCATTGCCATGATTTTTTCTAATAGCCACAGGAAGCCAACTAAAAGTCTATTGATACAATAGAACACAATATAATAGTAAAATAGATGAATAACAGTTACACATACAAATAAATCTCAAGTACAATGCCAAACAAAAGAAAGTCACTAAAGCAAATACTCAGTAGGGTGCCATTTCTTTTTCAATTTCAAAAACATGTTGAAATAAAACATAATATTTGGATGTCCAAATATTTGCAGTGAAGTCATAAGGAAACATGTGGACACTGTGGCTATACTCGCAGGGAACAGAGTTTCCTCTGGGAAAGAAAACGGGGCACATAAGGGACTTCAAAAAGCATAGGAACATCTTTGGCATAAAAATATTTTTAAAAGGAGATAAAAGGAAGGGACAATGAAATGACTGAGAAATCTGAAACTGAGAACACAGACCCAGGTGGACAGGGAGGGTCTGAGCCACTGTCAGAGATAGATGAAGAAGAGCAATGGGAAGTCTCAAAAATATGTTGCATACGGCTAGAAATATAGCTCAGTGGTAGAGCACCTGTAAGGCCCTGAGGTTAATCCCCACACAAATGGGACAAAAATATGTTGAATAAAAGCGCACAACAAAGAGTGTATGCTTAGGTTTAATTGTATGAAATTCTAGGAATGGAAAATATAATTTATAGTGACAGATCTCTGGTTGGGGGGAGGTGGGACGGCAGGAGACTGACGGCAGAGGAGCTACCAGGGGACCTACCAGAGGGGAAGGTCACGTTGTGTGTGCTGGTTATGGAAGCTGTTACATGGATTTACACAGGCCAGGACTTACGAGGCTCGACACTTGGTGTATTCACCTATACACCTTAATGTTGATTTTTAAATTGTCTTTACAGGTTGCAGATTTCATCCTTATATACTGAGCAGTACCGTGCAGCAAGAGCCCACAGCCAAAGGTCACCAAGGGATAGCCTGCAGGTCAAATCTGGCCTTGTATAACCCGCAAGCTAAGAACAGTTCTACTTTTTATATTAAAAACAAATCCAAGAAAATTATTTTGTCACACATGAACATTTTATGAAATTCATTTTTCAGTGTTCATAAATAAAGTTTGTTAGAACACAGCTACACTCATTTGGATATTGTCTATGGCTAATTTGCACCATTGTGGCACAGTTGAGTCCTTAGAATATGTGGTCTGCATGGCTTAAGATCTTTTGGGTTCTTTTTTTTGGTACTGGGAATTGAACCCAGGGGCACTCTACCACTGAGACACATTCCCCAGCCCTTATTATTCTGAGAAAGCGTCTTCCTAAGTTGCTGAGGGCCTCGCCAAGTTGCTGAAGCTGGCCTGGCACTTGTGATCCTCCTGCCTCAGCCTCCCACATTGCTGGGGTTACAGGGGTGGACCACCGTGCCTGGCCTTTTATAGAGAAAACCTGCTGGCCACTACCATAGCCATACCATACCATCATGGAAATGAGGTTAAGTTCTCAACCCTTTAATTTATCCTCTGATGAGGAGACAGAACGGGCTTTGGAGTAATACAAATCTATGTTCAAATCTTATACCACTTAACTATTTAGTATCACTTTGTGTAATTTTTCAAGCTTTCGATTTCTTGCGTTTATCACTTGGAAAGACAATACACATCTCAGAGGATGTGCTGCTGAAAGGCTTGAGATAATGTAAACAAAATACAGCCCCCTTGGCAGCAGATAAGCACTTGACAAGTGTCAGTTCACCTTCTCCTCGTGATGTGCTGAGGGCCAGTGGCTGTTCAAACAGTAAGAAAGGATGCCTGGTCAGCCACCAGCCAGTCTCCAGGTAGGAAAGCACCAGCTCCCACTCCTCCTCACCCGGTTCTCAGCCTGGCGGACATGTGTCTCCAACATCCCTTCCTTGTGCTTCAACATTTTTTTTTATCTTTTATGTGTGTGTGTGTATACGAACATACTACATATATACATATGCATATAATTTTAGTTGTCGATGGACCCTTATTTTATTTATATGCAGTGCTGAGAATCGAACCCAGTGCCTCACGCATGGTAGGCAAGTGCTCTACCCCTGAGCCAGGGCCCAGCCAGGCTACAGTCCCAGCCCCCGTGTTCAACTCTTGACATCCGTCTCTGCACTGAATGAGGCCATGCTCCCCAGGTGGACTCTTTTTGGGTCTGGCTCCTTTTGCTTGACCTTATGGTCATGAGATTCCAGATGCTGTGGACATCTTGTTACGCAGAGTTCTAAATCATTGATTACCCCTGTGGTGTGATGCTTTCCTGTGAAATGTTATTTACTTCCAAAAATGACTTTAAGGGTAAGCATTCTCTTTAAGTGGCTGTTAAAATAGCTACACTGTTACAACAGCGAAGTGGTCATCCATAGAATAATTTATTTGTCCTTGTTGAGTACATAATTCCACATTTGAAAAACCTATTTTCAAATTGTTTTATGTGTACATTTCACCTCACCCACCAATCTGTTCTCTCTTCTATAAGAAACCTTATCAAGTGCTTGCGCTGTTACAGTTCGCGAACTATATCTTTAATCTAATTTAACAAATATTTACATATGCCTAACAGAGGAAACACTATCATTAAAATTTCTGGAGTGTTCAAAGAATAAGACATAGTTACTGCTTCCAGTGAGATCAGAGTCTAAATGATGGCATGCAACTGAAATGCCTAAAGTGATCCAAGAATAATATGAAATGAAGTATTTATTTTACAGATACTATGCCGGGCAGGGGGCTGGGTGTTGAGGCCACAGAGATGAACTGCACACAGTCCTGGGGGAGCCAGAGCTGGTCACTTCCTTTGCTACCTGTTCTCTGGAACAATGGGAGAGACCTTGGCAGAGCTGGGAGGCAGCTCCTTAGAGAACCCAGAACGGGGGGCTCCTCAGAGTTCCCCCAGAAGTGGCTGATCCCTGGCAAGGGACCATTAACCCAAGATTCTCAGAACAAAGAGGTGATACAGCTTCCACCCAGGACCAAAGGACAAACCTCTTCTACGTGTCACCCTCCTTTGTGTTCTTGTCTTTACGGAGGACACCCCCCTGGGCAATTCCAGGCTGCTTCTTTCTGCTTTGGACTTTCTTTCACTGACAAAAACTACTAACTCTTCCTGATGTATCTGAAATCAAGCAACCTAAACTACAAGCTAAGTCAGCCTGGCTTCCTAGGGATCATCAACACTTACTTCATTGGTCAGGCCTGAAAGATCTTAGGTCTTGGTAGTGAAGTGCCTTCCTGCCCCTTCTTAAAACACTTCTCATTATTCTTGGCCAGGCACAGTGGTGCATGCTTGGGAGGCTGAGGTAGGGGGATCTCAAGTTCCAGACCAGTCTGGACAACTTAAGCGGGTCCCTCAGCAACTTAGCAAGATCTCGTCTCAAAATAAAAGCTAAATAGGACAGAGGATGTAGCTCAGTGCTAAAGCACTCCTGGGTTCAATCCCCTACCCCTCTCCTGCAAAAAAACAGTACCCAAAAGATTTATTTCTAAGTATTCTCATTTTTCTCAGTCATTTGATATTCATTATCCAGAGTCTCAAATGCTTTTGCACAGCTACTATTCTGGCAGATGTTTCAACAAACAATTCAAAGGAGAAAGAGAGAGAAATTGTGCTAATTGACACTTAACTGAAAATCAGATCTTTACAAATGAAACTACATCCTCAAGAAGCATGCGCAGAGGGGCAGGCCTGGATAGTGCTTAATGACTTCTCCTGAAGCGTTAGCTGGGTAGGCGGCAAAGGTGGGGTGAGAATAAAACACCTCTGCACCCTTAGGAAAAGACTTTGTTAGCCATGGAAATCAGCAGCCACCGGGACTGGTTTTAAATTCAACCCATCAATAAACAGCGTCCCTCACTGAACATGCTCCAGGAGCTGGAAAATCATGACAGTCCTGTGTCTGGAGCAGCTGATTAGGAACCAGTCCATTCCAATAAGCACACAGTGAGCGCCTGCTAAGCAAGGGTGACACCAGTGACCTCGCTTCTACAGAGGACATCAGTGCACTCATGCTTTTTGGCATCTGCCAGTCCCTGAAGTTGCTTCCCTAAGACTCTACACAGGATCTGCCATTTGCTGTGTGTGTCCGAGCCCAGGGCAGCTCCCTTGCAAGAGTAAGAACTCCATGACAATGGTTTGTCATTCTTTGATACTCTTTAAGTTTCCCTTTTCATAAACACAAAAAAATCTTTTTGCTCTAGTACATATTTCCTTACATGGCACAAAATTAAAAATTTAGGGCTGGGGATGTGGCTCTGTAGTGGAGCACTTGCCTGGTATGCACGAGGCCCCAGGTTCCATCCCCAGCTCTGAAAGAATAGATCACCTTTGTAATGCTGAATGATATAGACTTTTAGCTTAAAATTGAAAAATGGTATGGTACAAATGCTTATTTTTAAAAAGTAGATAACATTGCTAAATTACAGAATGATTCAGGTGGGTATTTCTTTTTTCTTTTTTTCTTTTTTTTGGGGGGAATATTCTGAGTTCATAATCAACCAAGATTTTATTCTGGCAAATGTCCTGAATAATGGTTTTCATGCGTTTTAATTAAATGCTTTCACACGGCCATGTATTAAGAGTTTCTGTAAAGGATGTGAAAATTCCTCTAAGCTGCGTCTGCATTCCCAGTGGCTTTCAGGGCACAGACAGCAGCATCCTAAGCAGAACAAGAGATGACGGCTCAGCTTTTTGGCTCTGCCTCCAACAACTTGATGAGAAGAAGGGCCCTTTCCAAACCCACGCTCCACAGGGATCCAGCGTGCTGGGCCTCCACCCAGGCTGCCATCCATCTGATCTTCTCTGGGTTAGTGGCCTGGAGCCCAAACATACCTATCTGGAGAATTAGTCATGAATATGATTTAGGAAAGTCTCAATTTTAAGACCCTACAACCTAAACTCTGACAGCCTGGTTGCAGGCAATCCCAATTCTTTATTGTATCACAAAAGAAAAAAAGAAAAATGCAGCCAGGCACAGTGGCATACGCCTGTAATCCCAGCAGTTCTGGAAACTGAGACAGGAAAATCACGAGTTCAAAGCCAGCCTTAGCAATTAGGAAGGCACTAAGCAACTCAGTGAGACCCTGTCTCTAATAAAATACAAAATAGGGCTAGGAATGTGGCTCAGTGGTCGAGTGCCCCTGAGTTCAATCCCCGGCACAACCTCCCTCCCCTAAATGCAATCACAAGATGTCTAACAGGAATCTCAAAAATTTACCTACTTTAACTTCTTGCTTTAAGATAACTATATTAGTTAACATTCAAAGTTCAAGTAGATACTTTAACAATAAGGGAAAACAACTGTAAAATCTGTGGGTCCTCCCCTCCTATCTCCTTTATCTTTCTCTTTGCTTCTTCCTCAGCCCAAGCTGACAGATGGAAACCAACCCAGAGACAGAGGCAGAAAGGTCACATGGAAAGAACAAAGAGATCCTTACTTTATAGTTGGAATGTGGAAGTTTTGAGTCGTGAGCAAGAAGTTAGAGAATGTGAATCTGTAACCTATTACAATCCCCCAGCTACTCTTTTCCCTGAGATGTCATCTTGGAATAGGAGTTGAGTTAGAATCATAAAAAGACATGACTGTATCATTTAATAAGGGACTACTATGTGCCAGGTACTTGAATATTATCACTACTGCATAAGGAGGAAGCATTATCCTCATTTTACCAGCAAGGAGGATAAAACTCTAAGGAATTAAGTAATTTTCCAAGGGTCAGCTAATTAACTTGCTCAGCCACGGTCCTGTGGCCACTATATAGCGCAACCTTCTTTATTTAGGGGAGTGATTCCAGGGATGGAATGGGTGGGGGATACACAGATATATGGTGGGGGCTCTTAATGCTGGTTCCGTAGGTTCTGATTCTCCACTGCCACCCAAAGAGACTCACTGTCCCGACAATCCACAGCTACTGATGGTCACAGTGTGGCCTGGTGATACTACAGTGATAAAATGACAGCAATCAAAGCACACACATGACCGAGTTTTGTCCTCACAACCACGCTCAAGGTCAGCTACTCTTAGCCTCTGTGTCCAGATGGGAAAACAGAGTCCCTGAGAGGTGGCTCTGCCTAAGGTGACACAGGCGGGAGTGGTGGAAGCCAAAGCCCCAGCCCTTATACACCATCGCCCAACACCCCCAGAAAAGCTCCAGACCTCTCAAGTTTTCTGGGAGTGGAAAAATCATTGAAAAATCACCATTCTACAGAACAATCCCAATTCCTTAGTCTGCTCTTCAAGATCCTTCTTGATCTTACCACAACCTATAATTTCCAACCTCATTTTCCATCTTTTCTTCCATAAGCCCCAGTCCCCAGGCAATTTCTTGATGTTTTACACAAATGCCTGAGTTTTCCCAAATAATACTCCCTTGCGCTGTCATGGCATTTTCTAGGGACTCCACAAAGCAAAATGTTATGCATTATAACCTCCCCGCCCCCCGGAAGGATGCTCCCTCTCCTGCAGTCCCACAGCGCTGTCCTGCTCCTCTCAGATGCTCACGTTTCCACCCTCAGCGGCATTCTTACTTGGCTTGGGGGAGGGCAGAGACCCCGTGTCAACTCTGGAATGAAGGCCCTCCTGAGGCCAAGGAGCTGGCTGCAGGAAACGCAATGAGGCCAGAGAGGGAGGCAGCTGTGAACCTGTGCAGCTGCCTCAAATCCACGACCTTGGCTAACAGCAAAACAGCGTCCAACTTATTTTTTCATTTTTACTTTTTTGGTACCAGGGATTGAACTCAGGGGCACTCGACCACTGAGCCACATCCTCGGCCTTATTTTGTTTATTTACAGACAGAGTCTCACTGAATTGCTTAGCACCTCGCTGTTGCTGAGGCTGGCTTTGAACTCGTGATTTTCCTGTCTCAGTCTCCAGAGCTGCTGGGATTACAGGTGTGCACCACTGCGCCCGGTCACAATTTATCCTTCTAAAACACAGGCTCTGGAGGAAATTCCATATGGCTGTGTGACCTGGATGAGTCACCAACTTATATGTCAACTGCCCCATCTAAGAACAGGAAATAACAGAATTTAACTTACTGGGCTACCATGAGAACTGAGTTTATACATGTTAAGTGCCCAGAACAGTGCATGGCTTATAACAAGTATTTTCTATTATTTTTTTTCAAACTTACACAGATTAGAAAAGTAGCTCACATAAATAAGCCACAAGAAGGAAGCTGTCAAGATGGAAAAGTCTGGGCAAGGGTTGTGGCTCAATGGTAGAGCACTTGCCCAGTATGTGTGAGACACTGGGTTCGATTCTCAGTACCACGTATCAATAAATAAATTAATTAAAGGTCTATCGACAACTAAAAATAAATTTAAAAAAAAGATGGAGAAGTCCTAGAAGGAGCAACTGTTGTGATGAGTGGGTGGGCTTAGACATGAGCATCAGGGCTATTTTCCTCTAACAAGTCACAGGTGAAGAGGGGAAGCAACTGAATGTTCTAAAATAACAAGTCAAAGTATGGCAGAAATAGGAGAATACATACCATCAAGGTGAAATGTAAAGATGGAATTGGATTCCACCTGGGACCCAAAGGAAATGGTCTTAGGTCAAACAAACTGAAAAATTGATCTTTAAAAATTGATTTTTTTTCTAACTTAAAAAGAGACCAATTCAAAATTGGCTATTTAGACTTGGAATACAATTTTTGAAGAAAATATTTAATGTATCACCTGGATTCTCAGGATAATGCATAAAAATCAATGTAATGTAATATTACTTGGGTAGTCACTATAGATCGCTTAACTATTAATAATTATTTTGATTACCAGTGTATTTAATATTAACATACACATTACTAATGATGGACAACAATGCCTTTGTAAGAAACTCGCTTTCCTCCAGGAGCGGGACTTGTAAAATCCTGCATCAAGAATGCAGCCGGGCCGGTGGCGCAAGCCTGTAATCCCAGCACTTTGGGAGGCTGAGACAGGAGAATCGTGAGTTCAAAGCCAGCCTCAGCAATGGCAAGGCACTAAGCAACTCATTGAGACCCTGTCTCTACATAAAACACAAAATAGGGCTGGTGATGTGGCTCTGTGGTTGAGTGCCCCTGAATTCAATCCCCAGTACCAAAAAAAAAAAAAAAAAAAAAGAATGCAGGCTGAGATTGACTCATGACAGCGAGGGGCACTGTACTTCTGGGACTGCCCAGGTGAGTAAAGGTTTGTGCTGGCCACCCGAGTTATCCACAGCCCCCCCTTCGCTCTCAGAAGTATTGTACTGGACCAAAATTATCGTTCCCTTAGTGATAGTATCTCCACCCTTCCGTGACAGGTGAGACAACTACGTGGCATAGCTGAACTCGTGGGGTTAGGAACCCTCCTGTCACACTGCACGACCTCTCCATCAGCAAGACGCTGGCAAGGACCGTCATGGTCAGGATGTGGGGCACTAGACATACACATGAGATACAATGTCCCTGGGGGTGAGGCTCCCCCACTCCAGAGGGACTTCATGGGGACAAAGCCTGGGAGCTAAGAGACGCAGGGATCCCCGCTGTGTCTCCGCAGCCTCATGTCCCTTTTCACCCACTCATGGCTCCGGCCCACCACCTGTGCTGGTATGGAAAAGACATGAAAAAACATGGGAGCTAGTCCTGGAAATGAAGGGCGAGGTCTTTTCTACATTTAATTGGAGATACCAGAGCCCAGACTGGAGATGCCAGTTTGGGAGAAAGTAAACTGAGTGGTTCTTAAAGCTTGGGACACTGTGAGAAGAAAGAAACAAGAACAGGCGTCAAAGGAAGGCCTGCGTAGGGGGAGGAGAAGGGCCTCCCACACGCGAGCAGCTCTAACAACAAGGGAAAACCCAGTCCAGCTCCAGTGATCGGGATGCACGCGGCTACTGCCATTACTGGAACTTGGTGTGCTTCAGGAATCCCACCAAGCACATTAGACGTCACCCTAGTCATTATATCCCCGGATGCACCCAAAGCCTTCAGGAAATCTGCCCAAGATGACGATGGGGGTGAGCTGAAATTCAGACCCAAGCCTGACTCCACGGGGCTCTGAGGTTTTTCTACAGAGTTCTGCTGCTGGGGCTGATCTGCCTGTTTTCCTTTGTCCTCTGCATGTGACATGTGATTGCAGATAGTTTGGTTTACAAATATTTTTCTTCTGTAGGAAAATATTTTTATGTCTTTCTAGTTAATGATATTGAACCATGCGGATGTGACCTCAGAACTACGATCTTGTCACTGCTCCTCTGGTAAGTTTGCAGAGGTCACCGTCCACATTTCCACCCCAAACATGTTCTGCCAGCTGAGAAACAGAAGACATTTGCTCTTAATTTGAACCACTAGTGTTGTGGCATGTTTTATGCATGTATGAAAATGTCACACAGAAACCCATTATTTTGTACGATTCATGTATGCTAATAACTGTAATTTTTAAAGAGAGGAAAAAGAGAACTCTACTAAAACTCTCACAGTACCAAATTCCATGAGAAAGTTTGGTTATAGAAAATGTTTGCCCCATTAGAAACATAGTCAATGGCCATAAACTTTCATTATTTATAACACAGAAACATTCATTAGGAAATTATTAGCCAATATCCTGATTATAAAAGTTATTATGAGGAGCACTCATTTCCTTGCTAAAGGTGGGCTTGGGCTTTGCTGAGAACAATTCTTTTCTTCAGAATATTAATCTGTTGGGAAATATAGGATAATACAATTTGCATATAAATGTAAAATTTTTTTAAAAATTACCTTTTGAAAAGGTAGCAACAGAAACTAAAGATATTTCTGTTTTTAAAATTATATTGGATATTATTTTGTTAAGATCAGTTTTATATTTATTGATAATAAATCAAATTTCTCAGCAGCTATAACATACACTCTGATCCCTCCTCTAAAAAATCAGTCTAGCATTTTCTCTTTTTTTTTTTTTTTTTTTTTTGTGCCAGGGATTGAATCCAGGGGCTCCTAACCACTGAGCCACATCTCCAGCCCCTCTTTTTTTTAATATATTTTATTAGAGACAAGGTCTTGCTGAGTCAGTTGCTCAGGGACTCGCTAAGTTGCTGAAGCTGGATTTGAACTTGCAATCCTCCTGCCTCAGCCTCCCAAGTCACAGTCCAGCACTTTCTAAGAAAGCAAGCCAGCAGTAGGCACAGGGTTCAGTTGACTGTGACATTCTGCAGGGCTCTTCCATATTGTTTCATGCATCTGAGTCTAACCCAAAAAGTTCTTTTTTGGGGAGAGGGTACTGGAGATTGAACTCAGGGTCACTCAACCACTGAGTGACAGGGACCCACACCGCAGCCCTATTTTGTATTTTATTTAGAGACAAGGTCTCACTGAGTTGCTTTGTGCCTCACTGTTGCTGAGGCTGGCTTTGAACTTGCGATCCTCCTGTCTCAGCCTCCCAAGCTGCTGGGATTACAGGCATGTGCCACCATGCCCAGCCCAAAACTAAGAGATCTTTAAGGGACGATACCTTCTATTTCTTTTATATAGTGACTAATAGAATCCTGATATTTATAATTTCAACTTGATATATTGAGAATTTGTTGTCATTTTACTTTGAAGGAAATATTTTGTCTCTCCCATGTGAGAACACAGATATAGCCAGGGCAAACATTTTCTTTCTTTCCTTTTTTTTGGCACCAGGCATTGAACCCAGGGGCACTTAACCACTGAGCCACATCCCCACCCCTTTTTATTTTTAGAGAGGGTCTTGCTAAGTTGCTTAGGTCTTGGCTGAGTTGCTGAGGCTGGCTTTGAACTTGTGATCCTCCTGTCTCAGCCTCCTGAGCCACTGGTATTATAGGTGTGCACTATCACGCCCAGCCTGGGGCAAACATTTTCTATAACTAAACTTTCTCATGGAATTTGGTACTATGAGAGTTTTAGTAGAGTTCTGTTTTTCCTCTCTTTAAAAATTAGTTATTAGCATATATGAATTGTACAACATGGGTTTTTGTGTGACACTTTCATACATGCATAAAACATACTTTACCTAATTTTCTTATGAAACAATCAGTGCCTAGAATAGAGAAATAAAACTTCCATTTAAAATTGTTCACTTCGGGGCTGGGGCTATGGCTCAGCGGTTGAGCGCTTGCCTCGCATACGTGAGGCACTGGGTTCGATCCTCAGCACCACATAAAATAAATAAAGATATTGTGTTCATCTACAACTAAACAAAATATTTAAAAAAATAAAAAATAAAATTGTTCACTTCGTTGTTTACCAATTATAGGAATGAACATTTCGTAGGAATTCAACAGGCAAAGAGGGCTAGCAAAGTCCATTGTTCTTTTCCCACTGAGATATTTGATAGCAGAAAAAAATGAATAAGTTCCATATATCTAATCATCATTATAAAAATAAAAATTATGATAGTAAACAAAAGTTTGGTTTTTTTTAATCAAAAGAGTGAAATAAATAAGTAGTGGATTACAGAAGTAGTGGGGCGGGACGGTCACAGGGTCACTCACGGTTCAGATCACCATCTCACTGCCGTCTGGCCTGGCCGTCCACCTACAGTTTGTCAGAGGCCATCTTTCTACTTCTTAGAGGATGTGTCACTCAAACCTATGGTTTTGTCTTTCCACAAAGGATACACATGTAGGATTTCTAACACAAAGGAGGACTGGGAGAAGCTATATTAAATAGGGAAATGCACCAAGATGTACTGCAGCTCCTTCTTAGCTCAAGACTGTCAGTACACTTATTTGATTGATAGTTATCTTTGTGCCTTGTGGGTTTATTATGCTGTCAAGGTATTATGTCTTTGGAAAAGACTGCAGGGTAATAAGACAAACAAAGAGACAGAAAATGCTCAAGATGGCAAGATTCCCTTCTTTTTTTTTAATACATATTTTTAAGTTGTCAATGGACCTTTATTTTATTTATTTCTATGTGGTGCTGAGGATTGAACCCAGTGCCTCACACATGCTAGGCAAGCGCTCTACCAATGAGCCACCACCTCAGCCCCCAAGATTCCCTTCTTCACATCTTAGGAGGAAGACCAACAAAGTCCATCACAGCTTGGAATTCCATATTATGCTTTTGAATTGACAAACGAACAGCTCTGAGCCATCAGCGAAGCGTGGCAGGAGGAATCTCTGCTAACAGGAAACAACATATCATCTCTAAGCTTGTGGAAGAAAGTGCCACCCACTTCTGTGAAATCAGAATTGTGGGTTCAGTGGACTAGTAGGAGGTAGATTTAAAAAAATTAGGTTCTGAAACCAATAATTGTGACCCTGATCACAGCTAGTAGCCTGGTAAATGCTGACTGCTGGTATGAAAGGTGTAATGATGAACGGTTTAAGAACACTCGCTCTCTCACATCCTGTGGGGAGGGCCACAGTGAGAAAGGCATGGTCTCCACCTTCGGGGAGGCAGGAATCCAAACAGGGAGAAGTTAAATGTGCATAAGAAAGCTCCATCACAGAACCATCAGTCCAAACAGAGATTCAGAATGAGCAGAGCACTGCAGACTGAAATGTGCGAAGAACTGGGACTTAAGCCAACGTCTTGAGTATGAACTTAACCCAGATCAAAAAGGGAAGCCAATCCAGTAAGGAATACCAAAAGGTGAATCTCACTAAGCAGTCAATTCTGTCTTTAAAAAGTTATTTTTACTAGGCGTGGTGGCACACGCCCCTGATTCCAGCAACTCAGGAGGTGAAGGCAGGAGGATTGCAAGTTCAAAGCCAGCCTCAGCAACTTAGTGAGGCCCTGTCTCAAAAAAAAAAAAAAGCAAGGCTGGGGGATGTAGCTCAATAATAAAGCACCTCACCTCTGGGTTTAATACCTGGTACCAAAAAAACAAAGTTATTTCCTGGGGTGGGGAGTGTAGCTCAACAGTAGAACACTCGTCGAGCAAGTGTGAGGTCCTCCGTTTCATTTCCAGCACAGCAAAAAACCCCAGAAAGTTATTTCCTTCTCTTGTATATCTTCAAAATGATTGAAGCAGGCTAAGGAAAGTCAAGATCTTATCTAAGCCTCAAAGAGTGTGTGTGTGTGTATGTACACATGTGTGTATTGTACATTAGTATCAAAGCAGAAAGATTTGATCTGAGAATCTGTAATCTCATTTTGTGTTATTTCATTGGAATAATGCATAATGTCGAGCTGCAAATGCAGATCTACTCTGTCACATATCTGATTCTTGAGGAAAAACAACCTTAAAAATTAAAGTTGTAAAAGAAACATAAGAAAACCAATCAAGATTAAGAGAATTAAATTGAGAACTAAAAACATGCCGCAATTGTCATTCAGAGATCTACTGTACACCATTTATAGTTTATATTTAGCAATAACAATGCTATCGGCTAATAATTATACAGCATCTGCCACGGGGCAAACTTTAATCTTCAGAACAGTCTATGAAGTACACACTACTGTTCTTTCCATTGATAGGAGAATTGAGACAGGCTGGCAATTACTCTTCTCCCAACTCTAGTTTTACAACTTTAACTGGTAAGAATTTAGGCCAGAGGTTTAAAAAAAGAGAGACGTAAATAGACTCCGAATACAGAATGAAATCTAATTTTTTTATAAACCCAGAAAAATGACTTAGATTCTTCATCAACTTAAGTGAAATCGTGCGTGACAGCAGGCTGGCACAGAACGGTGAACACAAAGCGGCAAGTCAATTCATGAAGAGGCAGAGCTGTGAGCAGGCATGTGCTCCAGAAAGGGAACGTTGTCCACAGACCAAAAACTAGTCTCTGCTATTTCCCTCAGGAAGGAGGAAAGCACGTTTTATCGTGACACACACACAGAAGAGCATCTCATATAAATGATAAGACGAGGCCGCATCATACACTGCAATAAAAGTAACCAGTGGTAAAAAGGCATTTGAAAGAAATTTTGTCTCTGCTAAAAAGTAAAATATTCCTCCCCAGGCAGAGTGAGCCACTTTATCTTCCAAGCTCTGAAAGCACTCTGTACACAGCTCTACCCGATAGAATTATCTGTTCGTGGGGTGTCTTCCCGCCAGACGAGGAGTCTTTGACAGCAGGGTCTGGATTTATGACTCCCAGGACTTCAGGACATCCTGCCTCTAACAGAACAGAGCCTGAGGGAATAATAGTGCTTTCTCACTGCTGCTTCTACTCCATGATCTCCAAGAAGTTTTAGATTATCCATCTCTCTCAGCATAAAAACATCTGAACACACTTACTTAACCCTGTGCTAACACAGTCTATTCATTACTAAGCAATCATAAAAATGGAAGAAAATAGGTATTTTAAACACACGAGATGAAGAGATAAACAGAAGTGTTTTCTTCCCACACAAAATGCATTGTTTTGCATGGACTTCACTTTGAAAATCACTATTTCCATCAAAAGAACAAATGTCTCGTGGTGTTTGGTGAGAATTAAGTCAGTCAGTATAAGTGAAGCCCCCGGAGCAGCACCTGGCAGACAGGAGACGCCAGGAATGCCTGCCCACTCCATTCCGATCGTCACCTCCAATGGTTTCTTTTGACTAGAAAAATGTCCACATCCCTACCCTTCAGCTTCATTCCTGTACGTCAAACTCCTTTAAGGCCAAATTCAAATGCTATCTCTGCAAAGCGTTATTTTTAATCTGACTCTTACGGGATTTGACTTTATCACTGTGGCAGGCACCAAATGGACCAAGTGTAGTGAGAAGCTATGCCCAAGAAGCCAAAATAAAGATAAAGAAATACAGAACAAGATAAGAAATTTAGTGCAAGAGATACAGGAACCAAATAAGATTCCAGGACGATAGAAGAAAGAAAATCATCAAAGAAAATAATCTAAGAAATTTCCCCAGAACTGAAGAACATGAGTTTTTAGTTTGAAAGGTCAAATAAGATAGGCAAAATATGCCCACACCAGGCACATCAACACAAAATTTGACAACAATACATGAAAAGAGAGGCTCTTACAAGCTTCTAAGAGATAAAAAGTTATGTATGATGGGATCAGGGGCAAGAGAAAAGGTGATGAGCAAAGCCTTCAGGGTTCTAAAGGAAACAGAAGTCCACACCCAACCCACCCGCTCACTGAGGGCCGAGTCCAGCTCCTGGGAACACGCCAAGACAAAACTGACTCCTGTGCACTCCTTCTTAAGAACCTACGGGAAGGTGGGTTCATGCACACCAGAGACTCAAAAAGGGAAGACACAGGATCCAGAGAAAGGAAACCCCAAGTTCTACACACAGATGATATTAAAGAGCTTACTGCTGTCAGATCCAATCGACACCAAAGCCTGCAGCTGCCTTCTGAAATGGCGAGCCAGGACGTGCTGGACGTCACACTGACGTTGTTCTCAGCAGTCTGAGCACGGAAGGGGCTGCCAGAGGTTTCAGCTCTTACCTGTAGCACGGCAGCAAGCAAGTACACAGCGACGAAGATCACGGTTAGCGAGGTGTGGCCGCTCTTCATCAAGTGGATGGTGTAGAGGAAGATTAGGTGCCCAGGAATCACCAGAAGCAGGAGAACCTGGGCAGACTTATTATTTACTCCTGCAACACAAAAAAATGTCAACATCATTACAACAAAACCAGATTTTGGTTCATCATAAATCACAGTTATTAAAATTTGAGGATTAATTTCTAGTTACTACATCTTATAACATCAAATAAATTTCAATTGCTAAAAATGAATTTCAATTATTTACAGTTCACTTATTTCTTTGAAACTGTCACTATTTGGTATACGTCATTAAATTAAAGGGTTGATAAAAACGTGCTCTGAAGAACAGTGGTCGTACTTTAATACCTACCATAAAAACAGGGAAGACAAAAGAGAAAGTTCTTTAAGTTCTGGAATGCTTTGATTTTATAAACCCCTCTAGAGTTCTATCACTGGCATTACAAAGCTGGGCATTTTGGATCTTTATTCAAAAGTCAATAATCACACTTAATGTTCATTAAGAAAAAGTAGTGACCAGATGGGTTCAAAATTATAGTCTCCGTTTTGTGGTAGTCCCTTGCCTGGTTGAAATAAAGAATGCACTGATCCTTATAACGGAGGTTCTCTCTCTCATTTACAAAGACCAAAATCTCCCCAAAGCACCTAGCAATACTTTGTTGTAGGTGGTTGTTGTAAAGTTCCTTTTTCCTGATTAACAAACAAGATATCCCAGAGAGAGAGAAATGAAAGAGAAAAAAGCATACACAAAGATGCAGATGGCTTTTTGTTCATGAGATCAGCTCTCAGTAACGGGACAGCTACGCAACATTCACAAAACATGGGTGCCACAAACACTGTCTGCCTGTCATCTCAGAGAGCAGTAGTTCCTGATCTAAAATCTGTAAAAACCCACAAGCACATACCTGGACCAAAAAAAGTCCTAAAAGGGTAATAGCAACCTTTGGGTTCATCGGGCAGTTCTCCTGGAATGCTATGTAAGTGGAGGTAGGTGGAAATCCTGCTAGCCTGGATGGCCACCAAGTTGCCACCAATACCTGAAACACAGGAAACATACAAGGAAGTTAGCTTCATATTTTAGATGACTTGCACACATTCAACCAAAAGCAAGCCTCTTTTTGTCACATTCTGGGCCAATTTTAAAAATTGCTCCAATTTAACCAAAAGTTCTACTGCAATGGTGATTTATTTAACGCTGAGGTTGATGTTCCAAAATCATAAAATCACTGAAAGAAAGATTTGTTATTTTTTCATACATGTTTGGTATGAAAGCAAAACAGAACAGCAACCTTTTAAAAATCATTATCACAATCAAGACATAAAACTAGGTAACAAGATGTTCATGTAAGAGGGAAACTAAGCTCAATTTATTCAGATAGACAAGGCTTGGGAATTTTCTTCTAGCTTACCAAGATATTGGCAGTAGGCACCAAAAAGGATTACTCAAGAAAGTTTCCTTTTTAACCTAAAAGTCCTCTCATTAACTCTGAGGCAAAGAAAGCAATGAAACGAATTCCAAAAGACAGCAAGCCCCTCCTGGGCAAGAGGGGACCCTCAGAATGTAGAGTGGGAGAGGGAGCGGTCACAGGAAGAAAGCAAATGCAAATTCAGGTCCTAAATGTGGAGCAGGGGCTAGGAGAACCTTTAGAGTGCCTGGGAGTGCTTGACACCAAGGAGACTTGAGTGTCAAACTCAGTGCACGCAAGTAAGAGACCTCGGCCTGTAGACATGGGGACAAGTGACAACAGCCTTCTCTCCACAGGACTGCGGAGGAGAAGGAAGCATCCCTGCTGCCTAGTCCCAGGCAAAGATCAGGGGCTACTGGAGCAAGAGTTGTCTGCTGCTGGAGGAGCAGAATCAAACTTTCCTGCTCAAGACCCTCTGCCTGCTAGTAGGGAGAGGGATGGAAACATTTGAAAGCCCTGCCCCCAAGGACCTGTGCTGCTTAACAGTGGAGATATGTTCTGAGAAATGCATTGGCAGGCGATTTCACTGCTGTGTGAACACCAGAGCGTGTGTACACAGAATCAGCCTGCAGAAGCATTACCAGGCGACATGAACTTATACTGCCATTAGATGTGAGGCCTACCATTGACCTCATCAGGCAGTGTCTGACTGTACTGGCGAGGGAGATTCTGTACGAGAGGAGTTAGAGGACAGTTCTAAGGGTGTCTGAATCAGGTGCCAGGAGCCAAAAGCTTTGATTGTAACCGGGCGACTCAGGACAGCAACCCTCTGCCCAAGACTGTCACCCACTGTGGATTCAAGTTACCTGCAAGCAAGACAGATTCTCTCCCAAACAAATGAGGTGAGACTGCCATGGGTTTGGTTTTGTAATAGGATTATCTGGCTATTGCTTGACGATGAGTTCCTTCCTTGTCAATTTAGGAGGTGATTTTTAGGACCCAGCAATAGGTAAGTTACTATGGAGAAACCCAGCTCTAGCAGCCTCCAAATCTAAGCAGTTTATCTGGGACATACGTAAGTCTCATACTCAGAGATGTAGGTTGAGTGATTTTGTTCACAGTATATTACCTCTCTACTGCCTGATACCTAGTGATGTTCTGGCATTCTCTGTATTCTAATAAAGCTGTTCAATAACAGAAAAAATATAAGGAGAGAAACAGGAAAAGCAAGAGCTCTGATTCCCCTTTAAAGTGGATACAGTGATCTCTCTTTTTTTTTTTTTTTGCCAATGCACCAAAAATAAAGCCATTTAAATGTTACATTTTTAAAACTGAAATTGTAATGACTTACTTTAAACTAAATGTAACTTCACCATTTCCTCATCACATGTCATTTAGTAAATAAAAACTCATTAAAAGAAAATGCTTAAGATAAGTTTAAAATGCAGTTCATCATGAGAATGTTGAAAAAGTCCATCCCATGGCGTTCTGGAAATTTTTCTAAAGGAAAATGAATGTCTTTAAAAATGTGTTTAAAAATCACACCAACTAGGTGGAATAAATAAGGCACATAAATGTGGAGCTGTTTCTGCAGATTTCTGACAGTGGCTCACAGACGTGGGCTTCCAGATTGCCCGAGCCATTTACTTGGACTTCTCTAACCTCTTTGGTGCTTCCATTTTCAAATCTGAAAATAAGGATAATTTATACCTACCCTCATAAGCATGTTGAGAGAATTAAAATAATGCCACATCAAAGATGCTTGGCAAGGTTTCCAACTCTGCTAAGGCTCCACACATGTTAGCTACTATTGCTAATAATAACAGCAAACAATTTGTACAAATTGACTGGCTATTTTCCTACTTGCAGGGCCTCACACTTAACCTGACGGAGTGCTCACTGGCCAGAGGATACCAAGGAAATGAGTTGCTTTTCAATTCACACATTATTTTGTTTAAAAAAAGAAAAGGAAGAAAGAATAAATCACTTGGTGCCCATATTTTAAATAGCCATTTAAATTGCCTTCTGTTTACTCAATGAATTTTCTACTAGAAGTCTGTGATGACTGTTGTTGAGTCTGGATTTCCTAAATCTGAGCTCACTTTCTAAAGTAAACAATTAGAACAGAACATTGAAAAAACTGGCATGAATTGGTCCTCATCTGATGGAATACATAAACAAGCATGGTAACTCATTCCTCATTCACTAAAAGTGAATTCATAGACCCTAGAAATGGAAGGAGGCGAAAGTATTTATACTACATAACACAAGCACTTTCAAGAGCATTGCTGGGGAAAATGAGGGAGAAACCAATTTTAAAAAACAACCCAGTCTTGTAATCACCCCTGAGTTTCTGTTCCCAGTCCCCAGGAGGAGGAAGATTTAATGTTAAGAACCACACTTAACGCAGAGCATGCAGATGCTTTCAGAGACATTTTTCAGTGCCAGAGAGTTTCCACAAGAACGTGGAAAATCTCAGGTTCCTTTCATCTTCACTTACTCTGGGGGTTTTCTTGGGGGGGGGGTGTCATTTGGTAACGTATCGGCTGTGGAATGCTCCGATGCCAATGCAGAAAGCACATGCTACAGGCCTGACCCTGACTGTTCAGTGTCTTCCCCTGGATTGACTTTGAAACAAAAAGCTACTAATATTTACCTGTAGCTCTCTTCAAAAAGCCCACAAATCTGTTGGTAGAACTTTTAAAAACTGCTTTTATCAGTTCTGTGTTACCTGGTAACAGACTAGTGTATATGAGAATAAATGTAAATAAACCCTTGTAAACAATCAGCTGGTCACCTCCCTCTTCTGTGTCCCCAACACCTCAGGCTGCCATAGTCCAGGAAACAAATATGACTGATGTTATAATGGCACCAAACTAAAAATAAAATGAACTGAGACTTTAGAAAGACACTAGAAAGACTTTTCCAGATAAGGTGAATGAAATTTTAAAGTAAACAACACAATTAGTGAAGAGACTAATTAAAGTGTTAACCTCTAACGGTTTCATCATGATCACTTGTTTACATTTTCAAACTCCTGCAGAATTATTATCTTGGAATAGTTTCCTTTGATGTCAAAAAATGTTTTCTTGTTACCAAGATATACTCTGTGTTTCTATTAGGAGCTTGTTATTAGCATTTCTTTTAAATTATTAAAATTCTTTAGAGACTAATTGCATTATTCAAGCTGGTGGAAAGCTTCTAAAGATAGTCTCACATAAATTAAAAGCATTAGTAAAAACCAGCTTGTCAATATACTTAATAGTTAGTGAGACTCTTCAGAATCCATGGGATCTAATTTTAGGTATTTTATGCTAGAATAAGCTCTGTCAATAATAAAAACATAGGAAGAAATTATCAGGAAGTTCATCTAGGGACTGCTTTAAAATTCAAATTTATGTTTTTGTTAAATTTAGAAATACATGTTTCCAGTAAATGTTTAGCACTCACATCATGGAATATATTTCAAATTCTGTCAAGAATTCTTTTACACATTCTCAAAGGAACTCAAAATGAAAGTTCACCTTCTCAAAAAGCCAATAGTCACACGCTCCCTCTCCACGGAGCGAGCGCCTTCCTGCGCCCCCACACCACAGCCCACTCCTCACGCCCTGGCCGTTCCGCCCGCCTGCCTCCGAGACTCCTTACCAAAGCTCACGTGTGGCAACTCCTCTTTCAGATTCAAGAAATGCAAAGGGCTGGGGACACACGTCATCCACTTTTTCACATTTTTCAGAAGCAATAGGGAGAACCTCATCCTGGTGAAGGCCCTTCACCAGAGTGTTCTCCCTCCAGGGGCCCGACCCATCCCTCTAGCCCTTCCCTCCCACACACTCGCTCACCGCTGGATACAGACTGGCAAAATCTCCACATCCCCACTTCTACCGCCCTAGGGTAGAATTCCCCAACCGTGTGCCTCAGATGGGTACAGATGCCCATGTCTGACCCTCCACACTTTCAGCATGGCTACACCTGGCTTCTTCACCTCACTGCATCCTCCAAATAATATAATTTTCTATTCGTGCTGTGATGTGAAAAGGTCAGGAAACACTGCCCTAGAGAAATGACTCTCAGCTCTCTTAGGACAATGGATGTCGTCAGTTATAAATCCCTTCAACCCAGTGTCTTCTTACCCTGTCTATATTTCCACCTGTCTGTCTGCAGGACTCCTTTTCTTGCCTCAGTGAAGTAAAGGGTACCTGTCTTCCCAAGGCGACTTGGTAGCCTAGCATTTCACGGACCTGCACCCCAGTGCTCAGCGCCTCTCACGCACCATCTCCCCTTCTCTCTTACTCCTTTGCATAAACAAACACAGGGACACACTCAGCTCTCCCATCTTAGGAAAAGGTCCTCATTTGGTCTTCTAGATCCTCATTTGGATGTCTAATTCTCTTATTTTCTCTGCCAACCATTTAGTAAAAAATCTAAAAGTGCTTCTTCCAAAATTTTAATTGTTTTATACTAAATATTTAGTAGATAACTAAAGTAATATTTGTAATACACTGGCTATAAAGAATCCTGCTACAAAACACCCCTGCACCACCATCCCATTGAAAAAAATGAATACATTTTCTTTACACTGATAAACCCTGTGTGTCCCCCTTGCAGGAATCACCTTTAATGGCTTCTCACTCTCTAGCTGTTCTCACACTACCACCGCACCATGGGTATGTCACTAAGCAATACATCGTTAGTCTCACATGTTTCTGAACTTTTTTTTTTTTGGCACCAGGGACTGAACTCAGGGGCACTCGACCACTGAGCCACATCCCCAGCCCTATTTTGTGTTTTATGTAGAGACAGGGTCTCACTGAGTCACTTAGCACCTCGCTGTTGCTGAGGCTGGTTTTGAACTCGCGATCCTCCTGTCTCAGCCTCCCTAAGTGCTGGGATTACAGGCGTGAGCCACCGCGCCCGGCTCTGTTTCTGAACTTTATATAAATGGAATAATTTATCATATATGAAGTTCATAGGATTTATCCTTGCTCTTGGGTGAGATGTAATTCATTCACTTTTACTGTTAATAATATTCTATTGCAAGACTATACCCTCATTTATTTAGCCTGCTATTCAACTAAACTAAGCTCTCGAGTGATTTCCTAATGGTTGAATAAATGGTCCCGCCTGAGTCACCCTTCTGGGCGACATGACAGCTGTCTTTCTCCTCACAATGGGTTCTAGCTCGACTCTTTCACCATCTGCCTATGAAATATTTACTCCTTGACCTTTAACTTTCTTTTTTTTTTTTAATATTTTTTAGTTATACATGGACAATGTCTTTATTTTGTTTACTTATTTATATGTGGTGCTGAGGATCGAACCCAGTGCCTCACGCATGCGAGGCAAGCGCTCTACCACTGAGCCACAATCCCAGCCCGACCTTTAACTTTCTTTGAAAATCTGTTACATCCTATTGTCCCAGATGTGTGATGCCTATAAAAACTTAAACTGAGCAACAAATACACAACTTATGGAAATATCTGAAAATAAATATGTTTGTAGAGTTCTATTCTTTTGATAAAAGTAATAGGTAAATAATCCAAGGTTTTGAGAGCGATATATTTAAGATACAAGGATATGTAAGCTCTAGAATATGATTTCCAATCTATTTAGTGCATCTGTGTTGATTTTCTTGAAATAGTCACAGAACTGAAACTTGGGACTTAGTGGACTAAAAAAGCTCCTATCTAAATACTTATTCCTATCTACAGAGCTTAGGGAGCACACCAAATAGGAGGAAATACTAAGAAACCAGTATTCAACTACTTCCTCTAGTTACACACAGGAGAAATTAAGGAACCTAGTAAGAGTTGCTATCATTGGCAATTTTTATTCAAGCTGGAGGAACCATCTTTCTATTCCTGCTTCTTTGAATGCACCTCATCCGTTCCCACTAAAATATATGAATTTTTTGTTTAAGTTGTGTTATTTAACAAAAAAATTCCTCCAATTCAGTGACATAAGAGTCTGCAGCAAGACTAAGTATATGCCTTCACTTATGCATTTATTCCTTCAACAATTACCAAACCTCAACAGGGGAGGTGTTATTCAGAGAGGCGTACAAAAAGAAAAGTACCATTCAAAAGAAATACATAATGCAATGAAATTGCTAAAAGCATACTGTGGAAGTGCAGAAAAGAGAGCTACCAACTCTGAGAATTATCTAGTTTGCAGAAGATGTGACATTCTAATTGGGTCTGGATAAATGTGCAGAACTTCCAAGAGGAGAACAGGAACAGGAAGTTCAGGGGCCTGGCACAGGGGACAACAGGGTGTGTTGGGCTGAGAGCGCATCGAGCTGATTCACGAGTTCTGCTGCGGCTCGTGGAGCGGCGGGGAAGGGAGCCAGGCGCAGAGTCAGGGTAGACTGGCCCAGTACGTGACTGAGTATTTGATCCTCTAGGAGATACAAAACTAACTGTGCTCTGAAGCAAGGGACAAGAGCAAGTTTGGTGGGAAGGTGAGTGATGTGGATAATAGACTTGGATAATAGGTTACACTGGGCCAGAGAGAAGGGGCAGGGAGGCGCTGTGGGGATCCACCCAGGAAAGACCATGAACAGAACAACAGACAGACAGGGAGACTCATTCAAAAGGTCTTTCAAGAGCCCCTAAGAGCAGAGTATGGAGGAGGAGGAGCATCCGGGGTGTTTTGCTTAGGACACTGGGGAGATGACCATACCAGATACCACCGAGAAGCATAGAGGAAGGGTGGGCGTGGGGGAGACAACGTGTTCACTAGGAGCTCTGGGTCTGTCCTGTGAATGCATCTGATTTAAAGTGTGAATCTGGAAGTGAACATGTGTTTCAGGGCTAGAGATGAAGCACTAGAGCCACATGACAAAGACACGGCTCTCGAACTTTTGCACGTTGTCAGAATCGGCTGAGGGGGTTCTACCTTAGAGCTCCCAAATCAGGCTGGAGAATCTGCCCTTCTCAGATCCCAGGGGCCGCACTTTGAAAATCTCTGGCCTAGACAATATGGCTCACAAAAAGGGTGAAGACAGCCAGGTGCAGTGGCCCACGCCAGTAACCCCAGCAGCTCAGGAGGCTGAGGCAGGAGGATCGCAACTTCAAAGCCAGCCTCAGCAACTCACTGAGGCCCTGAGCAACTTTTATTGTCTCAAAATAAAAATAAAAAGGGCTGAGTGTTTAAGGGCCTTGAGTTCAATCCCTGGTACAAAAAAAAAAAAAAGTGAAGACAGAGTAGGTGATGATCAAGGAAGAAGATTCTTGAAGAATATGAACAATAAAGAGGTAGAGAGAAAGCAGAAGCCAGTGAGGGAAAATAAAAGGGAATTCTCAGAGAACGAGGGAGCAGGGGAGAATAGCCTGATCACCCGTAGGCAAAAGGGAGGTACCCAAAGTGCTAGCTACTGCTAGCTGAAGTACCCAAAGCAGAGAAGCAAGAGAGGAAGGCAGGGGAGAGTACAATAACAGACAGAGGGCGGGTCCCCCGGAGCTGCAAGGGCACAGGTGCACCTGTCACTCTTGGACAGGAGTCAGCTCCTCCTCTGAGACAGGGTGAAGGAAGTTTAAAAGAGACATGGTCAAGGCAAGACCAGAGGTGAAGGGAAAGGAAGGAGCCTGCGGCTCCCGGCTCTACAGCCTCTCTTCTCCACAGGCTTGCCCTCCGAGAAACACAATTATAACAAAGTAAAATGTGTGACAAAAAGAACACGAGAAAGAGTGGCGATTCGTGTGTACTGATCTAAGTCTCTTCTCTGAAACGTGAAGGAAGTTAGATCCAGAAATTCTAATCCCAAGCTAGCTGAAGTACCCAAAGCAGAGATTTACAGAAAAAATTTGTACAGTAAAGACTAAGAATTCTGTAGTCGAAAAATCTGTTTAACCTAATGTTTACCAAATTGACCACAGAACTCACTTTTCAAGTTGTACTTATTAACACCTCACAGAAACCAGTGTCATCACAAAATATATTTGTAAAATAATGCTTCTGAGAGATGCTGTGAAGACTGAGGAGATATTCTAATCATGATATCAATACAGATATTCTTTAAACAATATATTTGTATACCCAAGAAAACAGGTAAATTAACAGCTGCATAATTTCAGGTGGGAAAAATCATTGGTTTTGGAACCAAGCAGATCTGGGTTTAAACCCTGACTCACCACTTACAGGACATGAAGCCTCAGAAAATTTACTTCGAGAGGATTAAATGATATGTAGTATGCACAAAAGAACTATACGGTACTCACTAAGTAGCAAATGATGAAAAAAGAAGAGGAGAACAATAACAGGGGTCCTTTAAACAGTCCATCCCTCAGAATATTTAAAATGAAATTCAATTCTAGTTCTAGTTTACTTGAGGAACAAGTAAATCTTCTCTATAAATATTTTTAAAGAGTGGAATTGCACGTCAGATGGGCTCAGTTTGACCTCAACTAAGAGGTTTCCTGAGACAAAAAGGATTTTACTACCACGCACTGTACCATGGCCAGACTTCCGAGGACAGCCCTCCTGACTTCCAGAATGGTCTCTTACGTAAAGTGAAATAGACGAAATACTCACTAAAACCTCATGAATAAAGGCCTGTGGCAATGTAAGTTAAATTTCTCACTGAAATGTTGTGCCATGTGGCTCTAACAATCATTATTGGAAAATATTTATGCTAACGAAGTTTCAAATTAATAATCACTGAAGAAAACTTGAATAGAAAGAAGGAGATTGGGAGTTGTCCCAGGCAGTAAAAATCAAAGTCTTTACAGGAACACCACAAGAATCTAGTTAGAATGATAACAGAAGAAGTTGTGTGCGTCCTTGGGGACAAATGTGGAGCCAACAGGAGGAGGAGGTTCTGAACGCTGGCCAGGGAAGGCAAAGGGGACTCAACACGCGGGAGGAAACCACTAAGCTCATCTCTAACTGATGCAATGACAACAAAGTTTAAGGAAGATCAGTCTTTTAGTGACATTTAATTTGCAGGGTACAGGAAGTAAGTCAGGAAGGTTACTCTATCACTCTGGTGGATGGCTTCAGAGAGACCTCAGACTACAGTGGGAAGGTGCACCTGTTATAGAAATAAACCAGTGGGTGAGGGGGCCCTGTTAAAGGGTCAATAAACAAAGCCTGGTCACCTCCTAGAGCCAGTGTGATGATTTTAAGGATGGGTGTGAGGAGAAGGGTGACAGGGCATGTGGGAGGGAAGGGAACTTGTTATGGACATTGTAAGGCAGACAAAAATCGGTCTGTTCAGTAGAAACTTTAGATTAATTTAGAGTTTTGGAGAACTTGTCTTTGTATGACATTTTATTTTACATAAATATAGAAAGTACTTTACATTAAATGTGTAGTACGTATATCCTGTGATATGTTTTTCCTCAGGTAGAATTACTTTTTAAATTACATTGGTCTAGGCTATGCTAAAATCCAATTTAATGACAGCCACCCCCAAAGGCAGTAGGATTGGATTAAAACTATCTTATTAAATGCAATTCATTAAAAAATCCCTGTGAATGTAAGTATTATATTACTGTTTTACAGATAAGAAAAAACACAAGGCAGATTTTAAAGGGATCAGCGAAGGAGTGACAGATTTTAATGACCTGAATTGAAGCAATAGTTAAACCTAGCTAATTCTAATCCATCCATGGAAATTGGCAAAAGCAGCAACAAACTAATATAAATTAGCAGATGAGCCCAAGGTAAAGGATATCATGTTTGTCACACTCGACTTCAAATCAGGTATGGCTACCAAACTTATATCTCAATTAAAAAAAGAGTTCATCCGAAAAATGTGTCCTACATCCTCAGACTAGGGAATGTAATTTCCCTTCTGAGCAACAACTTGGAGATGGAGGAAGGAGTGGGAGGACAGATGTCCTAAAATCTGAGCCTTAAGACACCTTTTGCACCAAAAGTATACAAAGATTTGATATCACCACAAAACAGCACATCCAATTCTTACCATTAATAACTGGAGTGTAAACAACAATCCCAACCAAGTTTGGGTCAGATACAGTTGTGTCCAGAATAAGGCCCCCGATGCTGAAAGAAATGAAATCACATGATTTATGGAAGAAGAAGAAAGAACTTTAAGTTGTTCTGTACCTGCAGACACTTTTTACACACTTTAAAAACAGTAAAAAGAAAAATATTCAAAATATAAATCAATATCAACAGTATAAAGCTAGAATTGAGTACTGTGTGCAGGTATGAACATATAACAAAAAATCCCGTCAGTACGCACAGCTCTAATGCACCAATAAACAAAAGGAGGGGGGACAGTAAAAGGTCAGAAATAAAACATGGCGTAATAAGCTATAGCCTCAAATTTCGGGACACTGATTTCCAGCATATGCTACTTGTTGAAAGAATAAGTACATGCTTTAAATACATTAAAATGTATGGAAGGACCAATGAAATTATTAACCATGTCTTTTTCTAGGGAGACTAACAGTGGACTAATAGGCATTTTATATCCTTCTGTGCTTATTAATATTTGAAATCATCTACCACTCTAAATAAAACATAATTTTTAAAAAGTATTTTTTTGAGCCAGGTGCAATGGTGTACTCCTGTAATTCTAGCTTCTTGGGAGCTGAGGCAGGAGGATCACGGATTCAAGGCTAACCTGTGCAATTTAGTGAGACCTTCTGTTTAAAAAAAAAAGTATCTTTTCATATTTGAAGCAAGATTAAAGGGATGATTTTTATTGTGTTGAAACCAGATGTAGCTAGGTTGTGTCTTATCATTGGTAAATTAAAATAATAAGTTGTAACCACAGAAAGAACTGATCCTGAGAAGTATAAAAAAGCCAGTTATTTTTAATACAATATAGTGACAAGCCAGACACTCCATGTCTCAATAGGACTTGGAGGCTGTTCCCAAGACTACCATTAATTGGTTATGTGCTATAAAAATATGTGCTATAGCACATATTGGTCTATGTGCTATAAAGCATTGCCAGTCCCATGGCATCCTGTTGCCTAACTCACCCAAGGAAACACAATCTACCTTACACCAAAATGAACCATGCTGTCACAGAGTGGGACTGATTTTCCAAAATATCAGATCAATGTCTAGCATGCAAAAAAACAAAAAACCAGACCAAATGTTCTTAACACTACCTGGTGGTTAACATTAGGAAACGATTATTTCCTTATTATTTTGATTCTTTTGAAAAATAAATTAATTTTGGCTTAATATGCATAAACTGTGGAGGTTCCATTAGAAAGGATGCCATAAGGGGGCTGGGGTTGTGGGTCAGTGGTATAGCAATTGCCTCGCACGTGTAGGGTACTGGGTTCGATCCTCAGCACCACATAAATTAAATAAATAAAGATATTGTGTCCATCTATGACTGAAAAAATTATTTAAAAAAAAAAAAGAAAGAAAGGGATGCCATAGGGTCCAAAAATAGTCCTCCTTAGAAATATTTAGTATCTTAAGCCCATGAGTGTGTGTGTGTGTGCGCGCACACACACACATACTATATACACACACATACACACACACATATACTATATATAGTATATGTACTATACGTATATATAGCATACGTTATATATACTGTATGTACCATATGTGTATTTATATAACAAACTACTTATAAGTTAAAGAATAAATCTCCCTGCCAAAATGCAAAGCTCATAATGTAAATATGACATGAACATTTTTAAGAATATATTTCTAAATATTTTTCCTACCCACGTAATAAAACTTACTAAAAAAAATTCGAGAAAATACAAACAAAAAGAAAATAGAAACTAATCCTAGTTATATCAGTCAGAGTTATATCATTAACATGTTGGTATATAGCCTCCCAGACATTTTTATTTATATATTTATTATTTAATTATTTATTTAAATTGCTATATAAAATGATGTTTTAAAATAAGTATACATTGTGAAATGGCTGAATCAAGTTAATTAACATTGCAAAACATCACATAACAATCACACATTTTGAGGTGAGGACACTTAAAATCTCTTAGCAAGTTTCAAAAATACAATATATTTTTATCAACTCTGGCCACCATGCTGTACAGTAGACCTAACTAAAAATGTGAATATTTGCACCAAAATCTCTCAGATCCTACCCAAACATTTTAATGTGTATTTTTAAAAATAAAAATTAGATCAAATTGTGAAAGTAGTTTTGATTAGATTTTATTTTTATCAAACAAATGTCCATTATTGAAAAAGTCAAAGGATCACAAAGCTTTATAATAAAGTTGTAGTCCAGATCCTTTTCTCTACTAGGAATTCTTTTCAACTTCTTTAGCTGTTTCTCCTGGCATTTAATTCTATGTTTCTAAATAACATGCTTCAGCTTGTATTTCTCATTTTTAATTTTAGACATTTCTCTAATGACTTCCTGCTCTGGCAGATGAGGATTTAGCCTCTTATAATTCTGTCTCTACTTTAGTCCTTTCGCAAATTCCTTCCTCCCTTCATCCTGCCAATCTAGCTATGTTATAATTTTGGTGAAATATTTAAGGTCAATTCTCTTATAACAATGGAAACATTATTCACAGCCTAGTGTACAAAACATCCTCACATATACTTTTTGCTTTGTCTGATATATTATTAATTTAGCCTCAAATGTGCAGCAAAGTCAATGAAATACCTCTAAATACATCAAGCACATCAGGTATCCCATCGATTCCATGAATAATTCTTAAAGACATCTTTCCTCATGCCCTCTCTCCTGACAACTTGATGGGTCTCTAGATCTCAGGCACAGCTGCCGCCAACCCTGGACCTTCACACTACATCTTGCTCTATGTACTTTGGAACCACCAAGTTCCAGTATTTCACAGAATCCAGTTGCCTGAATCCTCCAGGAAAAAGTCCTCTACATTACAGAAGAAGGAACCACACGCTGTCACAGAATGAGATTCCTTGTTCCTGTGTTGTCTTTCTTGATTTATTTTCTCACTTTGATAGACCATTCTGTTCATCAGCTTTATGGGAACTAAATCCTATGAGATCCTGCCTATCTGGAATTTTCTTTAGTCTTCTCTTATTTGATACTGTGACTATGCTTTATGTCCAAAATAATTATCCCTCAGAATTTTGAAGAAATCACTTTTAGTGTTGCTGTTCAATGTCATTCTGATAACCAGACCTTTATATGTAACCTCCTTTTTTTCTGGAAGCTTTTGTGATTTACGATGACATGCCCACTACATGAGCCCTTTCAGTTGGAAACCCATGTTCTGGGTGATTTTCTTGTGTTATTTCCTTGATAACTTTCTCTCCTTTTCATTTGCCTCCTATTGTCCAGCTCTTTGTTCTCTGCCCTATTGTCCGGGACAGTTCGTCTTTATTTTCCAACTTTTCTACCTTCTGCTTCTGTTTATATATTTTTAAATTTCCAGGAGCACTTCCTTATTTCAAGTCCTCCTAATTACAATAGTCGATCCTTACATTTTGGATGTCACAGCATGTCTTACTTCTCTGAGGACACAGTGATGGTTTCTGGATTAGCTCTTCCCCTTCTTTGAGCACCTTTTTTAGTTGTTTTGTATACTGGAGGCCTTCACCAAGTGCCTGGCACTCCTTCCTGCCTGCTGCTCCCTCGGGGACACTGCACAGCATCCGTGCAGCTCTGTGGACATGGGCAGTCTCAGCACGAGGGCCTGCAACCCTTCCACTAAAGGACCCATAGGGTCAGTATCTGCAGGTATTCTCTTTTGTACTGATAAGTTTCCTTAGAAAAGAATTAACTTTTTTCTTTTGGCCTGGAGGCATGGCCTCATCACCCGTATTTTATGAGCACAGAGAAGGAAGTGGGTATGAGTCCCAGTCAGTACGGGGACTCTCACTTCACCTTCCTACTTTTCATACAGTGCTTAAGCCACTCCTCACCTGCGCAGGTGCCCTGGCATCTGGAACCTCGCTGACTTAGCTTCTGCAGGGCTCATTCTGCTAAGGTGGGAGGAGGCATTTGCCCAGGCGCTGAGGCAGGCAAGGGCCTGGGGTCTCACTGTCCCTTACGTAAGCTTTCCACCGACCTTCACTTCAGCTTTCAGATGAACTGGTGCCTCTACTTCCTCCACCTGTCTGGGTTTCCAAGGTTCACACAGTTTGCTTCTAAAAGACGGTTAATGTTCAGCTGTTTTCTGCTTGTTCTGTTACCAACAATTCATCTGATTCTTATCTTTCAATTTTTTGAAAATCTCACCTGCTACCTTCTCTGTTCTCCTTTGTCTTTGTGGTTTTATAGCATTTTTGTTCCCTATCATTTTAGTAGTTTCAGGGAAGAAGAAAGTGTGTCTTCATTTACCATGTTTAATAGGAAATCCATACTCTTTTCTGAGTTGCTCTTTTCACCAAATGTATATTGGACATCTTCCCATAGCAACAGAAATACTATAATGTTATTTTTAATGGGTAATATTCTATTTTATGACTATATTACAGTTTATTTAATCAATATCTGAAAGCTAGAGCTTAAAGTTGTTATATTTTTTATTAAAAACTCCACTGTGATGAGATTGCATGCAACTAAATCTTTTTTTTTTGAGGGCAGAGGGGACTGGGGATTGAACTCAGGGGCACTCGACCACTGAGCCACATTCC
>CM053403.1:15508641-15548116 GCA_028644305.1 Xerus rutilus | reverse complement strand
ATTTCTACACACAAAGCCAACAAATTTGTGCACATGAACATCTATAACTACAACACCCTTCCCCCCAATGTCCATCAATAGTGGAATAGAAAAATTGCAGGACATTCATACAATGGAATACTATGCAGCAATGAAAATAAATGACAGAGCCGGGCACAGTGGCACAAGCCTGTAATCCCAGCACTTAGGGAGGCTGAGACAGGAGAATCACGAGTTCAAAGCCAGCCTCAGCAACGGCGAGGCACTAAGCAACTCAGTAAGACTCTGTCTCTACATAAAAACACAAAATAAGGCTGGGGTTGTGGCTCAGTGGTCGAGTGCCCCTGAGTTCAATCTCTAGTACCAAAAAACAAAAAAAGAAAAGAAACGACAGTACAGTCCCATGAAACTTACCTCATGTTGTGGGCGCGGGAGGGGGAGCCAGACACAAAGTAATATACGTGTAATATACATTCTGTAATTCCACTGTATGAAGTTAAAAAAAGAATCAAGTAAAACCAACACACAAGGAGGTGCTTATCATAAAATCACCTTAAGTGACAGGGGAAAAGGGCAGCAATTGGGACACAGGAAGGCTGATGAAGGACTGGAGAGATGCTGTTTTTGGAGCTGGATGATGGTTATATGGCAGTTCATATTATAAAAATCCACCAAGCTCTATTTTTTTTTGCTTTGTACACTCTGGATGTATTAAGTTTTACAAATAGGAAGTCTTTAAAAGCACAAATAAAGTCCTTCAAAACAGTCACATACTGTTTTTGCCATTTTTAGTACTAAAGTTTAACACTATAAAGTCAGTAGGGCTAGTAGTGCTAAAGTTCACAAAACCATAAAAGGAACTTTTCCTAATCATATATAAGTTCTTCTTTCAAATACTAACAAGACATAAGCAAGCACGACATCAGAGGAATGTACAAGAAGAGCCATGTAAACACTCTGCCACTGTGTACCTGACACATCACTCCTATACGAGCCACCATTCTATAGCTAAATGTTATTTCTTCACAATTATTAGTGTATCAGAAAAAAATCCAATCAAAACCAGCTTATCCACCGTAGCGACTGTGACACCATTGTAATAACTTGAAACAATCATATTTCAAATGTTAGATGGGTTTGGTCCCCCTTTGGTGTTATCTTCTGTTAAGAAAAACTTAATACAGTTTCTTTCATAATCCTTTGCCCTCTGCTGGTGGGAATGTTTCTATTTACATGCATTTCCCATTTAGATAAAAATGCTATCTATTGAATAGTGTCTCAGAGTCACAAATGACCTGAGATTCTTTTAGGAAGCAAATAATAAAAAGCACATTACAAGATAGCCTGCCTAACAGTGCTGCAGTCAAACTTCCTCTGATGAATGAAAACTGACCGTAAAAAATACATTTTGACAATTTACTACTTCAGAAAAATTGTTCTATAACCATAATACATTTAAAACCCCTACAAATCAGTAAATAGCATATCCATTTTTAAAACGAACAAAAGATACAAAATAGTAATTGACAGAAAAAAATCACAATGGCTAAAAAACATGGAAAATACAAAACATTAATAACAACCAGAGAATGCTGAGGGCCAAGTGAAGCTCAGGGCTGGAGCACCTGCCTGGCATGCACGTGGCTTTGGGGTCAATCCCCAGCACCAAGAAAAAGTAGAAAAATAAAGTTGATTAAAACCTAATATATTGGGCTGGGAATGTAGCTCAGCAGTAGAGCGCTTACCTCGCATGCGTGAGGCCCTGGGTTCGATCCTCAGCACCACATACAAAAAGCAATAAAATAAAGACATTATGTCCATCTACAACTAAAAAAATATTTAAAAAAAAAAACACAAAAAAACCTAATATATTTTCCTGCAGCTTGGCAAAAATTAAAAAGACCAGGAATATCCAATGCTGATGTGGGTGTAGGAAAATAAAAGTACTTATGTATCTTTGGTAGGAGTGCAAAATGGGACAAACTTTTTGGACGGTAAAATGTTCGACAGTATCTGCAAAATTATAAATACACACACATACCCTAACACCCAGCAAACTCATTTTTTGATTGGTGGATTACGGTTTGCCTAATAAGGGAATTCCTTGTGATACACTCAGAGATGCCCACTCAAAATTTGGTTTGTTTCATTCCTTTGTACCCCCACCTCTCCTCTCCTCCCTCGAGTCTCCTGGTCTATTTTCATAAGGTCCCTTTTTCTTTCCTTTTTTCTCTGTAGCTTCCATGTGAGAGAAAACATATGACCCTTGATTTTCCTGGTTCTGACTAATTTCACTTGGCATAATGTTCTCCAGTTCCACCCTTTTCCCTGCAAATGACATTTTATTTTTCTTTATGGCTCAATAAAATTCCATTGTGTATAGAGATGCCATATTATCCAGTCAGCTGTTGGACACCGAAGCTGATTCCTTAGTTTGGCTCTTGTGAGTCGTGCTACTATAAACAGGAATGCAGGTATCACTGTAGTACGCTAATTCTTTTGGATAAATATCCAGGAGCAGTATAGCTGGGTCATATGATGGTTCTGTTTCTAGTCTGAGAATCCTCCTTACTAATCTCCACAATGGCTATAGTACTTTACAATCCCACCAATAGTACCTAAGTGTTTCTTTTTCCAGCATCTTCACCAGTATTTATTATTTGTATTTTGTGGGGGTGGGACAGTAATGGGGATTGAATTCAGGGATGCTTTACCACTTGGGTACACCTCTAGTCCTTTTTATTTTTTGAGACAGGGTCTATGTTTCTAAGGGTCTCCCTAAACTGCTGAGGCTGGCCTTGAACTTGTAGTCCTCCTGCTTCTGCCTCAAGTTAACAGGAGTGTGCCTAGGAGCCCCACATATTTGTATTCTCAATGACTGCCACTCTGACTGGAGAGAGAGATGAAATCTCAGTGTAGTTAGATTTGCATCTCCCTGGTTATGAAAGGTGTTGAACATTTTTTCATGTATTCGTCATTTGAATTTCAGAAATCTCATTTTTAAGATGTATTCTATGAGGCTGGGGCGGTAGCTCAGTGGTAGAGCGCTTGCCTACCATGCGTGAGGCACTGGGTTCGATCCTCAGGACCACATATAAATAATAAAAAAAAATAAAGATCTATCAACAACTAAAAAAAAAATTTAAAAAAAGATGTATTCTATGAGCTGGGCATTGTAACACATGCCTATAATCCCTGCTACTCAGGAGGCTGAAGCAGGAGGATCTCAAGTTTGAGGTCAGCCTGGGCAACTTAAGGAGATTCTGTCTCAAAATAAAATTTAAAAAACAAAGGACTGGAGAAGTAGCTGAGTGCTTGCCTAGCAAATGGGAAGCTCTGAGTTCAAACTCAAGTACTACCAAAAAAAAAATCTAACCTATGAAAATATTAGTGTAAGTGTATAAAGATACCTTCAGACACATTCATCAGGTTATTTACTGGAACACCAGAGTGGAAGAATGAGTAAGTAAATTTTGGTATACACATATAATAGAACATCAAGCACTCATTTCTTGGGGGGGAGGGTGCCAGGGATTGAATTCAGGGGCAATCAACCAATGAGCCACATCCTCAACCCTATTTTGTATTTTATTTAGAGACAGGACGTCATAAGTTGCTTAGCAACTTGCTTTTGGTGAGGCTGGCTTTGAACTCACGATCCTCCTGCTTCAGCCTCCTGAGCTGCTGGGATTACAGGCCACTGTGCCTGGCTCAAGCACCCATTTTTAATGTCAATTTTATTTGTTTTTGCATTACTGATGATTGAACCAGGGCCTCACACATGCTAGGCCAGTGCTCTACCACTGAGCTCCCTCCTCAGCCAAAGCACTCATTTTTTTGTTTTGTTTTTTGGGGGTACCAGGGGTTGAATTTAGGGGCACTCAACCACTGAGCCACATCCCCAGCCCTATTTTGCAAAGCCCTCATTTTTACACTCAGGAAATCTTTGAGTACCAATTTGTGTCCAACATGTATTACTAAATAATGAAAATCAGTTGCAGAAAAGTGTACATAGCATTCCATCTTTATTTCTGAAAAGAATTCAGATATGGGGCTGGGGTTGTGGCTCAGTAGTAGAGCGCCTGCCTCCCATGCATGAGGCACTGGGTTCAATCCTCACCACCACATAAAAATAAATAAAGATATTGTGTCCACCTACAACTAAGAAAATATTTAAAAATAAGAATTCAGATATGTATACGTGCATGCAAAAAAAAAAAAAAGGCTTTATCTATACACAACAAATCCTTAACAGTGACAATCTCTGGAAGAAGGGAGTATGGTTTGTAGATGTGTACTAGAGGTGATTCCATCTTTTACCTAATACTCTTTAGTGTTTGGATTCATTTTAAGGAGCACATATTAATGTTTACTAAATAAATTAACAAGTATTTAACAAAACATTTATTGAGTTTTTCCTTCTCTCTCCCTTTTTACACTGGGGATCAACTTCGGGCTTCACATATGCTGTCATGGAGCTATATTCTAGCCCTGGGTTTTTCCTTTAACTTGTTTTGAATTACTTTATGGTCAGAATGACTATTCTGATCTAGGGATGTAGCTCCGTGGTGGACCATTTGCCTAGCATGCATAAGGCCTGGAGTTCAAACCCCAGCACTTCAGAAAGCAAGAAAGAAAGGTAGGTTGGTTGGTTGTTTTGAAATTCACAACCTAGACAAAGCATTTTAATGAAGAATGTAATAACAGAACAGATGGCGGAGTTAACCATGAAAACCCACCTGCACTATATCCAAAACCATGCCGGCTGAAACCGTCCCAAAACCAGCCAGCAGAAACGGCACCAGGATCTGCAAGGCCATGATGCCACTGGATTCCTTGGGCAATTTTTGGTTTGTTTCCACAATGACATCCTCGTCACCCTCACTGGACACGTCTTCACCCTGCAGCATGGCAGTCGTTTCCGAGGCCTCTCTCCCATCACAGTAATTGTAGTTGGCATAGTCGTCATACTTTTGACTACAGTTTGATGGCGCATGCCCGCTGCTGCCGTGGAAAGACTGCTCGGAGAAACCATGGTACTCCATGTGTTGCTCGGACCTGCTGCTAAATGTCTGTGTCGCCCCTGATGATCCATCCTGCCAAAGGCTGTTGGCTTGTTTGCGCCTATCTTCCTGGTTTTTCTGGTAAATGACTGGAACCATACTCAACAGTAAGTTTAAGAACTTGTCAGACTGAATTGTATTTAAACGTAAAGTCCAATCAACAAAACCTTCTCCACTACTGAAACCACCACTTGTTTTACTGGTAATAAATCTTCCTTTACTATTAGTCATATTGTCATCACAAAAGTCCCCGCACTCCTTAGACCTCAGGCTCCGTGACCATAGCAGATGAACCAGAACTGCACAAACACTTGCTTAGATTAAGTTGTTGATTTCATTGTTAGGAAATGTTTCCTCCACTAATCAAGGATGTTCAGAAGTTCCACCTGGGAATTGGATCTGCAAGGGAAAAAAAAAAAGAAAGAAGAAAACAATTTAAAAATCAGGTTAACTGTCCTGATACTTAGATTTGCATAGTTAAAAGTATAAAACGCATCTCAACCAGCCTGAGGCGCTCCCTCTATACTCCGTGAGCCCGAAACAACTGTCCTGTGCCATCCAATTGCTTTGCATATAGAAACTAAACAGAGTTATTTTTTGTGCTCAATCTTGGATAAAAGCATTTCTTATTTTTGCTTGCTTTATGTAATTAATCCCCATGTAAATTCTTTGACTGCCTCTGACGTTCCCCAGTAGATAAACTTATGAAATAAGGTGATAGCTTCTATTATAGTAGAGGACCCAATCAAATTGCACCAACTCTTTACACAGATCCATACACAATGAAAGATATATAGCATTTATTATACTTCAAACATTAAATAATAATCCATATTACATTATTTACAACTTAATAAACATTTGGTTCTTAAAATATGAAAAAACAACAATGATGTCTACCGTAACAATGCCTCACAGACATCCTGAACAAGTACACATGTAAAATTAGGTTACAGTCATAGCTGGAGTTCTGACATACAAAAACATTCCTTATAATTGACTTAAGAGAATATAATCCTTCTATTATTTAGGAAATAGCCCAACTGATAAAAGGGATTACAAAGATTCACTCGATCACTGTTTGCAAGCCAACCACAGCAAAGCTTGGAAGGCACCTCTGTACTTCTCAAAGTTGGCTGTGACCCTTATTCCCAGAAAAGGCCCCTGACTGGCTGCCACTCACCAAGTGCTCTCTAAAGAGACACAGAAACACACTGAAGGTAGTCAGAGTGATGGGCACCCAAGCTACAGGGCCATGCACCACCTGCACAGGTAGAAAGCCTGACTATTTGCACAAATGCTGCCTTAGCTGGAGAGGCTTTCAAAGCCATCAACTAAAATGGGTCTAAAGGCCTCGGGCTGTCTCTTACCAAAACCCAGGCCAGTCCTGTTCTTCCAAGAGCGCCCAAGATCAAGACATTGGCACTCATTTGATAAAGGATAGGTGGCCCTACCGCCTATGGGACTGCTTATCTACCCGGCTAGACCAAGAATTGCTGCCACTAGATTTTAAGGCAAACCATTGCATTATTCACTGTGTTTGTTTTTAGTGCCTTAGAGCATCTACCTCCTTTCCTGGATAGGAAGAGTAACAGGGATCCATGGAAAAGGGAGAAAGAGGTGGGGCTGTGTAGGCCCAAGGGCTTCCCTCTGATTTCGGTGGAGTCTGGGAGTGCCTACCAGGGAATTCTTAGACTATACATTCTAGGACCCCAGACCTACTGGCTAAGAATATCTATGTTTGAGGCCCACAATTTTTTTTTAACTTCCCCAAGTGATTATGGCACAAACTTCCTAAGGACCTGGGCTGGGAAGGTAATGAGTAGGTTAAATGCTGCTGTTGGTCCTCCACACCTGCAGGTGCCCCTTCCAGGAATTCAACCAATCCCAGATGGAAAATGTTTTTAAATGCATTGTGCTGAATACATAGGACGGTTGCTTCTTGTCATTTCCTAAATGAGACAGTAGAAAACTTTTACATAGCATTTACACTGTGGTAGGCACTATAAATAATCTAGAGGTAACAAAGTATAGGGTTGAATGTGTATTGGTTATATGCAAATACTATACCATTTCATGTGAGGACTTGAACATCCACAGGTTTTGGTATCTATGGGGAATCCTGGAACCAGTTCCCCACAGATGCCAAAGGGTGGCTGAACTTGCCATTTTTGTCCCTTACAGAATGATCAGTATACAGTGAAAATACATGTTTAAAGAAAATCACATGAATGGAACCAGTGGAGATAAAACTAAGTACTAGGTAAAGACCAGAATAGCTGTCTGAGAGCCCTCTATGTAAGGGAAGGCTCAGCTACACATCTAGAATGTCAGAGATCCCTGCAGCCATACATGAGTTAGACTGAGTGGTTTTTATTCCTTCAACTCATTTGCCTTTTTAAAAATAGTGAGCATTTCACTGCCTCAGAGAAGTCTTTAATCAAATAAAATGCAAACCAAACCCCAAGATCTATTCCACCAAAGGACCATCAATGGGCAATTTCTTCCTCTTGAAACAGAATTACCAGGCTGATGAAGGTGCAAATGGCAGAGAAAGCCAGCTACACAAGAAGGCAGGAGGGCATCTTCCTCTCACAATTCAGCCAACCTAAAGTTCAGAAAGCACTAAATGTGCTCATGACATTTGCCCAACTGGCAACGCCAAACAGAAAAAATGGGGAAGAAACGGAAAAGGGGGAATTTCCCAAGATGTGTCATCTCTCAGAATATCTCAGGATGTGGCTAAGCAGAGTCCACAGGAGTTGGCCGATGGGATCCAGATGTGCAGACACATCTGCTCACACTCCTACTCCTAGCATTCCTACTTCAGCATAAGCCATTCAGAAGGTTGGATGGAGAGGTGGGCTCTCAACCGGAGCCACTGTTCACAGAGACCACACAAATTTGTGTAAATTATAAAAGAGAGTTTCTCTGAGCGGAGCCTTAGGCTAGACTTCAGTCCCTGTTCCATCCCTTCAGCCAAGCACCCTCGCAGTGAAGGAGCCCTACAACCCTGTACATCAGAGTGAGCCACTGGGCAAAACCTTAAACCATGCTTCAAGAACATGACATACATGTGGCGGGCAGATGTTTTCATTATTGCTTGCTCAATGTCTTTCCCCAATTTTTTAGCCAATGGTATCTCTATTTCCTGTGGGAAACTGTCCTTTCCTGCTCCAGGAGATTCTGGTAAGTCTTTCGATCACAATGGAAACTTTCCAGACCACACTAATGACAAGTAGCTTACCAAGGACCTGAGGCACAGGCACTGACTTCCTTAACAAGAGTCCCAAAGCACAAGAAATAAAAGCAAGGATCAGTAAGTGGGATGACATTGAATTAAAAGGCAAAGAACAGCAAAGAAAAGAACATGAAGACAGAGCCTATGGAATGGGAGATGTTGGCCACTTGTGCATCAGACAAAGAATTAATATCCAGAATATATAAAGAAATCAAAGAACTTAACACCAAAAGAAAAAAACCATCCAATTAATAAATGGACAAAAGAACTAACACACTTCTCAAAAGAAGAAATAAAAAATGGCCAACATATATATGAAAAAGGTTCAATATCTCTAGCAATCAGGGAAATACAAATCAAAACTATACTGAGATTGCACCTTGCTCCAGTTGGAATGGCAATTACCAAGAATACAAATAATAACAAATGCTGGTGAGGATGTGGGGGGAAAGACTCATACCTTGTCAGTGAGACTGAAAATTAGTACAACCACTCCAGCAAGCAGGAGAGAGAGTAAAAAAAAAAAATGAATGGAAGCACCATTTGACCCAATTATCCCACTCCTCAGAGTATACCCAAAGGACTTCCAATCAGCATACTATAGTGATCTAGCCGCATCCATGTTTATAGCAGTGCGATTCACAGTGACCAAGTTATGGAACCAGCCTGGGTGCCCATTAACAGACATATGGATAATGAAAATGTGGCCTGTATGCACAATGGAGTTTTACTCAGTCAAAAGAAAAATGAAATTATTCCATTTGCTGGTAAATGGATGGAACTGGAGAACATCATGCCAAGTGAAATAAGCCAGACTCAAAGTCAAGGATCAAATGTTTTCTCATATGCAGAAGCTAGACCAAAATAAAGGGGAAAAAAATCTCATGAACATAGAAGAAAGAGTAGAGGAAGGGTATTGAAGGAGAGGGAAGAGGGGCAGGAAAGGGAGGAAGAGTGAAATGACACCCACCAAACCATCCTAGGTGAATATATGAACATACCACAGTGCATTTCGCCTTTATGTATATCTATAATGCGCTAATTTAAAAACTATAAATACATAGAAGAAAGACTAGTAGAACAGAAGAAAGGGAACAAAGGGAGGGAGGGAAGGGGAAAGGAAAGTGCTGGGACTGAATTGGAGCAAATTATACTCCATGCGTGCATAATTATGTCAAAATGAAGCCCATATTATATATAACTGTAATGTACTAGTAAACAATTTTTTTTAAAAGGAGGACCTGAGCTTTCCCTGGAATTTCATACATTTGTTGCCTACCATTTCCTGAGAGCCTACAGAGGCTGGGGCTGCAGGGGTTGAGGAAACAGGCAGAGTTCCTGTTCTAGTGGGTTTCACCTTGTAACAGGAAAGGAAAACAACCGGGCAAATGAGTACCTGAGTCCATCTGGAGAAAGGCCATGAAGGAAACAGTTAATTTAACAAAAAATGAATGACTGACAGGGCTGTTTTAGAGGGGAGGGCCTCTGGAGGAGAGTTCTCACCGCCCTTGGCACGACATAATTCTGAAGCTGTCACAAAGCTCACAAAGCTCCCCCCACCCCACCACCATCACTTGTAGGGAAACCCACCTGCATTAGAAGAGGATCTACAGAAAGAGGCAGAGCTCCATGTCATTTATTTAAAGCCCATCCCTTCCCCATTATGTAGCCTATCAATCTCCACTGTTGAAGCTACTCTGAGGCCTTTCTTTCCTGTGTTTTGTTTTGTTTTTTAAATGCAGTTTGGAAGTACTGCAAATAGAATTAATCCAAGAGAAAGGGCAAAACAGGAATTATCCTTCAACAAGCGTGTGCTGTGGACACATATCACCATCCTTCTCTGAGAAAATGTGTTTTTCCTTTATCCTTCATTTCATCCAGCTAATGAGTGGTCATCAGTTATTCCAATGCTTGATTACTGACAAAGTCTACTACCTCCTCAAGGAATCCTTTAACTTTCTTCCTTTAAAGAAATCACTTAGAGCCAGGCGTGGTGGCCCACACAGTTTGAGAGGCTGAGGCAGGAGGATCGTGAGTTCAAAGCCAGCCTCAGCAACTTAGGGAGGCCCTAAGTAACTCAGTGATACCAGGTCTCTAAATAAAATACAAAAAAGGGCTGGGGATGTGGCTCAGTGGGTGAGCATCCCTGGATAAGGAAGGAAAGGAAGAAAAGGAGGAAAAGAAGGAAGGAAAGAAGGAAAGAACCACTTAGAAACTTTTTATTGAATCATGGATTACAATCAAAATAGCTTTATGGTTGAATTAAAATGAGTAATATACATAAGTACTATTAAAAAATCAGTTGTTCTATATGTTATTAATTTATGAATAAGTAAAAATTTTAAAAATAAAATAAAATTGGTCAAAGTTTCCCCTGGCTGAAGGTGCTCCTGCTCAGGCACGTCAGTAGAGATTTTTATGGGTCTTTGTTTAGCTACTTAGCAGGTTCTACTAATCTAACACTCACATAGCTAAGAACCACCTGGCTCTTCAAAACTTGTGTAGAATGGTTTAGGTTTAAATTCTGAAGTCTTTGTAAATTATACAACAAATCTGTAGGAAGAAAGAAATCATGACTTTATTCACTAACGGCCAATATTTGCATAGGAAGGACTTTAAAAAAATATATGCAACAGGTACAGCAAGTAGAGTGGTTAAAATTGTGGCTTAGGAGCCAGGCGTGGTGGCGCAAGCCTGTAATCCCAGCACTTTGGGAGGCTGAGACAGGAGAATCACGAGTTCAAAGCCAGCCTCAGCAATGGCAAGGTGCTAAGCAACTCAGTGAGACCCTGTCTCTACATAAAACACAAAATAAGGCTGGGGATGTGGCTCAGTGGTCAAGTGCCCCTGAGTTCAATCTTTAGTACCAAAAAAAAAAACCAAAATTGTGGCTTGGGGTTATATCAACACTCCCATGTTTATTTCAGCATTATTGACAAGAGCAAGATCTGGACACGAGCTAAGTGTTCATTAATGGATGAACAGATAAAGAAAACGTGGTATACATACATGAGGGACTAGGATACAGCCTACAAAAAGGAAATTCTGTCATTCATGACATGGATGGAGAAGACATCATTCTAAGTGAAATAAGCCAGGCACAGAAAGACAAATACTCATGAAATCTCTAACATGTAGAGTCTGAGAAAGTTGATCTGAGAGTAAAATAGTAACAACCAGAGACTGGGGGCGGAGGGGTAAGAGGAAGGGATAGAGAAAAGGAAGATGTTGATCAAAGGGTACAAAGTTTTCAGTCAGACTAGAAGAATAAGGCTCGGTGACATTGTAGTGCGTGGTAATGCATGTTTCAAAACTGCTTAAAGAACCAGGTGTGGTGGTGCTTGCCTATAATCCCAGCACTTAGGGAGGCTGAGACAGGAGAATTGCAAGTTCAAAGCCAGCCTCAGCATGGCGAGGTGCTGAACAACTCAGTGAGACCCGGTCTTTACATAAAACACAAAAAAATAGGGCTGGGGATGTGGCTCAGTGGTCAGGTATCCCTGAGTTCATTCCACGGTGCCAAAAAAAAAAACCTGCTTAAAGGATAGTTTTTTGTTTTGGGGGTTTTTTTTTTTATTTTTATTTTTTTTAGTTGTTGATGGACACAATGTTTTATTGCTTTGTATGTGGTGCTGAGGATCGAACCCAGGGCCTCACGCATGCGAGGCAAGCGCTGTACCACTGTGCTACAATTCCAGCCCCAAGGATAGTTTTTTTTTAACCTTTATTTATTTATTTTTATGTGGTGCTGAGGATTGAACTCAGTGCCTCACACATTTGAGACAAATGCTCTACCACTGAGCCACAACCTCAGCCCAAGAACAGATTTTTAATGTTCTCTACACACACACACAAACAAGGTGATGAGGTGATGGATATATTAGCTTCACTGAATTTTTCTACAATGTATACATAGATCAAAACATCACATTAAAATCCATAAAAACAATTATTTAAAAATAAACATTATCTAAACAACGTCAATAAAAATGCCAGGCAGAAAGCCAGGTATGGTGGCCACATACCCACCTGTAATTCCATCAACTGGGGAGGATGAGTCAGGAGGACAGCAAGTTCAAGGCCAGCCTAGACAACTTGGTGAGACCCTGTCTCAAAAAAATAAAATAAAAAAGGTCTGAGGATGTAGCTCAGTAGTAGAGCACTTGCCTAGCATGTTCCAGGCCCTGGGTTCAGTCCCCCTGTACTACCAAAAAAAAAAAAAAAAGACAATCTCAGGTTGAGCTGGCTGCATCAAATGTTGGTATTTAGCAGTTCCATACTTTGAACCATAAGCAGCAACAGCAGCACCTGGGAGCTTGTTAGAAATGCTCCCACCCCAAACCCAACTTATCCACTGAATCAAAATCTGCACTTTTAATAGTATCCCAAATGATTGGTACACATATGAAAATTTGTCAGAACCCTGGCAAACAACTTGGCATTACTAAAGTTAGAGCCACGTGCCCTACAATCCAGAAACCCCACCCGAGCACCGGCCCTGGAGAAACTTGCACTGCCCCCCAGAGGACACTAGAAGATGGTTTCCGTGACACTGTTCTCACCAACAAAAAAGTGAAATTAGCCGGGCGCGGTGGCTCACACTTGTAATCCCAGCACTTAGGGAGGCTGAGACAGGAGAATCGCGAGTTCAAAGCCAGCCTCAGCAACGGCGAGGCACTAAGCTACTCAGTGAGACCCTGTCTCTACATAAAACACAAAATAGGGCTGGGATGTGGCTCAGTGGTCGAGTGCCCCTGAGTTCAATCCCCAGTACCAAAAAAAAAAAAAATGAAATTAATCCATGAGGGGAGAGATCGTGGCATAATTTGTACAACGGAATATAAAAAGGAGGGCACGACAAACACAAGCTGCTAAGAGGTGCAGGAGCACGCCCCATGCCTTCAACCCCTCCCTTCCCTCTTTCCCATCCTGTGGTGACCAAGCAAGCCCAGCAGAGCCTGCGTGCCCCGTTGGTCGTAACCTCGGGCGTGATTGGTCCGAGGACCCTATATAAGTCTCTGTACTTCCTGGATTAATCGTCCTGCTCTGGCAGAGCAATCTTACCTACCCCGGAGTCTGGGTGGAGTGACTCCGCGGACCGTCACCCCTAACCTACTCCCATGAGACCCCACTTCTCTTCCCCGAAAACCCCTTTTCGTCTCCCGGGACCCCAAAGCCTCATCCTGTGAGACCCCACGTCGTCTTCCCCGAAGACCCTTTTTCATCTCTCAGGACCCCAACTCCTCGAGGAGACCCACGAGGCACGACTTCAAACAATAGAGAGGCGACATGGGGGAAGTGGTGCAAAAGCTCAGTGGGGACCGAGAAGGTGCTGCCGTGTCCTAAGGTCGGTGCTGTTCACCATGGCCCTGTAAGTTGTGCGTATAGGTTACAAGCGTGATTCAGCAGGATGATGTCATTTTTACTATGACTCCTGATTTTTGCTGCTCTCTAGAACAGGACCATTCTCCCTCCACAGGAGGGTGACACTTCCTCTCTAGGGTGTCAGGTCTAGCCATGCCAATATTAAGGCCAACGAAGGGCAGCGGGAACAGCCCAGGTACATCGCCTTTTCAGTCTTTGACAGTGGCACGTCCTAGGCACTTGCTGCTGCTTCAGACTGGGTTCCGGGATGAGGACACGCAGAGAGGGCAGGCTCCAGAGCCGACCACTGCACACAGAGGCACAGAACAGAGAAATGATAACTCAGGCTCCTGCCCTGAAAGGTGCTCAGAGTGTGGACTTCCTGGTTGCCACAGAGTTACCTGACAAAAGCTAGCCCCCAAAGCATCTATTTTTTAAAAGGATCTGCCTGCCAGATTCCTACCCAGTTTAGGAGGGTCTGACATCCTGAGCGCTTGGAGGCCCTGGTCTATATACAGTCAAGGAGTTTTAAAACAGTGGTTTCCAAACATGTGAATCTCAAACAGAAAATTTTCCTCCCAAATGTTAGCAAGTTTAAATAAATACAATCTTCCCCTAAAAACTAAGCAAACATTTTAACATCAAAAAATGTGGCTCAAGCCTGTAATCCCAGCACTTAGGGAGGCTGAGACAGGAGAATCACGAGTTCAAAGCCAGCCTCAGCAACAGCGAGGCACTAAGCAACTCAGTGAGACCCTGTCTCTACATAAAACACAAAATAGGGCTGGGATGTGGCTCAGTGGTCGAGTGCCCCTGAGTTCAATCTCCAGTACCCAAAAAAAAAAAAAAATGTAGAAAAGACAAAACCTCAGACTAAAGAGCAGCCCTTTCCACGGAGTACATTTGGATTTATGGAAAGAGCCATTCCAGGTTCCCTGTGAAAACCTTGTTGTGGTTGGGCCAGAGGGTGTGTGACTTAAAGCGGAAGAAACTAATAGGAAGCACTTCTTTATGAATTCAACTACAGTTACAAGAATTCAACACTGGTGCTAAAATTGCTTACTTTTTAAAAAGTTAAGGAAAAGAAGTGTACTGTACATGTGTTTACTAAGTCAGAATCTTGGAGAAAATTGCCAATATACCTGAGGAGTTATTCTGTTCCACTTCAAAGGTTAAATAATACTTAGAATATCCAGCAAAGTCTGGGCACAGTGGCGCACAGCCGTAATCCTAGTGGCTTGGGAGGCTGAGGCAGGAGGATCACAAGTTCAAAGCCAGCCCCAGCAACTTAGTGAGGCCTTGTCTCTAAATATAAAAAAGGGCTGGGGATGTGGCTCAGTGGCCAAGTGCCCGAGTTCAACACCCAGTATCTAAAAAAAAAAAAAATCCAGCAAAGCTGTATTGGCAGGTATAAATTGTGCCTAATCACTCAGAAAGGTATGAATGGTAATTTAACATTTCACAATAATAAATAAGAGTTTGGATATAATCTATTACCGGTAATTATCACATTTGGTCAAAACTTTAAAAACATGTTGAATTGGTTTTTTATATTTGTATCAATATACTAAAAACTACTGTCCCATCACATCCCCAGAGGCACACAGCAACACACACGTCTCTGTTCTTCCTTTTTCCATTCTGCAAGTGTGCTTTCTGCTCCTTTCTTCTCCTCTGTGTCTTATGTTTCTTTTTGTTATTAAATGCGCATAATCACAAAACATGTTACCTAGTCAACTAACTTAGCTTTTAGAAAGGCCATGCCAAACAAAGCTGGACCTCAGCTGACATTGTACAAATTATTTTCTTGTTTGATAAATTGTTTTTATTCCTTTGAATAATACTCAGTACTTTATTGTATAAAAGATTCATAAAGGTAAGGACGATGCTCATTCCACTCAAGCAGCAAGATGATTCTCTGGCTCCTCAATTTTCTTCAATTATTTTCATTTAAAAATTCAAATCTGAATAAAAGTTCAGTCTTCACCAATTTCCCTCAATGATGAACTCTCTTTTTAAAAACTAAAGGTACCAGGGGTCATGCAGGGCTTCATAGATGTTAGCCAAGTACTCTACCACTGAGCTACATCCCCAGCGCTTTTTTATCTTTGAGATCACTAAATTGCCCCTGCTGGCCTTGAACTTGCAATTCTCCTGTCTCAGCCTCCTGAGAAGCTGGGATTATAGGTATGCTCCACCATACCCAGCTAACTCCTCTCATTTTAAAGAGAAAAATTAAAAGTCCCAGCAGCCTATTAGACATTAGTTGTATCATCTGAACTACTTAGCTTCTTTATTTCTAATTTTAAAAATCCCTCTTGCCTAAAGAATCTACCATCAGATCACCTGCCTCAGCACATATTCCAAAGAGTTCCTCCCTTTGGTTTCCATGAGAACGTTATCAGAACCTGTGGGGACCATGAATCTTGATAATGGAATCATATTGAATAAGTCTCTTCTCCATCTCAACTAGCTCTAAGCTATTATGAAATCATTTTTAGCCCTTTGATTTCATTATTCTCATCGACAGGGCTTCTGAGAAGAACCTTGACTTTATTGGCTTAAACTGGAAGCTTTCTGCCTGAACTCAACTCAGTTTCATTTAGGGCAACAGGTAGTGACGTCAAACATTTCTGACAAGTGGGGAAAATGAGAGAAGAGTGGAAGGGCAATTGACCTCCACATACCCAGATTGCTTATAAAACTGGTGGCCTCAACCCTGCACAAACAGAAGTTTGAGCAGTCCTGGGCATGATTCAGCTACTGACACCCAGAAGCTAGAAGAACTCCAGGAAACCACCAATCACAAAGGTTGCCCACTGACAGGAAAGAGTAATGTCATAAAAGGTATCAATCCTAACATTTCTTCATACCTAAGAGATAGCTGAATATTTGCAAAGAATTTGTTTAAGCCTGCAGAAATAATAGAAATAATAGTGGGAATAATAAGTCCTGTATATATAATAAGTCCTCAAAATGAGTCATAATATTCCAAATGACAGGAGACCCAGAGCAGCTCATTTAATTCTCAGAATAACAACCTCCAGTCCCCACTCTCAAATAAATGAATAGTGAATTATTCTTACAGAATCTTTCTTTGGAAGACAGATACACCAAGAAAAAGCCAAAAGCTGGGTGTGGTATCCTGCACTTACGGTCCCAGCTACTGGGGAAGCTGAGGCAGGAGGATTGCCTAAGCCCAGGACTTCCAGACCAGCCTGGGCAACTCAGTGATACAATCTCAAAAACAGAAAACAAACAAAATGAACAAGGCAGTGGATCAGCTAAGATGCAATCAACTGTTTAAGCAACTCTACCTACTGGAGAAATATTGACAGACTAAATATGGTAGGTGTCCAAAGAACAAGGTGTACTGCTTGACACAGTACAGTGTATTCTCCCAGTGCCACCAGGTAGATCCTATCTAGCCCCCATCAAAACCAACCAAAAAGTGAACAATAACTCAATCATGGAAATAGGGATTTGATTAAATGATAGCAACACATAAGCAGTTTTATAATCTAGGAAGCAATTGCCGTAAGTTTTTGTGCTACTATTTGAAACAGAACAAAGAAGGACTGGAGGGCAAACAAGCTGAACCAGAGAGCTGTTCTGAAGTTGAGGAATTGCCTTCAAACAACAGAAAGGGTGTTTCCCCTACTCCATTGCAAACATTTCTTATGTATATTAAAAAAAATTTTTTTTAACTACTAATGATCCTCTTACAACTGACACATAAAATTCTTTAATTTCCTTCAAACTGTCTCAGAAAACATTACTTCCTCCTCACTAGCACTACATAAAATCACATGAAATTTTATTTAGGAATTTTGTATATATACAGATACACATACACAACCTTGACACTGGAAAACTGCTTATTTTTGCTTTTTCTTTAGTAGAGATCAAGCCACCTGTTTTTCAGCAGCAAGGAAACAGCTACATCTGATTCTCAAATCTTATGATCAACTTATTCACCTAATAGTATATTCCTATTCTGGTATGATTTTGTACTTCCATTTTTTTAACTCAATACTTTTTGTAGGAGTTTTCATGAGCTGACACAATTGTGTAACAAGATAAAGTACATAGGAGTAAAACATACATTTCCTTAACCGTTTCTCTAGCACTTATAAATCTGAAATCTGAAATCATATTTAGAAATGAAGCAACTATAGTTCATTAGCATTTCAGATGAGTACAAATTATTTGGAATTCATACAAAAGTACACTTTCATATTTTATCCTTTTATCACATTCTAATACTCTTAGGGTTCCATTTTTAAAAAGGCATACTTACTTCTACAACCAACTTAAAACACAATTTGACTCGCTGTATAAATAAGCTAAAAGTTAAAAATAAAAGCTTCCAGAATTTTAAGGTGTAGAAAAAACACCAATGGGTCAAAATTTAAAAGAAAGAAAAAAAAAGAAGTAGTCGACATACCAGTGTTTAAAAGAAAAATGAGACTTTCCTTTCGAGAAAAGTGAAAGGAAAAAAAGTTATCTGCCACGTGTAATCATTTTTATTACAGGTTCTAAGATCATGAAAGCCCCATAATTTTCCAGGCCATTGCATTTCAAATGTTTACTCAGAGCACTTCTGCCCATCCTCCATATGCCCTTCCCTTTCCCTGTCCCCAGCATGCAGTGACACCTTTCACCTGCAAGCTGGCCACTGAAGTCCCTTACCTCCTTTAGGAGATTAAGCAGCACAGGTAGCAACCACAGGAGGCCCCTGGGACACCTTCACACCGGGGATGAAGCTGGACCTTCTGCCTTCCCCAAAATGCTCTCCCTAAGTGGGTTCCAGTGCACAGACTCAGGAGCAGGGACTACATGCTGACTAGGCAAATGAAAGGTACACAGTGTGGTGCTCCTCGGTTATCTTAGCATCCAATTGAAACAATGACCTCTTTCAGTACCTTTACCCCCTGCAATCAATTCTCTCCTCTACACTTTGGTCAGGGCCGAGCACTTTTTAAAATTCAATACCAGTTAAAACAAAAACAAGGAGTCCTTTTCTGGAGGACTCTCAGCCCAACTCCAAGCTCCAGATCAAGCTCCTACTCCCAGGCCGCCCACCTAACTTACCTGCTATACAGTGGTCTCTGCTCAGAAAAATGCTGGACAATCCCTTGCTTCTCATGTCCACTGGCACAGAATTCTCTTTTATCTTTTTTGTTTCTACATAAAGAAAGAGGGGAGCTGGGTGTGGTGGCGCACGCCTGTAATCCCAGCACTTAGGCTGAGACAGGAGAATCGCGAGTTCAAAGCCAGCCTCAGCAAGGATGAGGTGCTAAGCAACTCAGTGAGACCCTGTCGCTACATAAAACACAAAATAGGGCTGGGGATGTGGCTCAGTGGTTGAATGCCCCTGAGTTCAATCTCCAGTACCAAAAAAAAAGAAAGAAGGGGGCAGGCTGAGAATAGACAAAAACTGTCAAGCCCAGAAATCCATCATGCACAGATGATCACTGTTAGCATATTGATATATGCAACGAACTTTACTGTTCCAAATATATGTTCAAAATAAAAACTGGGCTTATATTATGCATAACGTTCGTGTCCTGCTTTTTGCGTTTCATAAAATATCAATAAAATTTTAATGGCTACTTGCAGTTTCCTCTATTTTTAGACTCCCAAGAACTCTAAAATCTATTTTCTTTCCTCCTCTCTCTCCATACGTTTCCCCAAAGAACAGCACAACTGAAAGGCAACAGCCTTCCTTCAGCTAATACATCCCAGAACTCTTGGTGAACTCTCGAGTCTATCACATTCCATTTTCGTCCATGATTTCATGTATAGCTTTTATTTGTTGGATGGCTATGAAAAAATAACCACATGGAGACCAAGCTCCCTCAGAGGGCCAGAACACCACGGGCCCTGGGTACATCTTCCCCTAACTCATCACACGTAGCTTAAAATTCAAATAAAGTAAGTTTAGGTGTCACAAAAGGCCTGATTTCTCCCATGAATGCTTCTTGTTTTAAGGATTACAAAACACTGTGGGGGCTGGGGCTCACTGGTAGAGTGCTTGCCTGGCATGTATGAGGCACTGGGTTCAATGCTCAGCATCATATATAAATACATAAAAAATAAAGGTCCATCAACAATTTAAAAATATTTTTAAAAAAAGAATTATAAAACACTATAATCCCAGCAGCTTCAGAGGTTGAGGTAGGAGGATTACAAGTTCAAAGCCAGCCTCAGCAAGTTAGCAAGGCCCTTAGCAATTCAGCAAGACCCTCTCAATAAGACACAAAAGAGGGCTGGGGATGGGATGCAGTGGATGTGACTCAGTGGGTAAGCGCCCCTGGGTTCAATCTCCAGTACCAAAAAATTCTAAAACATCAAATTATTTAAGTTTTCTCTCTCTTTTGGTGCCCCCTTGCTCATGCTCAAATACATGCCTAGACTGCCTTTTAAACACTCCCCTTAGGGATTAAGAAAGGAAGGGTGTGTGTCCTATGGCGTAACGTTAGAGCTTAAATTCAGATTGTAAAAATCCATACGTGATCATAATTCCATACCTGAATTTATAAGTTTCAGTCAGGTACATTTTTTAAAAAGAGAATAACTATCTACTTAAAATTGTATTATTCATATGGAATCTTTATAGCAAATGCTTTGTACAGTCTGCAGCTGAACACAGTTTAGTGAGATATTTCCTATGCTGTTGTTAGGGAAGTCAATAACATGACTTACACTGAGTGATTTTTGTGGGGAAATATCAAGGGACTAATTCAACAAATTTCCATACTTCAGTTAAGAGGGAAAATTTGTTTCCAAACAATTCAATGTCTGAAAGTGGTCGCACTTTTTTCATGATAATGATAGTAGTTAAGAAGTTGGGGTCCAGAGATAAACTGCTTTGACTACATCCTCATTGTCACTAGCCACGGGACCTATGCCTCTAGACTTCAGTTTCCCCATGAAAAAAAATAAGTATCTTCTTCATTGGGTTATTGGGAGGATTAAGTGACTTAATATGTATCAACTGCTTAGAAAATTGTTCTGAGCTTTCAATAAATGTTACTTAATGTTATCACAGTCACTCGCTATCAGTATATATTTCTATAAAAGGCTCAAAACCTAACTTCCTACCTCATTCTTCTCTTACTAATGAATATGCTATGTTATACAGTCAAAAAATGCTGTATATTGCTGTATTAAATCCCTGGCTTATAATTTTCATATGAGCTGATGTTATAATTATTTTAAATATCTTTTATATTACAAAAGATAAAAACAGGATTTGAATTCAGGACTCTCTAACCACTGTTAGCGATACAGAAGCCACTGCAGGTATTCTCTGGTATGATCTACAGCAGCATGTATGGCCATGGGTACAAGGTCTCACCTCTGATTCATAGGTAAACTCTCTATATTATCTTCTATTACTCAATAAAGAAATGTTTTCTGAAACATTCAGAAACATAACCATAGCATAAATTGCCTTGGTTATAAATGTCAGACGAGAGTCCAGAAGTTCCTGCTCCCATAGCACTCTGACCTTCTAACACCTTACTGCACTCATTTACATGAAGGTCATTCTTTCCAAGCCCATGAGTTTTGGAAACAAATTCTACATACTTCCCTGACAAACATGTGTGTGACAAAATGTATTAGTTCAGCAACTAAATGAATAACTAAAATGATCATGAGCTAAATCTTAAAGGACAAGTAAGATTTAGAGATGAGAGAAGAGATAGTGCATCTAACACAGGGACCGGCAACCAGGCAGGAAACTGCAGGGACGTGGACAGGTCCCAGCAGCTGCTTCACATGACCAAGCAGCAGGCGGCCATCTGGGCAGACCTGCAGTTCCTGACAAGGTAGCTTAGGACTTCATTTTCTAAATTAGGCCAATTGCTTATAAACCTTTATTTTTAAGCAGAGCAACACTTGCATTAAATTAAGCCCTATGTGAAATGCCAATACACAAAACAGTTGTGTGAACTCAAAGCACACCAGTTCCAGCACCCTGTCACCCAGTCACTCTGTATCCACCTTACCTGACCAGAGAAGACACCGACACACCCCTCCTGAGAGACTGGAAAACACTGGGCTAGAAGAAAAGTCAGAATGCTCAAAGCATTCACTTCTGGGGAGCCAGGTCTGCCACGGTGGGAGAAGAGAGCAAAGAAGCAGGTTCAGTGTCTTTAAGTGTCCTGCCTCAGGTTAATGCATCACTGCCCTACCACAGGACGTTTCCTTGACAAAATGACATTGCAGTGAACAATTGTGTGCACAGTACTTTCTCATATTTGGGATTATTTCCTTAGAGTAAATTATGCAATAATTTCCATTCAGTTCTATGGTGCACTGCTTCAGACAGGACTCTGTGGAACATAAAAACACCAAATTCAATGAGTAATTTTTAAAAGCCATCAGATATTAGCAAAATTTGACTCCAGCATTCCAGTTCAAGATGTGTATGCATGTGTGTATGTAAAATCTTACTTACAAAAGTAGGAAAATTTCCACACCTCGAAAATACACTACAATAAACCTGAATCAGAACTGAAATCTCTCTACCTTTCATGAATTTTTCATAACTTCTCTTGCCAGTTATCAGAACGATACACTGGAAGAATTTTCCTTTCGTGATTGGGTTTCACAATTAATTCTGTGAAGTCATAGTACTCTGACAGTAGATTCTCTGGCAACAAACTGACATCATTAAGTTCTTACTTGTAAGTTCTTTGGGGCATATGGATGTTCTATTCTTACTTCTAAGACCAAAATCTATTTCCTCTTGCCTCTCATAATTGATATGTTTTAATCTAATTTACCTCCCTTTGTTCCTAGAAGCTTCCTAAAACTACTTTGGGGTGAGTACTCAGATAAATGCCTGTAAGTTCAAACAAACTATAAAATGATTGCTGTGCTGGGTGTGGTGGTGCATGCCTGTAATACTAGAGGCTCGGAGGCTGAGACAGGAGGATCGCAGCCAACCTCAGCAACTTAGCATTATCCTATCTCAAAACAAAAAAATAAAAAGGGTTGAGGATGTAGCTCAGTGTAAAGCCCCTGGGTTCAATCCCCAGTACCGCCCCTCCCACTAGCAAAAAAAAAAAAAAAAAAAGATTGCTGCATTGCTAGTCCCTATGAATCACCTGTGCTATTTCTCTGTACTCTTTGGGAGGAGAAACACCAAAAATAGAAATATGATGGCTTTTTTTTTCTTATCTCTACCACTCTTTTATTAGAGTAAATTTTGTTAAATTACCTTTTAAATAAGCAAATTTATTTCTATCACTAACATGACTTCAATTCAGAAAAAATTCTAATAAAAAGTATTTCTTTGTCCAAAAGTAACTTATTACTAGAAACAGCAAAGCCATCTCCATTACTATCTAACATTCCTATTAAAGGTATATAATTAGACTGTATCAACAAAAATTTGCTAGCCAGGCATGGTGGTGCACACCTGTAATCCTAGCATTTTGAGAGGCTGAGACAAGAGAATCGCCAGTTCAAAGCCAGCCTCAGCAACAGCGAGGTGTTAAGCAACTCGATGAGACCCTGTCTCTACATAAAACACAAAATAGGGCTGGGGATGTGGCTCAGTGGTCGGTCGAGTACCCCTGAGTTCAATCCCCGGTACCAAAAAAAAAAAATTTGTTTAATGTCTAACTATACCAGGCACCACGCTGCTTGCAAGATTCACTGTGAAAAGACAAAAGTGAGATCTGTTCTCAGAGCTTGGCTTCATGATGCAAAAGCAGGCAAAGAATCTTTATGAAATGGAAGATTCTAATAATAAAAACAATGGAAAGCTGCTTTAGAATGGACTGGAACCAGAGTTTAGAATACCTAGAACACGAGGCCAAGAGACCCGAAGTTTGTATTTGAGCTGAAAGATTCAGCACTGAATGAGACCTTCAGAAAATATGAATCTAATCAGGCCCCTACTAAATTCACTGCCTTCTCATTTCCTCTGAGATAAATACAAACTTTCTTAAGGTTAGCATAAACAACCCCATTCACCACCACCATCTAGTAAGTAACTACTGTGACACATCCTTTCTATTTATTTCTTCTATTTTATTTATTTTTAAAAACATACTGGTTTGCTAGGCACAGTGGTGCACATCTATATAATCCCAGCAGCTCGGGAGGCTGAAGCAGGAGGATCACAAGTTCAAGGTCAGTCTCAGCAATTTAGTGAGGTCCTAAACAACTTGGCAAGGCTCTGTCTCAAAAAATAAAGGGGCTGGACTGTTGCTCAGAGGTTAAGTGACCTTGGATTCAATCCCCAGTACCAAAACACACACACACACACACACACACACACACGCTGCTCACACAACCCACTAAACTGATGTCAAAAATACTAGTAGGGGGGCTGGGGTTATGGCACAGTGGTAGCGTGCTCGCCTAGCACGCGTGAGGCACTGGGTTCGATCCTCAGCACCACATAAAAATAAAATAAAGATATTCTGTCCACTTGCAACTAAAAAATAAATATTAAAAAAAAAATACTAGTAGGTGCTTGCAATTAGAAAAGTTCCACTCTCTGGTACTGCATGATCTCTTTCTTCCCTTTTACCTGGCTTCTCCTGATCATGCTGGTGATCTTGACTCTTAGACATCACTTTCCTGGCCTCTGAGATTCATTCCCCTCCTCTGGTCCCAAAGTTCTAGGCTGTAAACTCACAGCAGCAAGGACTCATTCTTGACCACCACTGAATCCCCAGGGCTTAGCCTTGTGCCTGTTAACATATTAGACACTCGGTAAATATTTGAGTCGTAACACAAGGAAATGGACTTGAATAATCTATGTATTTAGCCACACAATGAAATGGTCACCCACTTTAAAAGTTTTTTAAAAGGTTTAGTCCTTTCCAAAGGAAATATAATGGCAGTTTCTTTTGTGAATGGTGAGATTACCTAGGCCAGCCCACAAAAACCTTTTACCCACAACACAACTGATGAGACTGCCTCTGTCCTTCTCTGCAATGGCAACAGAATTTTCGCATGTCTGAGTAACAGAAAACAAGATTAAATAGACACTTGTTTTCTCCATCCCTATCACTAGTTCCTCCTACAGTAATTGCTAAAACAGGGATAAAGGTCAATAACACAGGCTCTCACTGGCTCTTTTTGCACTTACATTCCCTTAGAGAAAGTTTTCCTTTCCATTCCAGCTCCTATGAGGAAACACCTTAGGGCAGAACTTGGTTTTATCTGAGTAGGTAAGTAAACTAAGAAGAAACAGCTGGGCACAGTGGTGCACACCTGTAATTCCAGGTGCTCGAAAAGCTAAGACAGGAGAATCACAAGTTTGACCCAACCTGGGCAACAGAGCAAGACTCTGTCTCAAAACAAAAATTTTTCAAAAGGTCTAGGGCTGTAGCGCAGTGGTACAGTGCTTGTCTTGTACTCCCGAGGCCCGGGGTTCCACTCCCAGTATCACCTGCCTGGCCCCCCAAAAAATCTCAATAACTAAAACAAAGCAAAAACACAGGTTACACACTGCAAACATCAACCTGATTCTTCTAGTAAAGCCAGTGAGGCACAAAAGGGTTAAATAACTGTTTATAATCATTAGGTTGAAGTAGAGTTGAAGCTGCCATTCACACACTTTATTTAGTGGTACTGGGCATTGAACCCAGGGGTGCTCTACCACTGAGCCACATCCCCAACACCTTTTTATGTTTTATTTAGAGACAAGGCCTCGCTAAATTGCTAAATTGCAGAGGCTGGCTTTGAATTCCTGATCCTCCTGTCTCAGCCTCCCTGGCTGCTGAGATCACAGGCGTGTACCATAGCACCTGGCCGTTGAGACAGGGACACACTAAATTGCTCAGGGTGGCCTGAACTTGAGATCCTCCTGCCTTTGCCTCCCAAATAGCTGGGATTATAAGGTACTGGCACTGTACTTAACACACTTTTAATCACTGTTTCCATTTCAAAATTTTTATTTTCTATAAAGCTTCTGAAATTTGGTAGTACACTTTTAAACAGTGACAAAGATTCTTTGCATTACCAAACTCTCATCAAGCTCCTGAGCCTTCTCCTAGGGCCATCTGTGCACACTGTAAAATTCAATTTTAGCAAAGAATCCTGCTAAGTAAATTTAACCAGAAATTCCCACTCTGCCTATCTAATCAGGCTTCTCCTCCTCCACATCCTAAGTGATTGATTATGCAGTCTATCTTCAGCAAAAATCCTGTTAGGATGGTCGGACCAGAAGCCCCCTGACCCCTGAGGTTTCCCCTTTGTACTTCTCATGGAGGCTTTTACATTTTTATTTATTTATTTATTTATTCAGTACTTGGGATCCAACCTAGGGCCTGGAGCATGCCAGGATGGAGCCACACCCTAGCCTCCCCTTAGTACTTTTCCATCCACTCTGCTCCTGGACTATCAATTCCCACTTGCCCACACTTTATTCAGAGTTGATCCCAGTCTCTCCTCACCTCCACTGCAAAGTCCCATTGCCATAGTCCCTACCTACCTATTTTAATGGTCCTAAATAATCTTCTCACCATACTTTACCATGTATTGTTGAATAATTTTTTTCTTTAATCTATTCGATCAGTGCAAAAATGAGCTTGAATTCTTGGAAGTGCTGTCAAAGTAATTTTTGCTATAAAGATCTGATGCTGAATTGGTGCAGACTAAGAAACTGATGCAATAAGTGTAACAGTGTTCATTCACCTGTGACTCTTGAATGCCATCAAAATATTTACCACCCACATGTGAATATAGTTGTACTAAAAACAACACAAACTAAGGAAAATAAGACCCTCTGCTTTGCAGAGAAGCACATAAAATTGAGTAATTTAATTGAGTAATCTATTAGTTCATTTAACTATATACTGATATAAATTATTTGGAATTAAAGAGATAACCAGTACTTTTCAAATTAAGCACAGGATATATAAAAATGGCAAGTACAGGTTAGCTCTCTTGAGGCTGGTCAGGACCACACTTCTGAGGCTTTTCTTAAGATAACAGAAAACAGAAGGGGGACAGGAAAAAGGCCAGTAATAGGTAGGGTATTGTGAAAGGCTTAAATGGCACTTATTCAACACTTACCCAAATACCTGTATAAGCACTACAGGTGTAAGCATTATAGGTTTTGGTATTGTGTTGGTTGGTTTTTTGTTTTTTGTTTTTTTAAATCAGTGCTAGTTTCCAAACCTAGAATTCTTTCTTTTATAAATGAATATTACAACTCAACAGTAAAAAGTCAAATAACCCAATGACAATTTGGGCTATTTGAGAATAGCTATTTCTCCAAAGAAGATAAAGAAGATAACACGAATGACCAGAAGCATGAAAAGATGCCAGATAACCATACCATCAGGGAAATGCAAATCAAAACCACAAACAGATACCACTTCACATCCACAGGGATGGCCAGAACTTAAAAAGGGAGTCAATAGAAAAAAAGAAGCGCTGGTTGGGAGGTGAAGGAACTGGTAGAACCCTCATCCACTGCGTGGAGGGAACGCAAGAAGGGACAGCTGCTTTGGTAAAGCCTGGTCCTAGGGATATGCCCAAGCGCACTCAAAACAGAGATCCGCAAATATTCATAGCAGCAGCATATCCAATAAATAAATAAAACCAAACAACCCAAACGTACATTAACTGGTGAACAGATAAGCAAAAGGTAGAACTGCGATACGTCAGAGAATCATTCAGCTATTAAATAAAGTACTAATACATACTAAAGCATGAATGAACCTTGAAAACACTATGCTATGTGAAAGAAGCCAGACACAAAAGACACCCACGGTTGATTCCATTTATATGAAATGCCCACAGCAGGCAAGCCATAGGAACAGAAAGTAGATGAGTGGTTGCCAGGGGGTGGGGCAGGGGAAGCGAGTAGTCACTGCTAACGGGCACAGGTTTCTTTGGGAGATGATGAAAATGTTCTCAATAGTGGTGGTAGTTGCAAAACTCTGTGAATACCCCACAATCCACACTCGCGAGGGATGAGTCTGATGGTACGTGGCGTATATCTCAATTTTAAACATTATTCATTTCCTAAAAGATGACAAGTGTAATATCCACCTAAACGTAATCCCTAAGTCACATACATACATGTGTCATCTCTTTTCATAATGAAGACTGAGGGTGGTTTTTTTTTTTTTTTTGATGGAGATACACTTACTGTACAGACAGACAAGGACCTGGTGACAGCCGCGAGGCCGGACTCGGTGTGCGGGAGCCCGCCCGGCCGCCCGCATCCGCGCTCCCCGCGCTCGGGCTGGGCTGTGGGGCCGGTGGCAGGTCCGCGGCGGCGGCGGCGGGACGCGCGAGGCGGGTCCGGTGTGAGCGCCCCGCCCGGCCCCGCCTCACCTCCCTCCAGCACCTGGGATGCGCCCGAACCCCGCGCCGCGGCCGAAGCCCACACTTTCCCTCCACGACCACCTGCCGGGGCGGCGGCCGGCGAGAGCGAGGCCGGCTCTGCCCACCGGGCCGCGGCCGCCGGGCGCGCGGGGAAGGGGCATTCACCTAGTGCCTGGCAGCGGCGGCGGGGCGGACGGCGGCTCCGGCCCGCGGTCCTTCCTGCTCGCGCGCCTCCAGCGCCGTCGCGGCCCCGCGCTGACAGCCGGCGCCCGCGGCCCGCCCCACCCGGCCCGCGCAGGCGCACGCCCGGCCCGCCGCCCGCGCTGGTGATGTGGCCGGCCCCGCGGCGACCCGGCCGGGCACGCCCCCTGGACCCTCGGCCGCGCGCTGAACGGGCTCCTCGCCGGGGGCGGCGCGGGGGAGCGGCGCTGTGGGCTCGGAGGAGGGCCGTCCCGTGCGCCACCCCGCCCCGTGCACATCCACAGTGCCCGCGCCGGCGTCCGAACCCCCGAACCCGTGACTCACGATTGCTGCTTTCAGAACCAGGGCCTCTGTTTGGCGGGGCTCGTGTTTCTTGCGGACTGGGATTAAAACCCAGGCACATGTGACTCGGTGCGTGCTTTTCCTCCGCGCAGCGCAGAGCGTGGGCCGTGCAAGAGCCCATGGGGGTCCAAGGGGATGAGATGTAGCGCAGCCCCCAGCACCTTCCCGGCGCGAGGGAAGGGTGGGAGCAAAGTGCAAGGGGCGCTGGGAAGTGGCTGGGGTGCCAAGCTTCCCGGCTTGCCCACGTTTCCCTTTTAAATCTGGGTGAAAGGGAAGGCTCCTTTTTCGAACAACTGTTTATTGGGCACCTATTGTATGTGATCCAGGTAATGTGATATGCCCCGGGGAAACTCCAGCGGAACACTTACTCTGAAGGGAAGACTCGCATTTTTAAAAATCAGGCAGCTGATGACTTTTGCTCAAATCACAGCTTCCACAAATTCTGAGTAATACCATGATTTCATAGGTTTTCAGGTGATGAAGGGCACCAGCAAATGCTTATGCAGGTTTCCCCCTCTTCCGCTTTACAATCAAACTTTGAACTTTAACCTTCACCTTCAGAGTGAAAGGTGCTTCTGTATCACTCTTAGTCATTTGAAGTCATATATATATATACACACACACACACACATACACACATACACATTTTTTTTTGCTGATGGTTTTCAGAACACCTTCTTTTGGGGGGGAGAGGCGTACTCAACCACTGAGCCACATCCCCAGCCCTATTTTGTGTTTTGTGTAGACAGGATCTCACTAAGTTGTTTAGCACCTCGCCGTTGCTGAGGCTGGCTTTGAACTCGCGATTCTCCTGTCTCAGCCTCCCAAAGTGCTGGGACTACAGGCTTGCGCCACCGTGCTGGGCTCAGAACACCTTTTAAGAAATTTTAAAACACCTTTAGGAATGAACGTTGCATTGCAAACAATATGGGTGTTAGGTAGTAATTACGGAAAGCCTCATTTTGGACTAGGCTCTTGCATTGGACGGTAAGAGCAGGCTAAAAATCAAAATGAAGTGGCTAAAGTTCTATATCACCAAGCTGAAGCTAAGCTGTTTGACCTTAGGACAAACAGTGATTTTGATTGGCATGACAAAGAAGTGGTGTCTACCTTAATCCTTGCACAAAAATGGTAAGCAAAGGGACCTGATGTTAATCAGTTGTTTTTCTATTATTCTGTCTCCTTGTCCCTACCTTACAAGAAAAATCACTTTGAAATGATCTATCTGCTTTACATTTCTTATTTCTTCTATCTTCAGTCCTTTTGTGTCTATGAAACAAACCTTTTCTGCTTGGCTTATGGGCTTACCCTATTTTGTGGAATAAAATGTTGACCAATTCTACAATCAGAAAATAAAACCCATTAAAACAGTTAAATCGTTGTGCTTTTGTCCTTTGACATAGGAAAGCAGTGTTTTGACTGCATTTCCAACTTGTCCTTAATGTTTTTTAACTCCCCATCACTAGAGAGTAACTAGCTGCTCTTGAAAATTTGCCAGAAGATCCAACTTAATAGGTGGTTCTCCCCTGGGTCATATATCTTTCAAGAATTCTATACAAAACACATACAGGAGAAAGCCACCTCTATTAGTTTTGAAATTTCCATCATCATTTTTTTCTGAGGGAATTGATAGTTTCTATCACACTTCATTTCCATTAATTGGCATATGGCAGGCAACTTTCTACTCACGTTCTTCTTTCTGTATGTCACAATGTAGTGTTGTCTTGAGCTATGTCATCGACTGGACATGTTTGTGTCTTTCCACAATATCAGAATTTATTGACTAACAATATATTCATACGCTGTATCCATTTCTTCAGCTTTAATTCACAGAGTACTCATGGTTCACCTGGTGTCATGACAGTGGCAATCACAAATCCTTGTATTCCATTCCAATTTTAATTACGCATCTCTATTGTCGGGATCCTCCCAGCCAGGTATCAGTCTCCCCCCTCGGCCAGCGGGGAGGAGGGGATCCCCGGGAGTCCCCGACTCGACGGGCTGAGAATGGTAAAGCCCTCGGGCACGCAATTACCACGCCTGAGCCGGAGAGTTCTGTCTTAAGCAGGAACTGATTTATTGAGGAGAGATACAGGCTTATATAGAGGAGGGGGTAGGTGTCCTGTTACTGAGCTAAGAATGTGGAAGTGGGGTGTACAGAGGCACTTAGGTAGGAGAGTATTCATTGTCCATGTCTTGTCCACGAACACGGAAGCAGAGGTCAGCCAATAAGGGCGAGGTGATGGCTCTCCCGGGGCAGCGTGGTCAGGCCTGAGCTGGTAGCTCGGCGCCATTTTGTGGCATGCCCTTGCATATGTCCCCCACATCTATAACCCCAGAGACATACATCACACTTTACGCTATGACGTATGAGGCTGCAGAACAGCTACTAAAGGGTGAATCGTGGTCATAGGGTTTAGAGGCTTAACTAAAAGCAGAGGCAGAGAGCCGATAGAGATGAAGAGTCGCTGGGGGTGTTCTGAAGAGGTTAGAACCGAGCCTTGGAAATTTCTGGAGGCATGGAGCTACTCAGGTCTTGGGGAGCTGGTCAAGGCACAGAAGGCAGGTAGTTTCCAAGTGGGCCCCATCAAGAAGTGAGATGAAGCGGAGCTAAAGCCCCAGAGTTGGACTTTTTGTCATTTATTTATCTCAAGTGGTGTGAAAAGATGACAGTACAGGTTGGTGTGCACCCTCTTAGGTGCCTCCCTTCTTATGTGTTTCAGGTGGGGGGGTTGCATCATTTAGTGGACCAGTGTGTTTGATGAGCTCCTAGGCCTGGCTTCTCTAGCCTGGGTTTGATACACCCTGCATCCACGTACCTCAGATTTAATTCAGTAAGTTCACAGGTGGTGATTTTTATTACCATGATGTTTTAGTCAGCTTTTTCATTGCTGTGACCTAAAGACCAGACAAGAACATGGTAGAGGAGGAAAGTTTTATTTTGGCTCATGGTTTCAGAGGCTCAGTCCATGATTGACCAACTCCATGGCTCTTGGCCCAAGGTGAGGCAGGACACCAAGGCAGAAAGGCATCAAAGAGGAAGGCAGCTCAGGACACGGCCACCTGGAAGCAGAGAGAAGACTCTGCCCCCAGGGACAAAATTTAAACCCCAAAGGCATGTCCCCAGTTCTGTACTTTCTCCAGCCACATCCCATCTGCCTAGTTACCACCCAGTTAATGCATATTAGTGGATTAATCCACTGATTAGATTAAGGCTTTCATAGCCTAACCATTTTGTCTTTAAACATTCTTGTATTGTCTCACACATGAGCTTTTGGGGGACACCAAACCATAACATATGACTTATTTATTTATCAGACTGTGCCTTACAATTGTGCTGTGCAGCTGGGGGTTATTCTTTCCAATAAGTTCTGTGTGTTGAGTATGTGCTGTGAGTCATTCTGCCTTAGCACCTATTCTCAAAATGAAGTAGCTCGTAGCAAACGGCTGCTTTTCAAAAAGGTGTGGCTCCTGGTTAGGCAGTCTGAGGACGGCTGTTCTACACAACCCGCAGTAACCCAGAGTAGGGTGCACATGTGTTTTTGAGGTATGTTCAGCTTCAAGTCTGAACTGAGATGTAAATTTCAGCCCTGAAAATAGCTCAGGTTGGAACCAGGTGAAAAAACCTCCCCTTCTGAACAGTAAGTCCCGAAGTGCAGGCGAAACAATCACATCCCTCCTTCCTCTGCTGACAGCTGCCAACTTAAAATGTGAAGCAAGAGGCACAGAACTGAGGCCATGGAGTCACCATTGTTGTGATAATGTTGCATCCAACCCTCACCTCTCCCCAAGATGTGCAGCCCAGACAACTCTGCAGAAGCAGCAAAGTTTATTGAGGAAATAGGCACACAGGCCAATCAGTTGGGGTCAGCTCTCCTTTCCTTCAGAGAGTGACCCCAAAGTGAGGGTTTCAGAGGTTATTATAGTGTGGGCTAGCTACATGACTCAGGAAAACAGGATTTGGCAGATAGTCAATCTATAGTTATTTACAGTTCAACCGTGACAGCGCCTCCTATGTCCCCTTTCAGTTCCTAGAACTTTAGGTAACTGGCCAGGGGGTCTGGCAGCCTGTGGTTTTGCACCCCCATCCGTGAGAAGCAAGCATAGCAAAGCATTAATCACAGAAGCACAAAGAGCAGGTTAGCTGATACATGCAGGCCTGAGCCAGAGTGACTCCATTTTGAGTTTGGATTTTACAATAATTGCCAGAAGAAAGGCTGAGACAAAAATGTGTAACAAAGGGACCTGTCGGCTCCTCGCAAGCAAGATCGCCTTGAGGAAGTGACATTTAATCTGAGCCTGGGAGGAGGAGGACTGTGAAGGGTTTAGGGGTGGGGAATGCACTTTTTTTTTTGGTACCGGGGATTGAACTCAGGGGTACTCGACCACTGAGCCCTATCCCCAACCCTATTTTGTGTTTTATGTAGAGACAGGGTCTCACTGAGTTGCTTAGCGCCTCACCATTGCTGAGGCTGGCTTTGAACTCGCCATTCTCCTGTCTCAACCTCCCAAAGTGCTGGGATTACAGGCATGCGCCACCACACCTGGCTGGAAATGCACTTCTGAGGGAGCAGCAGTTGCCAGGCTCCTGGTAGGAAGGGGCTCTGCATGTTAAGGCCTTGGGCAAAGGCCACCATCGTTAGAGTGAGATGGCTAGTCCTGAAGGAGGTGTGGGCCAGGACTCTTGAAGGTCACACTGAGGACTTTGGACTTGAGCCTAAAGACAAGAGGAAGCCACTGAAGAGTTGGAGAGCGTTCAACTGGATGTGATCAGATAATCTTTTATTTGTAAAAGATTATTCTGGCAGTGATGTGGGGAGTAAATAATAAAGTAGCAACAGAGGATGCCTGAAAACCAGTTTGTGAGCCATTGAAATTAGGAGAAGATTGTGTATTGAAGATAGAGATCAGGGTTAGAACTGTAAGTTCGACTAGTTCTGTGTGAACAGTAGAGGAGAAAAAAGTGCCCCAGGGGGCTGGGGTTATGGCTCAGCAGTTGAGCGCTTGCCTCACATACGTGAGGCACTGGGTTCGATCCTCAGCACCACATAAAATAAATAAAGATATAAAAAAATAATAGCACATCATTTAAAAAAAAAATGCCCCAGACTGACTTCTGAGTTTCTAGTTTGAGTGTCTGCAGCTCTTTGAGATGGGAAGCATACAGGAAGAGGTTTGAAGAGGAACATTTTGAGTTGTTTTAGATATGTTGAGTTTGCTGTCGTTTGAATGGCTGAGTATATATTTGGAAAACAAATCTAGGACTAAAAGTAGAGATTTGAATAGAGATGACATCGAAATTAAATTTGGGGGAAGCAAGTTATAGGTCTTACATGTAAGGATGTAAACTCTGAACTTTGGAGACAGCTTGAGCAGAAGCAAAGGGAACCCAGTACTATGTGTGAGGCACTTCACAGAGATGACTCTATTTAATTCTTACATCCTATGAAGATAGTATTTTAATTTCACTCTTCTTATTAGGAAACCATGGTTTAAATCCTTGCTCGGGGAGAAACGGGGTATGGGAGTAGGAAGGATAGTAGAAGGAATCGGACATTGTTGCCCTATGTGCATATATGATTACAAGACCGGTGTAATTCTTCATTATGAACAACCAGAAGAATGAGAAGTTATACTTCATTTATGTATCATGTATCAAAATGCATTCTACTGTCATGTATAACTAACTTAGAACAAATTAAAAAAAAAATAAATCCTTGCTCAGAATTACTTAATCCCCAAGCTTCACCTCAGACCCATTAAATAAGAACCTCTGTGGATAATTCTGATGATCACTGAGGTTCAAGAACCACAGTGTGGACTACCTAAAAGGGGTCCCACAAACCATATAAAATGCCCCCCAAAGAAAAAGCATTAGAGGAAGCCATCATTGAGGAGACACACAGCCCAAGCAGCAAATGTTCCAGACACATGGTCTAGTTTCTGCCCCCAGCCCCATCATTAGCACCTTTCCCGGGGTCTCTAGAACATTCATTTGTGCATAGTTATCATGAGACTCCTGTGTGCCAAATATGGGTCGTCATTCATTCATTTGCAAATATTTATTGAGTACTTAACTGAATGCCATTCTCTGTCCTGTGCTCTGGGAATATAGTCGTGAACAAATTAAACAAATGCCTCCTTTGTAAAAGAGTTCCTGTTCCATTGTGGAAAGATAATAAACAAGTTATATATATATATACACACACACACATATACACACGCATATATAATATATATATATATATACACATATATATCACATATATATACATATATTATAAAGCCAAATGACCAAAAGGAGGCGAATTAAAACCGCTGGGCAAGGCTTTATTGGAAATACACACTCTCGGGCTGAACTCTCCCGTCCATCAGAGTGTGTACGAGAGAATGGCGCCCGTGTTCCGGGGTACAGAAACTTTTAAAAGGCCCGGTCAGGAAGGGGAGGGCTTAAGGCAGGAAGAGAAGGTCAGAGTCCTTCCTGGATGAGTGGGGAAAAGCCCACTGATTGACAGGAAACACCTCTACTGCTGACATTAGTGTCTGGTTGGCCGCCCCTAACTGGACATGCTGAACATCCTGGCCTTTTTGATGGTATAGGACAACAGATTCGGTCAGGCTACTTCTTGCGGGATTGGGGGCGCCGGAGAGGGGGAGATGGCACCGGTGTTAGTCAGGCAGGGAGGCAGACACAGGGGTGTAGGAGCATCTGGTTGTCAGTCATGTTCCTTGAATGTAGAAGCATCACCTGGGGGTAGGAACAGGGGCTTGGGAGAGATTACTGATTAGCAGAAAAAGAAGGGACCTGCCAAGAAATTTTGAGTTAGGTGGGAGTCCAGCATGGTGGGAGTCCAAGGCTGGTCGGTTCTGTAATGAAACTTGTTCAAGTTTCTGAGTAGCGGTTACCATATAGCCAAGTCCTCCTGCCTCCAGCCCAGAGGGAGTGAATGGGGGCCAAGGAAAGCCCAACTATTGCCAGTAGAAAGATGGCCCTTTTTGCCCTAGAAAGGGAGGTAGTGACAAGTCATGGTAATTCAGCCTCACTGTACAGTTAATTGAGGAACATCAATGGGAATCACAGTTATGATCCAAACTTGCACAGAGGAAACATATATATTCATATGGTGAAAACAACTATGAAAAGAAGTAAAGCAGGGTTAGGGGCCTCAAGAGTTTCTGGGCAGAGTGGGAGATTGTGCAGAGGAGGGGGCACTGTTTTATTTGAGTAATCCTGGGGGATGCTGATGGTTTAACGGAAAGGAACACGGTAGCAGTTATAATACAAAGGAAAGTGAAGCATGTGTGTCAGGTTGAAGAGACAGCAGGCGTGCCGTGGTCTGGAGTGCAGTGGTCACAGGTACAGCAGCTGGGACAGGGCACGGAGGTTACCAGCCTTGTCTAGGCCTTTGACTTCAACCCTGCATGAGACAGAGCTGCTGAAAAGATCTGAGTGGAAGTGGCCCCCTCTGACTTAGGTTTCCATGGGGTCACTGTGGAGAGCTGACCAAGGGAGCCAAGGGTTGCAGACCTGTAAGGAGACTTTGACAAAACCCAGGTGAGAGGGAGGTATGTGGTGGCCCAGTGAACTGTAAGAAGGGTGGACTCTGGATCCATTTGTTAGAGTGGAGCCAAAGGACAGCATTTGCTTGTGGGTTAAGTGTGGGTTAGGAGGAAAAGAGAGAAGTTTAGTGGCCTCCACAGTTTTTGGCTCAGCAACTGGAAGAATAGAAGTCCTGCTGCCCCAATGGAAGTGAGTATGGCAATAAAGTCACAAGACAGGTATGAGGTCCCCCGATGAGGGCTTGTGTATTGCTCTGTGGCCTGGTCCGTTTTGCTCGTATGAACTCATTCTGTCCTCACACCTCTCCAAAGTGGGTACTGTGATTATCCTTGTTGTAGGGATGAGGAATTGATCTTTACTCTGCAATGTGCCTCAGATGCCACATCTGGAAAATGGAGGCCATGGACAGCTGAGTTCTGTACTCTGATGCCTATCAGGAAGGCAGAAAATGAAATACAAAATTACAATGATACAGAATTGTTCTGTGCAAAAGCAAGTCTGAGACGCCATGGGTGTACCAAAAAAAGAAGCATCTTCTTAACTTCCTATGGGGAGTGAGAGAGAAGATGCCTAAGAGGACATAAAATTAGGATCAATAGTCATGCTAGGAGAATTTTTAGGAACGGGAGGAAGAGAAGAAGAAAGAGGAGCACTCCTAGCAGCAGGAACTATTTGAGCAGGAAAAAACAAAAAACAGGAGAGACACAATGTTGAGGAATTGGAAGTACTTCAGGGTGACATGGGTATGTGGGAGAACACCATGTTGATGGGACCCTATTTCGAGGTTCTCTCCACAAGCACAGGATAATGTTGCAAGTGTCCCCATCCCTGGGTCTTTAGAGTGCAGCTCTGAGAAAGCAGAGGGTGGCTGTCCTCACATACTACTCAGGTCTCTATGTTTCTACCACCAAGCCCACAAAGTTCTGGGCTTTGGACTTGCTGTTCTCTTTACCCAGGACATTCTGTTCTCCCAGATACTTGCCCAGAACCACACCCACCAGGTAGATTTAAGGTCCTCTCTATTCCCCCAACAGCCATTGAAAACCACGATTATAGCTCTTAAAAATACCAAAGCATAAAGCTTTACTGATCTGTCCACTCAAGAGTATCTTTTTTTTTTATTTTCTTCTTTCTTACAGGGCTGGGGCGGAACCCAGGCCCTTGTACTCTTCCACTGAGCTACCTCCTGAACAGTATCTTTATCTTAGGCTAGCACCATGTTGTTGGCCTGGGTTTCCCATATCTTCCTCTGCCTTGCTACCACCTCCCTCTTCCGTGTTGAGGACCCTTATGATTACATTAGGCCCATGCAGATAATTTTTTTTTTTTTTTGGTACTTGGGATTGAACTCAGATTGCATTAGCCACATCCCCAGTCCTTTTTTGTATTTTATTTAGAGTCAAGGTCTTGCTGAGTTGCTTAGGTCCCTGCTAAGTTGCTGAGGCTGGCCTTGGATTTGCAGTCCTCCTGCTTCAGCCTCCTGAGCTCTGGGATTACAAGTGTGGCCTAATCACCCTATTTTAAAGTAAGTGATTAGCAATCTTAATTTTACCACAACCTTCATTACATTTTGCCATGTAACTTAAATATTCATAAATTCCAGGAATTCGTGCACCTATGTCCTGGGGTAGGGGTTATTATTCTGTCTACTACACTGTGTGATTCATTTACATTCAATTCTAGAAAAGGTAAAGCTCATGCCTGGTTAAAGAATAGAAAAAGGAGAAGAAGGAGGAGAGAAAAGGGAAGAAGAAGGGTTATGGGGAGAGAAATGAGGAGGAAGAGAAAAAGCCTTTAGGTGGGGAAAATTGACCAGAAAGAAACATAAGGGAACCTTCTGGAGTATTGAATATTCTGTATCTTAACATGCACATGGGTTTAATATGCATACAGGATACTCTCTCATCAAATTGGACACATAAGATTTATGCAATTTATTGTATGTAAATTTTACCCACAAAAAGGAAAATTATAAACAAATATTGACCTCTAGATTTTCACAGTGCTATGAATAAGCGATTCTGAAACTAGTTTCTGAATATTCTGGGTAATATATATTGAGGATAATGGAAGTCGGGTTTTCAGTGATGTATTAAACTGGCTGTCTGGGGGAAAATCTTGATGTGCACTACTTGCCAATTACTATGGTGTAAATACTACCATGACTGATTTCAATGTACAACCAGCTCACAACCCTATGAGTTGGTTCAAACTGACCTACTGCTACAGATTTCTTTAAGTTTTGAAATATAGATAGATAAATAGATACAAAAATAAATATAGATGTATGAGGACATGAGTATGTTTGTATGTGTATGCATATATCTCCATATACTCTACAATGAGAGGAACTAAAAGCTGGGACACATTGATAAGTGTTGCACATTTAGCTTCCAGGTGTTATTTTCTAAATACCACTCTTCACACTAAAATGGACCTGGGCTTCTTGAAGAAAAGGCTGATTTCAGGGCCGTGGCAGAAAAAGTACAAAGTGTGCCTGCAATAACTTGTTCAACTGGAAATTAAGGAAGTACTCAAAGAAATGGTGAGGACAGCCGAGTATGGTGAAGCAGGACTGTAATCCCAGTAACTTGAGAGGCTGGAGCAGGAGAATTGCAAGTCCGAGGCCAGCCTCAGCAACGTGTAAGGACTTAATTAAGCAACTTAGCAAGACTCTGTCTCAAAATTTAAAAAAAAAAATGAGGGGGGGGGTAGTTGGGTATGTGTCTCAGTGGTTAAGTACCCCTGGAATCAGTCCCTGGTACCAAAAAATAAAAAAAGAATCATGGAAACATATAGCACAGAGAGATTTGCAGATTGAAGAGCTTCAGTGATGGCACATGCCTGTCATCCCAGCTACTCAGGAGACTGAATGAAGCAAGACCATTCCAAGTTCAAGGTCAAGGCCAGCCTGCAGCAATTTAGTGAAACACTTGTTGCATCCTACCCACACCTCTCCCCAAGAAGTGCAGCCCAGACAACTCTGCAAAGCAGCAAAGTTTATTGAGGAAATAGGCACACAGGCCAATCGATTGGGGTCAGCTCTCCTTTCCTTCAGAGAGTGACCCCGAAGTGAGGGTTTCAGAGGTTATTATAGTGTGGGCTAGCTACATGACTCAGGAAAACAGGATTTGGCAGATAGTCAATCTATAGTTATTTACAGTTCAACCGTGACAGCGCCTCCTATGTCCCCTTTCAGTTCCTGGAACTTTAGGTAACTGGCCAGGGGGTCTGGCAGCTTGTGGTTTTGCACCCCCATCCGTGAGAAGCAAGCACAGCAAAGCATTAATCACAGAAGCACAAAGAGCAGGTTAGCAAATACATGCAGGCCTGAGCCAGAGTGACTCCATTTTGTGTTAAGATTTTACATTCCCCCCTTTTCTAGTGAATAGAGTCAAACCTTTGACT
>CM053403.1:15488170-15508141 GCA_028644305.1 Xerus rutilus | reverse complement strand
CCAGGGGGTCTGGCAGCTTGTGGTTTTGCACCCCCATCCGTGAGAAGCAAGCACAGCAAAGCATTAATCACAGAAGCACAAAGAGCAGGTTAGCAAATACATGCAGGCCTGAGCCAGAGTGACTCCATTTTGTGTTAAGATTTTACACACTGTCTCAAATTAAAATAAAAAGAACTGAGGTCTAGATCAGTGATAGAGTGCTTGCCTAGTTTATTTCCCAGTACTGCAAAAAAGGAAAAAGGAAAAAAGAAAGAAAGAAAGAAAGAAAGAGCGAGCTCCCAGTGGGATAATTTTAGTATCAAAATAAATTAAAACAGCAGGGCATGGTGATAGATGCCTGTAATCCCAGCTACCTGAGAGTCTGAGGCAGGAGGATTGCAAGTTCAAGGCCAGCCTGGGAAATTTAGTGACCCTATCTCAAAATAAAGTAAGAAGAGCTCAGTGGTGAGGGCTTGCCTAGCATACACAAGGCCCTGGGTTCCATCCCCTGTACTGTCCCTCTACTCTCCCCCAAAATGTTTGGGAGTAGAGAATGGGATAGAAAACAAAATAAAGAAAAAATAGGAAGTAGTGAGAGGATGCAGGCAAAATGTACCCATTTTTGAATCTGCACAACAGAGTTGTGCTATGGTTGCAACTGTCTGTAAATACAACATTATATCAAAATAAAAAGTTACAAAAGTTAGGAAGGAGGACTCCGGGACTGAAGCTACTTTGGCAGGATCTGCCACAGCAGAGCGGAAAGGCCACAGGATGTGTTTTTCTGCTCCTATTCTCTGATGCCTCCTGTCTTCCAATACCTTCATGTTCTTGGCTGAATAAACCAGGAACTCATAACCAGTGTGTGGGTAGTTTGCCTTGGCAGTTTGAAAGAGAAAGACAGGTATTACGACCACATGAAAGTATTTACTTGAAAATAATCAAGATCACTCTGTCCTGGATAATAACTGAGGGCAGAGAATCTTGTAACAGTTTGTAAACAGAATGTGCAAATTTATACAATGTTCTTATCAGGAGTTAAAAAGAGGGAGTGTAGGATGAGAAAAAGGGAACAATACAAATGGTACACAGTTTACTAACAGAAAATGCAAAATACAAGCAAAATTACATCAGTTTCTATGCATTCTGACAATAGTGTTGAACAGGATCATCAGAATGCACAGGAATCGGCCTAATTCTACGTGTATCTTCTAAATACTTTTGAGGAGATGCTGACAACCCAGCCCAAGGTACCTTGTTTTGCTAGAACAAGATGCTGGAAACTTAACCCAGGAGGAAAATGTAAAAGGCATGAAAAGAACAAAAATTGTTTTTATCAAAACCCAATGAAGGGGGCTGGGGTTGTGGCTCAGTGGCAGAGCGCTTGCCTAGCATGCTGAGGCACTGGGTTCGATTCTCAGCACCACATATAAATAAATGAAAAAAATAAAGGTCTATCAACAACTTAAAAAATATTTAAAAAAAAAAAAAAAACCAATGAAGGGGCTGGGATTGTGGCTCAGCGGTAGAGCGCTTGCCTCGCATGCATGAGGCCTTGGGTTCGATCCTCAGCACCACATACAAAGCAATAAAATAAAGACATTATGTCCATCTACAGCTAAAAAAAATTAAAAAAAAAAAAAAAAAACCCAATGAAGCCAGGCGCGGTGGTGCACGCCTGTAATCCCTGCACTTTGGGAGGCTGAGACAGGAGAATCGCGAGTTCAAAGGCAGCCTCAGCAATGGCGAGGCGCTAAGCAACTCCGTGAGACCCTGTCTCTACAAACACAAAATAGGGCTGGGGATGTGGCTCAGTGGTCGAGTACCCCTGAGTTCAGTCCTCAGTAGTAAAAAAAACAACAACAAAAAACAATGAATTATACAGCCAGACATGGTCCCAACTTCATCTCCTACTATATGGTCTGAGTATTTGTGTATCTCTAAAATTCATGTGCTGAAACCTAACCTCCAAGATTGTATTAGGTGTCAGCTTTGGGGTGGTGATTAGGTCGCCCTATTAAATACAATTATGCCCTTATAAAAGAGATCTACAGGAGCTTATTCACCCCTCTGCCCTGTGAGGACTCAGAAGAGGTGCCATCCTGGAAGCAGAGAGGAAGCCCTCGCCAGCCATCTGAAGTTCTTGGAAGAAGCCACATCCATATTGGAGACCCTGCACGCTGTTGAGCTTGGCTGACTAGAACCATGTGCTTGTGGAAAGATGGAACTTCACAGAGGGAGAGCCACATTATCTTGGGCTATATTTAGTCCCATTTCATTGCTATTTACTCTCAAACTCTGTATCAGACTGAGAGAGATTTTCCTGCGGTGCTAGAGCCTCCCTATCTGATGACCCCATTTGTGTATTTGGCAAATGCACACTGATTTATGACTTTCTTTTGTTAATGTGACCTCTTCCATATTATTCAAGAAAACCTGACCATGTTCCTGAACCTTGGCCTCTCATATTTAACTCAGAATAAAATATTTCTTATTTCTTTTGGAGCAAGAATTCCATTTTGTGTCAACACACCAAATCTGCTGGTTCCTTAATGTTGGACTTCCCAGCCTCCTTTGGAAGTATGAGCAATAAATTCCTATTGTTTATGAATGACTGTAAGGAGCATATGTCATGGACATGCCTGGACATGCTGGGCACCCACTGGGTTGCTGGCCATAAGGAGCAGCACCCATTGACTTGCTTAGTCATGCCTGCTTGCAATTGATGGGAGCTACAAGGGGCACCTAACTGTAGGCCTACAATCAATGGAGAGTTCAGCCCATGCAATTGAGGGCTGCAAGGGGCTCAGCCCATGTAGTCGATAAGGGGCAATGAGGGGCACCTAATAGCAGGCCTACTGGTAACAATTGATAGGGGGCTCAGCCCATGCACATGTGCAAAGAAAGGCCCAGTTGCAATTATACTATCTCACTGGACATAACCAATGGACATTGGCTTTTACTGGGTGTAACCAATCACCAGCCCACACCACCAACTCAACCCACACCACCAACTTGGAACTGCTTTTATTTTTTTTTTATTTATTTATTTTTTAAATATTTATTTTTTAGTTGTAGGTGGACAGAATATCTTTATTTTTATGTGGTGCTGAGAATCGAACCCAGTGCCTCTTGCGTGCTAGGCAAGCACGCTACCACTGCGCCATAACCCCAGCCCCTGGAACTGCTTTTAAACTGCTTGTCCTGCCACATTTTTGGGCTTGCTCCAAGGACATCAGTGAGACCAGCCACCTTGTTGTCTGTCCCTGGACCAGCTCCACCATTCCCTGATGTCCAGTCATCGGCTGAAGAGAACCACCAGACTAGGACAACGTCTACTCTTTGGCTAAGAGAAGTCATCTGGCATCGGAGGTACTTGGGGCTTGTGGTTGCCCCAAGGATTGTGTGAATTAATTGTAGTGCTTAGTTGCCCTAGGATAGTGTAACTTACCTATAGTGTTGGATTAGTGCGCATCAAATGCTAGTTGGGGTGCTCCAGCACACCCAACACTTTTTGCATTAATTTATTATATTGATGATTGTTGTGATTGAACATACACTTGCATTTAAAGACAATCCGCCTCCGAGTAATAATTATGCATGCCGCTCCTGACAATGACCCAATATAAGGTATTTTGCTATAGCAGCTTGAACAAACTAAAACAGCTCTCCAATCCCACGCACATGCACACTTTCACCCTCTTTTGAAATACTATGTTTTCACTGGTGGCACATGCCTTTTTTAAAAATATTTTTTTAGTTGTCAATGGATCTTTATTTTATTTATTTGTATGTGGTGCTGAAAATCAAACCCAGTGCTTCACACATGCTAGGCAAGCACTCTACCCCGGAGCCACAACCCCAGCCCAGCATTTCTTTAATACAAACATTTGATTTTATCTGCAGGATTAACATAGATTAAGAGCTAACCAAAACAAGTCATTTGCAATATAATTATACCATAGTCTTCAGGATTAAGCTCACAGTCTTTAGAAAAAAAAATACTTTTGATTTGCAAATTGGGTCATTAAATAAAGTAGATAATTGTTCCTACAGGCCTGGGAGCCAGGTACAAGCAATTTGAGTCATCAGCAAGGTGATTTGGTCAGTCTCCTGAAGGTAAAGAATAAGGCTGAAAGAATAAAAATAGCTTTTTAGAAAAATATTGAGATTATAAATCCCAAATGTCATTGCAGTCGACACTGTGAGGCTTCCCTGTGCCCTTGACACCCTCCCCCACCACTGGACACTTGCCCTTCCAGATAGAGGGGTGGGACCTATACCCGTTAGGATAGTCCCTCTCCTAGTCTCAAGTAATTCCAGGGTGGGCCTATGATCCAAACTGGTTAGTTACATTTTAACATTTGGATGCCAATCTTATTTCCTTCATTTCCAATTTCTTGAAAAAAGTTTCCTAGTAATACCCAATCAGCAATCAGGTACAGCTCCAGTTCTCTTGGTACTGGTGTGGTGTCCAGTTGAGGTCCAGGTTCTCAGTGTCTTGAACAAAGAATGGAGCGAGTCGTGCAGAAGCAACAACGCATACATTTATTGAAGGTGCAAATAACACTCTGTGAAATGCAGCAAGTACACTTACCTGGGGGAAGGGAGAGGGGCGTGGGGAGGGGGACTCCAGGCCCTGATGTCAGGGATTCTTGTCTGATCTGCTGAGCTGGGAGCCAATCCCCTCCCGCCAGGGACCTGATTGAAGACCTAGTCCCATTGGTTACTTTATTTTCACGTAATAAGAAAACTGAATCTGGGGTTGAGGTTGTGGCTCAGGGGTAGAGCGCTTGCCTAGCATGTGTGAGGCACTGGGTTTGATTCTCAGCACCACATATAAGTAAATAAAATAAAGGAATAAAAATACAATAACATTATTTTAAAAAATACTGAATCTGTGGTGGGAATTGCTGCGAGGGACAAGCCCTCAGTGTCAGGAGTTGTCATGGTAATGGAACCTGTCATACACAGGGACCTGATAACTCATCTCTGGGTCTGTCCTCCAGTCATTTTTCTTGTCCCCTGCCTCCACCATCTTGATGTCCCTCAACTCCTACCTAAGAACAGAGCTAGCTTGCCTGTACTAATCACTGCGAGGTAGATATAAATCAACCAGCACGGTTCTCATGTTGTATGTCTTTCAAGGATCTTTAAATGTATAGCAGCTTCTCTTCTTTTCTTATACCAATTTCCTGTTGAATATAATAGATATTTACCTTATAGGATTTCCCACATTCTAGACTTGGTTGATGGCCCCCTTGAGTGGTTTCATTTGTCCTTTTATTCCTCACATTTCCTGTTGAATGGTAATCAGAATGAGGAGTCTGATCCAGGAGATATTATCACCACCTCCTCCTCCTCCTCCTGCTCCTCCTCCTCCTCTTCCTCCTCCTCCTCCTCCTCCTTTTTCAAGAAAACCGATCATGTGGTTCTGTGTACTTCCTAATGCCTAACATCAGAGGCATATAATATGTGACATATAATATGTGGCATATAATATGTGGTTGTCACACTTTTAGTGACAGCAGGGTGACTAACAGAGCCAGGTCTGTCAGCTTCATCTACTCATTATGAAGTTCCTAATCACCTATGTTACTGAACTCAGATTCCAAAGCTCATTGGGGAAGGGTGGACAACAACCTCTGAGAGGCTGAGGAGAAAGTCTTGGGGAGAAAGACTTTAATCAGGGGCCAAAGAATGGAGAAGAGGAATGTTTGCTCATGAATCAGCTCCTCTACTTCAGGAGGTTGAGGGGCTCCAGATAGAAGATGGGAAAATAAGGGCAAGGGAGGGGTTAATAAATGGGAGGAATATTCCTGTCTCTCCTAACTGGAAACAAGTGGAGATCTTCCAGGAATCCCGATGCCTCCTCTTTTCACTCTTTTCATGGTCTAGTGTTTCTGATCAGAGTGGCTGGTAAGTGCTTTTAGCATTAAAGGGAGGAGAGAAAGACAGACAGACAGACAGACAGACAGACTAGGCCAGTCTAGGTCAAGTGAATCCTTTATTATAGTTTTGGAAAAAAAACATTTCTCAAATGATCAACATGTCTACATGCAGTGCCAAATAGAATCTGACCCAAAGTTAAGGCAACCGATGAGTCAAATTCCATTCCAGTCACCCATCCTACATCTGTAGGCCCAAAAGTCAGTGTTTTAGCAAAAGTGGCCTCAGGTCCCTGAAGACTAACCTAAGGCCATGGTTATCATCACAACTCCCGTCAGAGGTGTCATCCACAACAAAGAGAGTGGGAGGATAATAATGTATGACCTATCTATGTGACCTTCAAAATTAGTGATTTTTAAGTCTACTAAGAACACAGAAGCTAGAGTCTATTTAGGTTTTTCCTTGGTAACACTTTTACTTAATGGTTTTTAGCATCTATTGAAGGTTGTTGCTTTGATTTCTTACTTCCTTGATGTTTCCTTAACTCTATGATTCTGCCTATATTGATTAGTTAGAATTATTTTCTAAAAACTTTGCCACATCAATTGTTTGAGTACCCTGAAATACAATTCTTGCAATCAAGCCTGGGTAAATGCTTACTTTTGATTTTCCTTTATCAATTTTCAGAGTAATAAGTTTGTGTTCCAACATCAGCAAAGGTGATTAATGAGAGATTTTAAATATTTTGTTGGTTTTTCTCTTTAACGTGGGCTCACAGGTTTTTATGGATTCAATACATTTCAACCAACTACACATAATAATGTCAATAGACATTATTTTCATTTTTATATTTTGAGACAGCGTCTTGCTAGGTTGCCCAGGCTGGTCCTGAACTGAGCTCCAGCTGTCCTCCTGCCTCCTGAGCAACCAGGACTACAGGCAGGCACCTGTTTTTTTATTCTTTATTTTGAGATAGGGGCTCACTAAGTTGCTGAAGTGCTCACTAACTTGCTGAGGCTGGCCTTGAACTTGAGATCCTCCTGCCTCTGCCTTCCAAGCTGCTAGGATTACAGGTGTGTACCACCATACTCAGCCAGGGAAGTTAACTTCTATATTTTCTCTTGCATAAAAACTAACATTCAAATATAAATATCCTACTTATTTTATCCAAGAATATCTGTATAACTGTTTTTAAATAATCATATCAATAATCTTATTAAAACTTAAGATGATTGACTACATTGTAAGATTTCTCTGAGAGTTTATTGTTACTATCCTTTAGCTATGTCTTGTGAAGAAGATACAGTCCAAATATTGTGTTTTAAAGTAATTATTTTCTGAATTGTTATGCCACAAACTTGATATGTTAAATTCAGTTATTTTAGTTTATTTTTAATTTTGGGAGATTTTCTTTTTCTTTTTTCTTTCTTTCTTTTTCTTTGTGCATGTATATGTGTGTGTATGTTTGTGCTGGGGATTGAATGCAGGACATCAAGCACACGAAGTATATACCTTGCAACTAAGCTACATCCCCAGCCCCTTTTCTTTCCTTTTTAAAAACATTTGTTTATATGTAAGGTATTTAAATGACTCCAAAGTCAAAACTATAAAACACCCACCTGCTGTGGCACATGCCAGTAATCCTAGCAACTTGGGAGACTGAGGCAGAAGGACCACAAGTTAAGGACAGCCTCAGCAACTTAGTGAGACCCTGTCTCAAAATAAAAAAATAAAAAGGGCTGAGATGTAGCTCAGTGGTAGAGTTTCCTGGGTTTATCCTCAGTACCAAAAACAAACAAAAAACTGTAAAACAAAGTACATTAAGGGAAATCTAACATCCTTTCCTGTTCCTTCTTTTCCCTTCTGGTAACTATTTTATTAGGTTTTTGTTGTTGTTTTGTTTTCTCTTTGAAAATATATATGCATCGGTATATGTACCTCTATGCACATGCATAGGTATTTCCTTCCCTTTATTACACAAAAGGTGGTATGCTATACTCTTGTATTTATTTGCCCTATTCACTTATCAATATGTCCCCAGATCACCCCATAGCAGCACAGTTTTCCCCCATTTCCTGCTACAGTTGTGTAGGTACTCCATTGTGTGCCTATGCAACCAGATCCTTGCTGATGGACATTTGGATTATTTTAGTTTCTGACTGTTCCTAATAGTAGCACAGTATATATTTTATTTTGTATTTTTCTCGGAGTATTGTTAAAAAGTACTGAGGAAAAAGATAAATGCACAGGTACTTTTGCAGTGCCAATTCCTTTCCATAGCAACTCCACCATTTTGCATTCCCAAAATGAACGCTGGCAGGGCCTGGTTCCTACCACCTTCCCAAAAGTATGTTGTAATTTTTCAAAAATTATTTCTGAGAAATGGATGAGAAGTGGATTCTCAGTGTTGTTTTCATTTTCGGTATTGGTTTTTACTGTTAGTGAGTTTGATCTTTTATATGTTTAAGCAGCACTTGTGTTTCTATTTCTGTGACTCTCTTCATATCTCTAACCCATTTTTCTTCTTTTTTTAAAAATATTTTTTAGTTGTAGGTGGACATAATATCTTTATTGATTTATTTTTATGTGGTGCTGAGGATCGAACCCAGTATGCAAGGCAAGCGCTCTACCACTGAGCCACAATCCCAGCCCCTCTAATCCATTTTTCCATGGCATTAGTGGTCTTTTTTCTTCTCCGGTTTTAGAAGTTCCTTATGCTATTGACAGGAACACTTTTCTGAGATATAAATTGGAAATCTCATTTCCAAGGTTTTGCTGATTTTTGTTATGTAAAATTTATGTTTAAGTAAGCCAATCCCAAAAAAACAAGGCCAAATGTTCTCTCTCATAAGTGGATGCTGATCCATGATGTAGGGAGGAGGCATGGGAAGAATGGAGGAACTTTGGTCAAAGGGGAGGGGGGAGGCCGGGGACATGGGGCAGGAAAGATGGTGGAATGAGATGGACATCATAGCCCTAGGTTCATGTATGACTGCGCATATGATGCGACTCTACATAGTGTACAACCAGAGAAACGAAAAGTTGCGTTCCATTTGTGTACAATGAATCAAAATGCATTCTTCTGTCATGTATACCTAATTAGAATAAATAAATTTTATAAAAGAAGGAACCAAGCCCATTGACACTTTGATTTAAGATTCTTACACTCCAAAACTGTGAAACAATAAATTCCTGTTGTTTAAGCCACAAAAAAAGTTTAAATTTTCTAGAGTCAAATTTATCAGTCTTTCCCTTACTGCTTCTAGATTTTTAATCATATTTTTCCCATTTTCAAGTTGTAAAACTTACTCCTTCCTCCCACCTCTGCCTTCCTTCCTTTCTATTAATACTTCTTTCATTTTTTTACATTTTAATCTCTGCTACATTTGAAATGGATCTCTGTATTAGTCAGCTTTCTGTTGCTATAACAAAATATCTGAAGTAATCAACTTTTAAAAAAGAAAGGTTTATTTTGGCTTATGGTTTTGGAGGTTTCAGTCTATGTGGCCCCACTGTTTGGGGGCTTGCAGCAAGGCAACACTTCATGTCAAGGAGCATGGGGCAGAACAAAGCTGCTCACCTCTTAGTGGACGGGAAGCACTCAAGAGAGGAAGAAGAAGAGGCCAGGGTCCCACAATCCCCTTTAGGGTTTGCCCTAATGACCTAAAACCTCCCAAGAATCAAGACTCCCATTAGGCCTCACCTCTTAAGGCTTTATCACCTCTCAGTTGTGCCACTCTGGGGAATGAGCCTTTAACACATGGGCCTTTGGGGTCATTTTAGATTCAAACTATAGCAATCTGGATGTGTGCTGTGTAGAGTAGATCCAATTTTATCTCCCCCTTCCCATCCATGGCCATTCTATTGTTCCAAAACCACTCACTAAAGAGTCCATTCAGCTGGGCACAGTGAAGCAACCCTGTAATTCCAGTGGCTCAGGGGGCTGAGGCAGGAGGATCACAAGTCTGAGGCCAGCCTCAGCAACTTAGTGAGGCCCTAAGCAACTTAGTGAGACACTGTCTCAAAATGAAAAACAAAAAGGGCTGGGGATGTAGCTTCATGGTGAAGCGCCCTTGGGTTAAATCTCTAATACAAAATAAATAAATAAATGAATAAATAAGCCGTTCGTAAGAACAATGTTACTGATTTAGCTACATATGATTTATGCATGCACTGGGATCCTTTTTTAATTTCATTTTTTCCCCACTGCTTTGTTTTTGCACCCCTACCATTTTTAGTTAATGTGCAGTCTTCATGTTTTAATTTCTGCCCGGAGGAGTGCCTTGTTATTCCTCTTGAGTCTTCCTGTTCTGTTCTGAGAGAGAGTATTGTAATCTCCGATTATTAAAGTTTCTGCTTGTGTCTCTTTGCATCCATTTTCATTTGTTTGGATGGTTGTTGCTGTGTTTCTAGGCACATGGATATGGATCATAGATTCCTCTAAATTGTGGCACTTAGCATCACAGCAGCTCATTTTCTGTGTCCCCTCTTCCCCTGCCCTGTTGCACTGGGGATGGAACCCGGGGTCTTGAGCATGCTAGGCAAGTGCCCTGCACCACTGAGCTACATCTGCAGCTCTTGTCTGCATTTCGAATCCTTGCTTCTGCAGTAGTATGATGACCTTTCTTTCTTTTTATTTGCATATGCCTATTTTATCCATAACCATAATTTTATTTTTATTACTACTATCTTTCATTTCATTTAATGCTTATTTATTTTTGCAATGGAGTCTTCTCACTATGTTGCCCAGGTTGGTCTTTAATTCCTGGGCTCAAGTGATGGTCCTGTGTCATCTCCCAAGTAGCTGGGACTGCAGGCATGCACCACCACACCTGGATTTATCTTTGGTGTTAAAGAAAGTCTCTTGTTGGACTTTTACTTTGTATCCAATCTGAAAGTCTTCCTTTTATAGATGAGTTAAGCCCATTTTTAGATGATTGAAATGCCATGGTTCAGAGCGTCACAAATCACACAGAGATTTTCCCTTAAAGTCTCTTTATTCTGTGTTTTCTCTGTCTCGTTTATTTTGGTTTGAAGGAAGATGTGTATTTTCTCCTAATAATTTTATATCATATCATCCAGTCTCCTTGTATTTTGACAGTGTCCATTGTCTTCTTCCTATGAACAATAGTGACATTAGCTAGTAACCTTCTCTTTCCCTTTCCCTTGACCCCAGACACCTAATTTAATGTATTATCATTTTGTTTTCAGCTTTTGAGATTGAACTCGGGGGCACTCAACCACTGAGCCACATCCCCAGGCCTTTTTTGTATTTTATTTAGAGACAGGGTCTCACTGAGTTGCTTAGCACCTTGCTTTTGCTGAGGCTGGCTTTGAACTTATGATCCTCCTACCTCAGCCTCCCAAGCCACTGGGATTACAGGCGTACACAATCATGCCCAGCTATTTTCAATTTTTAGAAAGCACAATTTTCTCTGGAGCACAATTTTATATAGTCTCTTCTTTCTTCCCATTACTGAAGTTTGTATTATATCTACATGATTGACACCTGTAAGAATAAAATACAATCCTTTCGCACTTTCCCTCATTGTTTAGCCTCAGTTCTGCTGTAAAATGCTCACCATCACAACCTAAGCTGAATTTCTCCAATAATTTTCTGAGTACTCTGAACTTTTTGTCTGGTAGATTCCTCAAGAAGGCTACAAGAATGATGTTTCCTGAGTCCTTGTATGTTCACAGCTATCTGTGGTTTTGAAACCTACACTTCAAAAGCAACTAAGCCAAATCCTTAGCTTAAATTTTCTTTTTTGAGTATCTCAATTATGTCATTCAATTGCAATTGCTGTTAAAAAAGTCTGGTTCTCATCTTTTCTTCCTTGTGACTGACTGGGTTTTCTTTTGTTGTTTTGCCAAAATACTTTATTTTTCCCTTTATATTTAAGTTCAAAGTCTTGCCAGAATATATTTTGATAGTAACTCATCTGACTTGATTTTTATAGTTAAAGGACATGTGTTTTTGATATATATGTACATATATATGCATATATATATTCAAGTCCCTAGATATTTTAGAAAATTTTTCTTGAATTACCTTTTTAAAACAAATTCTTAATTTCAAATAATTATAATTTTATGGAAAATAATTATAATTTTATGGAAAATTCTGAAAAATAGTACAGAGTGTTCCCATGTGCCCTTCACTCAATTCCTCTTCTGAATTATTATCATATGTAACCATGGTTTCATTTGTCAAAACTAAGAAGCTGACATTGATACATCACTATTAACTAAAATCCAAATTTTATTTGGAGTTGAATTATTTTCTAGTACTTATTACCTTTGGTACCAGTTCATTTTTCCCTGCTATAATGAAATAAGTGAGGCAGACTACTTAGGACTGCTTGAAGTTTCTTTAGCCATGGTTTCGAAAGCTGAGAGTCAAAATAGCATGGTGCACACTCTAGTGAGGGTCCCTTATTCTTTTTCTGCTTGTTTGTTTGTTTGGTACCAGGGATTGAACTCAGGAGTATTCAACCACTGAGCCACATCTCAGCCCTATTTTGTGTTTTATGTAGAGACAGGGTCTCACTGAGTTGCTTAGCGCCTCGCTGTTGCTGAGGCTGGCTTTGAACTCGTGATCCTCCTGCCTCAGCCTCCCAAAGTGCTGGGATTACAGGCGTGCACCACTGCGCCCAGCTCCCCTGTTCCTGTCTGTGTCATCTCATGGCAGAGAGTAATGGCAGGATCATGTGCCTGAAGAAGTGATCATATCTTGAACAGAAAGCCAGAGACACCCAGGGGTCAGTCTGAGGCTTTTATAACAATTCTCTCATGAGACCTTACTCCAGGAGACCATCATTCCCTTCTGCAGCAGCACCCCCATTGACCTGAGGGCCTCCGACTAGGCCTCATCTCTTGAAGTTTCCATCAGCTCCCACACCACCACAATGAGGTCCATGGTCCCTATGTGTGGATTATGGGGGACAAATCATGTCCAGGCTAAAACATCATCTATTCCTTAGCTCTTTTTCTTCAGGTCTGGTGTGGTTTGGATGCTTGTTTCCTCTAAAACTTGTGCTGAAATTAATTGCCCTTGTAATAGTATTAGAGGTGGGACCTTAAAGAGCAGAGTAGGCCAGGAGAGATTTGCCCTCATTGATGGGACTAATGTTCTTATAAAAAGGTAGTTTGGCCCCCTTTCCTTTCCTTTTTTTTTCTTCTTTGTCTGCTTTCTGGCCAGAGGACTTAGCATTCAAGGTGCCATCTTGGACTCTGTTGTGAGCGAGCTATGTCATTCACATGGACCAGATGTACTTATCTTTCCACAATATCAGAATGTATTGAATAACAATAAGTTCGCAAGCTACATAAGTTCTGTTGGCTTTCATTTACCAGATTGTCATGGTTCACTAAGTGTCATGACCATGGCAATTGCAAGTTCTTTTATTCCATTTCAATCTGAATTATCTATGACACTCAAGTCACATCACACTTTACACAATGGTATACATCGATTACAGAAAGGCTAAGAAAGGATGAAGGTGACCAGAGTTTAAAAAGATGTATACCTGAAAGCAGAGGCTGATACAGATAATGTCCTGAACCACGCTGGAGAAGTTGTTAAAGGCTTGGAACTGGTGCAAGGTGCAGAGCTGTTCAGGGCACTGAGCTGTTCAAAGCAAGGCATGGGTCATTTGGAAGTGGTCTACATTAAGCAGAAAGATCAAGCTGAGCTGAAGCCACCCAGACAGAGCCAGAAGTTCACCACCTGTCAATCTTGCAAGGCATTCACCAGCAGGGGTGAGAAGACGAGAGGTCAGGTTGGTGCACACAGTCCTACCACATCTTAGCTGCTCTTGCTTTTCGGTTTCAGGTGAGGGGGTCGCATCATTGGGTGATCTGGTGTGCTTAATAAGCTTTCGGTCCTGGATTCCCTGATATGGATTTGATACACCCCTGCATCCACGTGCCTCTGACTTGATTCAGTAAGTTCACAGGTGGCCATTTTTATTAGCACAATTGATTTATTTATCGATTTGTGCTGTGTAGCTGGGGGCTCTTCTTTTCTGAAGTTCTGCATGCTCAACATCTGGCAGTTGCCTCAACAAGTTACCAAGACATTCTGCCTTTGTACTTACACTCAAATTGGAGAAGTTCATGACAAACTGTCGCTTTCTAGAATGGAGTAACTCGGCACGAGGAATAGTCTGAAGCTAAACAAAATGAAGTGACTCAAAGGAGGGCACAGCCCGCTCTCCATGGGGTCAGAATGGCCAAACCTGCCAGCACCATGATCGTGGGCTTCCCAGCCTCCAGAACTAGAAGCCAATCAATTTCTAATCACTGTGAATTACTGTGGTATTCTGTTATACCAGCACAAACAGACTAACACAGAAATCGGTCTGAGAGGAGCAGGATGTTGCTATAACACACATCTGAAAATATAGGAGCAGCTCTGGAATTAGATAAGGGATAGAGGCTGGAATGATTTTGAGGTATAGACTGGAAAAAACTGTATTGCCATGAATGGGGCATTAAGAGCCCTTCTGGCTGGGTGCAGTGGCACATGCCCATAATCCCAGTGACTCAGGAGGCTAAGACAAGTTCAAAGCCAGCCTCAGCAACCTAGCAAGGCCCTAAACAACTCAGTGAGATCCTGTCTCTAAATAAAAAATTTATAGGGCTGGGATTGTGGTTCAGTAGTAGAGCACTTGCTTAGCATGTGTGAGGCACTGGGTTCAATTCTCAGCACCACATATAAATAAACAAAATAAAAGTCCATTAAAAACTAAAAAAAATTTATTTTTAATTTTTAAAAAATTTATAAAAGAGGGCTGGGGATGTGGCTCAGTGGTTAAGCCCCCCTGGGTTCAATTCCTGGTATCCCCCCCCCAAAAAAAGATTCTCATGAAGGAAAGTCGCAGAGAAAGCCTGAGTATTCTTAGAGATCACATAAGTTGTCAAGATCAGAATGTTAGTAGAAATATGGATAGTAAAGTCCACTCTGATGAGATGTAACATGGAAATGAGGACTATTTTACGGGAAACTGCAGAAAGAGCCATCCCTGTTCCAAAGTGACAAAGAACTTGGCTGAGTCATGTCTGTACCCAAGGGCTTTCTGGAAGGAAGAATTTAAGAACAATACACTAGATATCTGGCTGAAGAAATCTTTAAACAAAATATTGAGAGGGCTTTGTGACTTCTCTCAGTTGAATATTGTGAAATGAGAGGAGAGGGAAATTATTATTATTTTTGTACCAGGTGTTGGGTCAAGAGATGGCAGCTAGGCAGGGGGGGCTGGGTATCTGAAGTTACCCATGGGCGGCAAACGGTCGACTGCTCACCACTCTGACGTCAACCAATCATCAATGAACACACTGACCTCTGAAATCGGCCTATACCTGTCACCAGGCCTCTGCCAACCAAAAGAGATGCCTTTTCGTGAGAATCCCCCTTCCTTCAACCTACCCATAAAAATGGCCTCTCCCAGTCTTGGGCGCGACTTCCCCAGCCCACACTGGTGGACCCCAGTAAAGCTGTGTTTTTACCCTTTCTGCTAATGATTGTGGTCTTTACCGCCGATCTGACCTTACACCAGGCATAGAACCCAGGGGCACTCTACCACAGAGCCACATCCCCAGCCCTTTTTAATTTATATTTTGAGACAGGGTCTCACCAAGTTACTGAGGCTGGCCTTGAACTTGTGATCTTCTTGCCTCAGCCTCCTTGTTAGGTAATAATTAACAATGAGCAACAGAATGCATAGTAAGGTCATAGGTTTATTTTAAATTACTCTTAAAATTTTCTTTAAGTTACTGCCAAGACAGATGATAAATAACTTGTAGTTGATAACCTGTAGGAAAGCAGCAGTACCAGGCTTTGAAAATAAGCAAAAGGCACTAATTGGGGAAATGCATCAAGAAAGAAGACTTAATGGGACTAACTCCTGACAGGGTCCATGGAGATCAGGGTAAAGCTAGGCGTTCTGGCCACAGGTGTCTCCATGTGTCTCAGAAGGGAGATTTCTTGGGGCTGGGGTTATGGCGCAGTGGTAGCGTGCTCGCCTAGCACGCGGGAGGCACTGGGTTCGATCCTCAGCACCACATAAAAATAAAATAAAGATATTCTACCCACCCACAACTAAAAAATAAATATTTTAAAAAAAAAAAAAAGAAGGGAGGTTTCTTTAGTAACACAAGTACCCTGAGGTAAATTCTGACAGGTTGCTGACCCCAGCACCCACATTAATGGGGGTATGACTCATAGCCTGAATAGAGTAGCCACCATGACAGTTCCAGAAAATACCAGTTAGAGCCAAAAACTCCATTGCCCAACATGAAGAAGAGGTTGAACACCTGATTAGCAGAAGGTGGTCCTCAGATCCCAAGACAAACAAACAGTAATACAGTGGTTTGGTTTGGTTTGGTTTTGGTTTGGATTAAACCCAGGGGCACTTAACCACAGAGCCACATCCTCAGCCCCTTTTATTTTTTATTTTGAGACAGGGTCCGGCTAAGTTGCTGAGGTCCTCACTAAGTTGCTGTGGCTGGCTTTGAACTTGCAAGCCTCCCTAATCACTGGGATTACAGGCACATGCCACCACGCCCAGTTCAAGCAGTAAAAAGTTTGGAGACAGCATTGTTTGCTCTGTGGTTCTCTGCTCAGCGACAGATCGCTCTCTCCTTTGGGACTGCTCTGCTTGAACTTGAGTCTAACCCTACCCTCACTTCATTTCCACTTTACCTTTACTTATAAAAAGATTATCTTGCGTGACTTTCGGTGTCTGACTTTAAATTTTCTTTTGTTGGAACACAAGGACTAAGGTTTGGAGTTTTAGTCCCCGGCTCTCCCGTGATATCCTGAGTCTCTAGGATTAGAAGTGTGGTCCACCGTGCCTGGCTATAAGAAGAGAGAGATGATTTAAGTACAGAATTCACAATTACAAGGGAAGCAGAACATAAAGATTTGGAAAACTTACAGTCTGGCTGTATAAAGCATAAAAAAACATGCTCAGGGGCTGGGGTTGTGGCTCAGTGGTAGAGCACTTACCTAGCATGTGTGAGGCACTGGGTTCCATTCTCAGCACCACATAAAAATAAATAAAACAAATAAAGATCCATCAACAAGCCAAGTGCTGTGGTGCACGCCTGTAATCCCTGCACTTTGGGAGGCTGAGATAGGAGAATCGCGAGTTCAAAGCCAGCCTCAGCAAAGGCGAGGTGCTAAGCAACTCAGTGAGACCCTGTCTCTACATAAAACACAAAATAGGGCTGGGGATGTGGCTCAGTGGTCGAGTGCCCCTGAGTTCAATCCCCTGTGCTAAAAAAAAAAAAAAAAAAAAAAAATCCATCAACAACTAAAAAAGATTTTTAAAAAAAGCATGCTCAGGAGAAAAAACCAAGAGTGTGGTCAAGTACCCTATAAGGGGATCAGTATGGATAGAAGGAAGCCAGGTGCTGTGTCTCAGGACAATGGGAGAGTGACAGCCTGAAAGGCGTTACAGAGATCCTGAGAGATCTTCCAGGCTGCTCCTCTATCACAGGCCCGTGAAAGAAGAACTATTTGAGGGAAGAGAGGGAAAAGCCCAGGGCATCCCTGGGACCTCTGTGTTCAGTGCCCAGGGCTGCCTCAATCTCTGCTCTCTGCATTCCGCATTCCAACACAGCAGCCCTCAGCCACCCCAGATAAGGCTCAAGAGGGCTCAGAAGTGACTGTAGTCACTCCTCTGGAAGGTATAAAACATAAACCTTGGCAGCATCCATGCAGCACTAATTCTGCTGGCCACAGAGCATGGCTGCCTATGCCTTGATCTCACAAGATGCTGCAGAGATCTGCAGGAGTGAAGCTACCACAGAGAGTCCCCACTGAGGCAATAACTGTGGGTCTGTGGGACTAATGCTACCAGTGGTCTAGGAGAGCTGCAGGCAAGACACTCCAGCCCTTGAGAGCTGCTACATGAACTGAGCTCAGCAAAACTGTAGGATGTGTCTGCCAAGGCCTTAAGGGTTCGATCCCCATCCCAGAGAGTCCAGAGGGAATCGAAGGTTATTCTCAAGCTTTAGATGTAGTGTTGTTTCCCTCGATGGGTTTGGGATTTACTTGGGGCCTGTTATCCTTTCTTCTTGCCTGTTTCTTCCTTTCGGAATAGGAATGTCTTTCCCATGTCTGTCCCAACAGAATATTTTGGAAACGTGTAACTAGTTTTGATTTCACAGGCTACCCACACAGCTGGAGGGAATTTGCTTCAGGGTGAGTCCCACCTTGAGTCTCACCCACATATAATTTAGATGAGATTCTGGACTTTTCAGTTAGTTCTGAGCCAAGTTAAGACTTCTGGGGCTATTGGGATGGAATGAATGTATTTCATATGTGAAAAAGATCAGAGTTTGGAGGAGCCAGGAACAGAATGCAAGGGTTTATATGTCTGTCCCCTCCAAAACTCATATTAAGATTTAATTGCCATTTCAACAGTATAAAGGGATGGACCTTTTGAGAGGTAATTAGGCCATGAAGACTGTGCCCTCAAAGGCAGGATCAATAACCATCATTATAAAGGGCAAGTTTGGAAGCATTCACCACACCAGAGTACTCAGCATGGAAGGCGCCATCTTGAAATTAGAATTACCAAACATGGACTGGGGATGTAGCTCAGTGGTAAAGCATTTGCTGAGCATGCACAAGGCCTTGGGTTCAATACCTAGCACTGAAACAAAAAGAATTGCCAAACTCCTCTTTTTCTTCTTCCTCCTCCTCCTCCTCCTCAGTGCTGAAGATTGAACCCCCAGGGTCTTGGACATAATGAGCACATGCTCCAACACTAAGCTATAAACCCAGCCATTCTTTTCTATCTTTTGTTTCCTTATTTAATCTTTTTTTTTAAATTTATTTTATTTTTTAGTTGTAGATGAGCACAATATCTTTATTTTATTTATTTTTATGCAGTGCTGAGGAGTGAACCCAGTGTTTCACACATGCGAGGCAAGCACTCTACCACTGAGCCACAATCCCAGCCCCTCCTTATTTAATCTTTATTTATTTGTGTGTGTGTGTGTGTGTGTGTGTGTGTGTGTGTGTGGTGGGCATTTACTCTTGTGTTCCTTCTAGTTTAGTTGCATTTCTGAAATAATTCTTAAATTGCATTTACAGGATTCAATGAATTTTAAAGAATTCTGGGCTCAACCTTCACAATCACTACATAGAATGTTTTCCTCGCCCAGAAGCGCTTCCTGTCTGTAGTCAATCCCCTCCCTCATCCCAGGCCTGACCATCCCCCACTTGCTTTCTGCCATCCATCTCCCTTTTCTAGAATTTCAAAAAGATAGAATTAGACAATATATCACTTTTGAGTTCTAACTTCTCCATTTAGTACAGTGCTTCGAAATTCATCCCTGCAGCGTGTAGCGATGCTACTGAGATGGAAACTTCTGACTCACTGATAATAGAAATGACATCTAATCAAGGGAGCATGAATAAACAGGCAAGATTCTCATTGGGACTTCAGCTGAAGGGAGACGGCTCTGATCAAGGGATCCAGCTGTTCTCCAAACACAGGGAGAGATGCGAGCTTTTGTTGATTTTCTGAGGTGGGCTAACATCTGATCCTTTTCTGCTGTCTATAGGCACAGTTCCAAAAGATGTCTCTTCTTGTGTGAGACTCAGACCACCAGGTGGTAGTGGTCAAGTGTGTTATTCCTGTAGCCAGGGCCACTATGCAAACATCCTGGGCTCATGACTCAGTCTGGGGCCGTATGATGGAGCTGACAGACTTAGGATGCTTGGGCCACTGCACCTGCTAAAAAATTTTAAGGTGGGGTAGAAGGAAATACATACCATCTCCTCCAGCAATCAATGTGTCTACATACAGGGCCAAGTAGAATCCAACCCAAAAGTTAAGGCAGCAAAGGGGCAGAGAGCCTGTAGAGAGATCGCACTCCAGTCACCCAGCAGACAACTGCAGGCTCAACCAAGAGTCACTGTTCTTAATCAAAAGTGGCCTTCAAAAGGTACACTCAAGCATTGCTGGTGGGACTGCAAATTGGTACAACCAATCTGGAAAGCAGTTTGGAGATTTCTTAAAAAACTTGGAATGGAACTACCATTCGATCCAGCTATCCCACTCCTTGGCTTATACCCTAAAAATT